>QUZF01000185.1:0-252597 GCA_003693555.1 Coccinonectria pachysandricola
AATTTATAAGATAATATTAATCTATATTAATAATAAATAATATAATTAATTAACCTTTTATATTAATTACTTATATTATAGTAATCTATTCTTAATTTCTAAGCTATACTAACTTTAATCTTTCTTACTTTTCTATACTTATAATAACTATTCTAGTCTTTATAATATCTATTATAAAGCTAGTCTTATTAAAGTTCTAAATATTATCTAATTAAATACTATACTTTATAATTATATTCTATATAAGCTTAAACTAGATATAAATAATAATAAGATCTTTATATTTAACTCTCTAATAATTATATTTTTAAAATAAATATATCTTTAGCTTTAGTTATTACTTTATAAAGTTATAAGCCTAGTACTTATTAATAAGTAATATATTATAATTAATAAGTAGAAAATAAGCTATTTCTTCTATAAAATAAAGTTATAAGGGAAATCCTTATAAATCTAAATTAAGAATAAATTAAACTATTATCTATTTCTCTAGATTAAATAGTTTCTATAACTTTAGAATCTAATTATATTATAATTAAATACTATTTTTCTAATTGCAGAGAGTACTATAGCTAACTTAATAAGCCTTAGCAATATACTAGAGACTTATTTTTAAATTATTCTAAAGGGCTTGAAGTATAAGAAGAATTCTAGCTTTATTTAAAGACTATAATATACTAGGTAGTTAAGAAGTATCTGATTAGATAGAAATAATATAAGNNTACTTATCTAGTTAGACTACTTATTAAATATGTTAACCTTGTACTATTTCTATTTATAATACTAGGCAGAAAATCTGGAAATTCATCGCACGGATCCTACTTGTCTCCTCTAAATCGGCTCAGCAGATTCCAATGTGCAGCTTGCCAGATGCCCAGCTATAGTGTAGCAACATCCCAGCCCTCGCCAGTTTTCTTAGTCTCGATACCAAGGGCAATTGGACGTTCACGAAGAGGGTAATAGGCAGTGTAATTCATAACGCCATCTAGAAGAGAGTTTCGAGTAGCTAAGATAGTAGCTTGCGTCTCCTTGGGATTAACCTCATCATTGAGGGCGGGGTCGATGTATAAACAAAAGTCAACTTTCTTAGATAGAGGGAAGGAAGGTAGGTAGTCGGGGATAATAGATGCAGTTAAGCTAGATTATAATGTTAGCTTTGGACCGGTAAATTGACCAAGTAAAGATTAGCTATGTCTTACCACGGCATGTAATTTATCAATAATTGCGATGAACGCTGAGGTGGTTCGTGTAACGATAGAGATAGAATTTCATTGTGAACCAGCATATTCCAGCTTGGCTCTGCGTGAAAGTTTTCCTGGCACTCGATGGCGGCATCCAGCACTTTGAGAACCAATTAAAGCTGTGGCGTACAACCGAATTGATCTCTTGACTGAGAAAAACAAAAGTCGGATGCCATCGTCGGCATGTTCTTTAACAAGCTGTCTTAAAGATGGCGGCAAGATTGCTTGACCACGAGATATCTGTCTCATGGTTTGACAAAAGGTCTTAAGTTTCTGCGATGAGTCTTTTAATTTAGCCAGTTCTCGGATGTGGATTCCCTCATTGGAATGACCTAGTTGATTGAGGTGCTTTTGCGGCGATTGACTACCAGATCGCTGGGAGGCTTGGGAGTGTCGTGCTGGAGACCCAAGTGAATAACCTGATTCTGACCGAACGGATTGCACGCGTTTTCTGGTCGGCCGAGGCGTGATGTCTTCAATTTACTGTTGTTTTTGGAGCCTGTCGTCTTTGTAGGCTGTTATGTTGGCGTGGTCATTCATTGACTCAGGTGTTAAAGAGCGACCGCGCTTTTGTGATAGGTGTTTTAATTGCTTATGAGCAGATGGATCATGCTCTAGGGTTTGACTTAACCAACTGAGGATGATAACCTCACTCATCATTTCTTGGGGACATGAAGCAAGACCTTTGTGAGATCTTCTCAGCCTTAGACATACGATGTTGATGGTACAGATGGTTGGATGGCACCGGCTCTAAGTTAATCCAGCCCCGGCGCTTATCATCATTGTCTGGTCTACTCTACGCTAGTCTAGAGTAGACGGTAAAAAACGGTAACTACTCGACTATGTAAGTACTAAAATAAAAATAAGTGGCCTATTACGCAGTAGACTAATATAGGTAAAATCACAAACCAATTAACCATTATCGTATCTATCTCACTCAGTTTTTGGCTCCAAATTTTTATCAATAACAAACAATTGTTCTCGGTTACTCAATATCAGGCCATCCTTTTTTCCAGATTGGCAAGCAGGGTTAGAGTGGAGGGGTGACTGTCATGGTTCTGATCGAATGTCGTCCAATCGTTAATTGCTGGAGCGGGCTTTATCTATTTAGGGTTCCATCCAAAGATCCTTGATCACCCCCTTCACTTCGTAAAGAGCCTGCTCTCGTCGGAATGTGATTTAATGCACGTGAAGGGCGCATTCCCCCCACTCCCAACCCGACGCTGCAACTTGATTTTTTCCTACCCAGCTCTCTTCTGCGATTTGAACCTTAAAACTCTGCGAATTGCGGCACAGTCTACTTGTTGCAATGTCAGGGCAACCTCGCGAGTTCACTATGCCAGCTGTTGCGGGTTCGGAGGATGCGCAGGCGCCATCGTCGACCCTGGCATCACCTCATGACCACGCAACTTCTCCAGCGACCGAAAATGAGCTTATTGCTGGGGAGAATCCAGAAGATGTATGTATATACAGATGAATTGCTCACTATATTCTGAGTAAAATGGCTCACCTATGGTTAGGATGAGTCCCAAGGCGATGCCGGTTCGGGATTTGACGAAGATACGTTAGTAACTTCTCACTGGCACTCTGGCCATTTGTTCCATCGTCATGCTAACACAGCTTTGGCAGAGAGAGCTCTACTGCCTCTGTCTCATCCAGCATCCTGGAGTATCGCCGGTCGCAGGGACGCACATTTCACAGCGAAAAGTTTTCAACCAACTATTTTCTTCCTAACGATGAGCAGCAACTAGAATCTGTCGACTTGACGTGCGTCTTCACATACCCACCGACCCTGAGATGGCTAAAGGCTCTGACCTACTTTCTAGCCACCATTACTTGACCATTCTTTTGAACGACGAGTTGTTCCTTGCCCCTCTTGTGACGAAACGTCTACAGGTGAGAATGTCTTTGGACTTGCGGGGCCTATCTTTTACGTTTGTTATTTGGTGTTGACGCTGACGCATATGGCATCTTTGTATAGCGCGTGCTTGATGTTGGTACCGGCACTGGTAAGTCGCTGAAGGGTCCAGATAAATCGAATTTTAGACCACACATTAACGAGCTTTGATAGGAATCTGGGCAATGTAAGCTGGATAAAAGCCTCCTATATAACCTACTTACTTACTGAACACCTCTAGTGAATTTGCCGATCGATACCCTAACGCTCAAGTTATTGGGACAGATCTCTCTCCCTGTCAGCCCTCGTGGGTTCCACCAAATCTTCGCTTTGAACTCGACGACGCTGCCCTTGATTGGACTTGGGACGAGAACTTCTTCGACTTCATACACATTCGCTACATCTTCGGCGCCATAAAGGACTGGACTGCTCTCTACAAACAGGCCTACCGCTGCTGTGCCCCTGGTGGATGGGTGCAGTCTGCTGAACCAGATATCGAGTTTCGATGCGACGACGGCACCATCGAGCTGGAGCCACGGCTCAAAGAATATAAGAAGATGTATGTAGAAGGTGGGAAAGTCGTTGGATTTCCCTTCTTCGTCCATGACTTGCAGGAAAAGGGTTTTCATGAAGCTGGCTTTGAAGACATCAAAGTCGTTGACTACAAAGTATGTGCTGTAGGATATCATGACAGTGTTATGCGTTGACTGACATTACAATGTGCAGTTCCCCGTTGGTGGTTGGCCCAAGGATGCTAAACTCGCTGAAGTTGGTCGCTTCGTCAAGTTTACGCTGGAGAATGACCTGGACGGTAAGCAAACCTGTGATTCCCATTGATGCCAATTTGTCGAAAATATGCTTATATATCTCTCAAGGCTACACTACCGTAATGTGGAACAACGTACTTAAATGGCCTAGAGACGAATACGAGATATTCCTCATGGATGTTCGGAAAGCAATTCGCAACCCGAAGGTTCATAGCTACATGAAGGTGCGGTATGTATACGGACGTAAGCCCATGACTTGAGGCTTTTGGTTATGTTAGGTTAGGTTCATGTAGAAGGTAATAATAATCGGGTCGATTATCTTAGCGTTGACGTGGAGAGTAACGGTACCAGTGGCCTTCTACTTATTGTTCAATCACCACCTAGTCTGCAGTCCCAAGTTGCTCATTGAATGATTTGCTAATGTAATGAAGTGACTTTTAGGATTCTTTGGAGTCTTGAAGTAGTGGATTTTGAAAGTGTAAGAGTAGATTCTGGGCTTACAGATATGTTACGGTGCTCTTCATATATGTTATCCTTTCCTCTCTTTGCCTACGCACATAGAACTTTGCAAGTTGATAAGCTTTGGGTTCAGTTTCTACCTTTATTACGCTGGAGATGAGTTAATATTTTGGACACACTCCTTGTTCAAAGTAGAATAGCGTCCTCCAGTGCACGGTATTGCTGCCAGTATTTGCCCAGTAGAAGGTAGATAACAAATAAGAGACTGCGACGTTCTCAAGGTTGCAGGCGTTTGAGCGCGCTAGACTGTACGGCATATCACAAGTATGATTCAATCGATCTATTCTAGGATGATCGACTGGCCACTTTAATCCCCACTGCCTGCCTTAGCCGCTTCTTGTTTTCTCTGCCACCACATCCAAATCGCCTTTGTATAAAACCACGTCTCGAAGCAGCCCCAGATACAGATCAGAATGATAAGAACATTCTTTACTCTGGGGCTGATTCCGAGCCCCTCGAAGCTGAATGCAGGGTATTCTGGGTTTTTAGGGGGTACGCTCTGTGGATTCTTCGATGAAGATGATGGTGATTGCTCGTCGAGTTTGCGCAGTAGTCGGCGTTGAGTTGAGAAGGTCTTTTTGGTGAAAGCGCGGGAGAATTGAAGCGGGCGCGCATCTGATAACCGCGGCGGCCTCGATTGGACACTGGTAGTAGCCTGACGGATCAGTGCTAGGCGATTCATCTTTAGAGGAGATACAAGAGGAGCGTTAAGTGTATGTGAGTCGTGAGTATGTATCGATGGCTAAAGGGTGCACAAGCCAAAGGAAAGGATTGAGGGAATTTTGCAATGCAAGCGGTCGGTGAAAATCACGTGAACGCGACTTTATTTCATATCTTTATGACTGTTTTAATCTTTTGTTGACAGTCGTGGCACAGGATTGTACAACGTAAGCCTTGCAGGACGTATTACCTCATGTCTGACACGCGCTTGCTTGGCTGACACATGTTTGCTAGACTTACGACACACCCTTGTTCATCATGGATGGGGACCCTTGTCCCTGCTTGTTTGCAAAAGTGCCTAGTGCAGATCAAGAGATCTTTAAGTCCACTGGTATAAGCTCAAAAGCATAAGTGGACTTGCCCCTTCTAGTCTAGACTACTCTACTCTACTCTCCTCTACTCTCCTCTAAGTTAGTATCTCCGATATCGACGTAGCAGTATGGGCAAGTCAACTGGCCACCCTGTGGCAGATGCAGTCTTATCAACTGGGTCAGCCGGAAGAACGATAATGGTGGTTCCAGTCGAAACCACTGCAGCGCCCCCCGACGCTGCCCTGAAAGTGCATCACAAGAAAAATGGGAAGACGGTTTTCTACAACCCGTGGCCCAGCTGGCAAGACTACGATCCAGAGGCGCTCAAGGCTCATATCAAACAGTGAGTAACTAAGGGAAGATGCTCAGTCTTTCAGGCTTCACCATTCACTGATAAACGACTTGACTGATGCGTGTCCCAACAGGCGGAATTGGTTGAGTACGTGGACTCAGTAAGTTTGCGGCTGCTCATCAAACTAAGATCTCACGGATTTCTCAAACCAGCCTGCTAAATCATCTTTCTATCAGTCCTTCCACTGCTGAGGCAAAGGTATTTCATTCGCATTTTATCGAAATCTCTGGGCAGAAACCAATTGGTTGAGGGGTGTCGACGGCTGATGTAGAGTAGCTACCAGTTCTCGAACCATCCTTTCTCGGCGATCGCTTTTCGGCCGATACAGCCAATATACGAGCAACGTGGCTCGGACATGCCTGTTATCTGGTCGAGTTCCCTTCCGGACTCCGGGCTCTGTTCGACCCCGTGATGACGGATCGGTGCTCGCCAATGAGCTGGATCGGTCCGCGGCGGTTCACTCGCGCTCCGTGCGAGATCAGAGACATGCCCATCATCGACATTGTTGTCATCTCGCACAACCACTACGATCATGTAAGTGAGATGGCGATTCATATAAAATCGCAAGTGCATCCGGGGGGCTGATACAAGCAACTGACGGTATAGCTGAGCTACCCAACCGTAATGGACATCAAGAGATTTCACCCAAAGGCGCACTTTTTTGTGCCTCTAGGTAATAAGACGTGGTTTGAATCGTGCGGCATCGTCAACGTGACCGACCTAGATTGGTGGCAGGAAGTCGATGTTCTACTGAAAGACGAAAGCCCTACCTGCAATGAGAAACCCATCTCAGCTCGCGTATCCTTTTTTCCCGCTCAACACACCACGGGTCGAGGCCCATTTGGAACCGACAAGACCCTATGGGCATCGGCTGGGGTCAAATCTCCTTCGCCAGGAATACGCCAGTCTTCCCCAACCGCTTCCGTCTACTTTGCTGGTGATACTGGGTACCGTGCTGTACCTGTTCTAGAGAATCAAGATCAAGATTGGGGAGACGAATATGCCCATATGCCCGTATGTCCCGCTTTTGCCCAGATAGGAGAACTGCACGGTCCATTCTCACTAGGACTTATACCCATCGGTGCTTATGAGCCTCGTGCACTGATGGCTTCGATCCACGCGAGTCCCAGAGACGCGGTAGAGATTCTTCAGGACACAAAGTGCAAGCGGGCGCTGGCAATGCACTGGGGGACCTGGGTCTTGGGAGACGAGGATGTCAGAGAACCGCCTCAAAAGTTACTCGAGGCTCTACTCGCAAAAGGAATTCCAGACAAAGGGGTCTTTGATACCTGTGCGATTGGAGAGAGCGTTGTGGTACCTGTATAGCTGTGCAAACAGTTGTTATCATTTTACGGAAACTGAGCTTGCAGGGCATGACGGACCGACGTCTCACAGACTCTAAACCAATTAAGTATTGATAGAAGAGATCATCAACTAGACATTCAAACTGGCCCAGATTCAAAGCGATAAAGCTTGTGAGCGGATGCAAAAGTGAATTCTACTGTCTAGACGGCTCTAGGCGATGCTTAACTACGAAAGGAAGCAGAATACTCCACCCCCACCTAGTCCGCACTGATACCAAACATCTCAGCGACGACATCCTTTGTTTCTCTCATCTGCTGCTCATCTGCTTCCTTTAGCTCTTCTTCAAAGCCAGAGCTATACCCAAGGTACTGCCGGACCGAGCTCCACCAGAAGCTAAAATCCAACTTCACAAGTGCAAACTTGGTTGACAGCGACTCTCCAAGTGACTGTCTTGAACTTTCGGCATCCCTGACGGCACGCACCGCGCTCGTACCAATGAGTTTTATGCGATTGACAGGCGACCCTAAGAACCTATTGTTTCCCCGCAGGATGGTCATGGTCCGATCGAGAAGAAACAGTTCTTTGGGAAACAGACCCTCCTCTCCTAGATATTTCCTGGAATCCTCGATCATGCGTTGTTGACGCTCCTCAGGTGTCTCCTTGGTGCCCTCCTGGGACTCGTTGGTGAGTCGAGATGGGCTTTTATACGATCTCATCAGCGACGCATCAGCCCAGGCTTCGGGATTCTGCATGCCCCATGCTTTGGAGACGTGTTCGACGCAGTAGTGGTCTTGGGTTACGAGACCCTTCCAGAAGCGAGCATATTCTGTGCAAAGCTTTCTCGAAAGGGTGACGTACAGACCGTGGTCAAGGAGAACGACCTGCGGCTTCCCGGAGCCGTTGGGATTGCGTCGAACGAGGATGTTGCCGGGGTGGGGATCGCAGTGTACGAAGCCCCAAGTGAACATTTGCTTCGAAAAGAGCTCAACGACGGTTTGCATGACTTCATCGAGTCGAAGCCCGAGACCACTGCTCGTGGACAAAGGCGGTGAACGTGGAGTGGGCACAATTGATAATGATCCGGTGATGGCATCTCTCTCCCACAGCTGCACGCCATCGATCCATTCCACTGTGAGTATACGCTTCGACGACAAGTGCCGGTATACTCTAGGAATGTAAACGCGGTCTCGTAGCGTCGAGTCGGAAGCGACTAGTTCCGCCATCCTCTCCGAGTTGCTTGCCTCGTGCTCAAAATCTGTTTCCTCCAGAATCCGGTCCGATATGTATTGCGCTATGTCAGCCATGGGTAGACCAGTTGACCATGCCGTGTAATCGGCCATGAGCTTCAGCGACCAAAGATCCCAGGCCACCTGCCTGGCAATCTCCCTCTTCTGCACCTTGACAGCCACGGCCTCGCCGCTGGGAAGACGCGCATAGTGTACCTGCGCAATGGAGGCCGATGCGCGCGGTTTCTCCTCTATCCCATGCTCATGACCGTCGAAAAGAAGCCCTCCGAAGAGGCTCTGGACGCTATCGGCGCCAAGGTCCTCTTGAATAACCTTCCTGATCTCTGACCAGGACGCATGAGGCGCATCGTCAAACATCTCGCCGAACATGCGCTGGTATTCTTCAGGTAAGATAGCACCTTGCATGGCAATGGCCTGTCCAGCCTTGAGGTAGAGGCCCCCGTTCCACTTGAGCATGGAGCACATTCGCTCCGCGTTGCGACGATGGACGTCTTCGTCTCGGTGTCTTCCTAGCAAACATTCTTTTCCATAATGCAATTTGTAGTCGAGGCCAACACGTGCGAGCGTGGCATACGCGATGCTTGTCCGAAGCGAGAAGCCGCCCAGGACGTATTTGTCGAACATGAAGTCGCAAAGTGACAGCTCCACCATGATTATGAGGGCTTTCCAATACCATTTCATATCCTTGAACCTCCCTTTCTTCTTGCTTTCCGTCCTCTTGTCCTCCTTGGTCGCAGAATCGCGGTGAGCTAATACCCCGATATCCGGAAGTTGATTGATCGTGGTCGCTGTATGAGTGCTACGTTGCGAGCACTCCACCGCCGTGTTGACAGCATATCGGCGCCAACTATTACGATCGGTACTGGTTTGTAAAAAAGACGAGAGTCGAAGTTTTCTATACTGTGAGAGGGAGGATTGCAGTTGACAGCGAGCTCGAGAAGCGCCCAAAGCCAAGGACGGACAGTGAGGCGGACACTTTGCAGGTAGCAAACGAAGGATTGTCATGGCTGTAACTGAGAGAGACGAAGATTTAACAAGATATTACAATCGTCACTTGCACGGACAATAACTCTGGTATGTCTACTAGTTCGAGAAGTTGTATGCTCGTCGAGCTTTTCTCTTCAGGTAAACAGATGTCCAACTTTGAACCAAGACAAGGCGAGGGGGCGGCAACTTCAGGGCTTCCCCTTGGTCAAACACTTGGCATTCACGCCCTCTGTCTTAGTAAGATTCTACCTGTCGCAGGGTTGCAGTAATAATCAAGGTTAGACATGCATAAAACCCAGTAAGTAAGCACTGCTCTCCACTTTTTGACGCTCATGTTTGTCTTCTCATCCCTAACCAAACAATCCAGTTGGGTTGGTAATTAAGCTACCATGGGCTGCATAAGGGTAGTAATCTCAGGGCCGTTACAATTTCCCTCGTTAGATCATAGGGGGCTCAAATATGCTGGGTGCCTCTATAGAACCAACGACTGCAGCCGATTCGCCCTTTGCGGATTGATCAACTGGTAGAGATTCCACCTTTGCAATCTGAAACATGCCGTTCGAGACCCCTTCTTCATTTCCAAATTTCACAGGCGATCCTCCTGATGACATCTCAGTCCACGACTTTCTTTTCGGAGGGAAATTTCGAAACGAACGTCACCCCAAGGCGGTGCCGAAGCCGCTTTTCACCTGTGGTATTACGGGCAAAGCATATTCCGTTTCAGATGTCTCAGAACGGATTGAGAACCTCGCCCGAGCACTCTCGGCCAAGCTGAATTGGGAGGTCAATACCGGACATGGGATGGACAAGGTCATAGGATTATTCAGCCTCAACAATGTAAGATTGCACCGATTTCAAATCAAGTTTCAGAGACTAACGGTGGCTCCTAGGTAGATAACTTGGCTGTTTCGTGGGCTACACACCGTCTCAATGGCGTAGCCTGCCCTATCAGCCCTACATATGGTACTGCACAGCTCACCAAACAGTTGCTAGCCGTGGGATGCAAGGCCCTCTTCACAAGTGCTCCACTGATTGACACGGCTCTGGAAGCTGCTGCTGCTGCAGGCATCTCGAGCGATCATGTGTTTGCCTTGGAGGTGCCAGAGCAGTCGGCGAAAGGGATGGTGATACCTTCTGATATGATGATTGTCGATCAGCTCATACATGACGGATCTCGTATGAACCCTATCCCCGAGCTGCGATGGGAAGCCGGACAGGGGCTTCGACAAACCGCATTCCTGTGTTCCTCGAGTGGCACATCAGGATTGCCGGTAGGTTCAATCCTGGGGCATGTCGACCTGTTTCATTGTGGTCACTAATGTTGTCGAGATATTTAGAAGAGCGTAAGACTTACGCACCGGAACGTCATTGCAAACATCATGCAGTTCGGTGTGTATGAAGATATCAAGAACAGACAGGAGACGGAGATGCTGCTCGGAATACTCCCGCAAAGCCACGCCTTTGGCCTGATAAACGCTCACATGTGTGTTCATAGAGGCGACGGTCTCGTGGTGATGCAGAGCTTTGACATCAACGACTCCTTGCGGGCAATTGAGCGGTTTAATGTAGGGAGAGTATGGGTGGTAAGTCACATAGGACAAATGTGATTTGGATCCAGTAGAGCTAATCTGGACCAACTGACTAGATTCCCCCTATAATTACAGCCTTGATAAACGCATCGCCTGTCATCCGAAAGTATGACCTGAAAAGTCTCAAGAGCTTCGTTGTAGGAGCAGCGGCATTGACAGAAGATACGCTGGTGGCGTTGGACAATGTTCTACCTGGTCGGAGTCTCATCCAGGGTTACGGACTTACCGAGTCGACCTGCGTAATTGCAGTGACAAGTCCCCAGGATATCATGCTTGGTTCATGTGGGTTTCTTTTACCAGGGATTGAGGGACGGTTGGTAGATGAGGCTGGGAATGATATTGAAGAGCACGATCGTCGCGGCGAGCTCCTCGTCAGGGGAGCAAACATGTCGCCTGGATATCTCGACAAGGAAGATGCCTTGGGAGAGATGTACACAGATGATGGGTGGTTGCGCACGGGAGATGCGGTCGAGCTGAGGAAAAGCCCCAAGGGAAACAGTCACATATTTGTCGTTGACCGTATGAAGGAACTGATCAAGGTTCACGTAAGTCTGCTGTACCCGGTGGTAGTACAATCTCACCTGATACTAACAAGAGCGACAAACAGGCACATCAAGTTGCGCCAGCAGAATTAGAATCTTCAATCCTCATGCACCCGCTAGTGGCAGATGTTTCGGTGGTCCCTGTGCCTAACGAGCTCGCCGGGGAGCTTCCACGAGCATACATTGTGAAGTCGGAAATTGCCAGGGGGCAAGATGACGGTATTGTCAAGGAGGAGCTGTGCCGATACGTGGAGGAGAATTTTGCCTCTTATAAACGCCTTACTGGAGGGGTCGAGTTTCTCGATGCACTTCCTAAGACAGTGAGTGGCAAGACCATGAGGACTGTGCTCAAAGAGAAAGCCAAACTATCAGTGAAAGCACGCAAAGCTGTTGAACGGGCCGCGGAAGCTAACGGTGCATCACGATCTCAATATTTCGAGATAGACTCTGACGAGGAAATTTAGTGACGAAGTGGATATTGACAACATGTACGTGCCCAAGAAATTCCAGAGCTGTCGAGGCATGTCACGAATGGGTGAGAAAAGTACAAAAGAGGTGGCTCAGAGGCTCAAGATGGACAAGTGGCAGTCTTGAGAGATGTATCAAGTCAATGTTAAGCTAGTCTAGTAAGCTTTCGAGTGCTATATGACGAAACACGAATTCATCAAGGCTCTTTTGGATAACTTGGGAAATGCGTACTGTAACCAAGGACTTTCGTCTGTGTTGACTATTTTTTTGAGAATTTACAAGTGACAAGATGATGTTTAAGCTAAGTAGGTTTGATCTATCTGCCTTGGAGGTGCTTAGAATTATACCCATCCACCTACGATCAGAGTTCCGGAGCAGTATGCATGAGTAAACGGGCAGCTGAGTCATAAAACCGATTGAATGTTGTAAGTGGTTACAAATACGAATTTGAGCAACTCAACTGCGGAAGATCCCCACAATACATGTTCTGACGAGATGGCAATACATGGTATAAGCCATCAAATCCGCCATGGCCCGATATTTATTTACGATACCAAGTCTAAGGATAGGTTACTAGAAAGCATTTGGTCGTTCTCCCCGCTACAGAACTCATTGTCTTTCCGCACACATCAAAACTTCTTGTTCACATACCCCTGCTCCTATCAGTATTGTGATCTGTGGGTTCGATTCAAGACGATACGATGCGTGTAACCGAATTCAGCTGGGAAACACTTCTTCTACGTGCAGGCGCCGCCTTTATCATTGCTTTCTTCCTATCCGTATGCGTCAACGCTGATCTTGACACTCTTGCGCTGTCATTCTTGGCTAACTCGATGCGCTCTATCTAGCTTCTGTTTATAGGTGTCCATCGAGCCTTCTTCCATCCGTTAGCAGCATATCCTGGTCCTCTGCTGGCCAAGTTTACCAACCTGTATTCCGCTTATCACGCGTGGAAAGGTGACATTCATAAGGATATCTATCAATCTCATATTAAATATGGTATGAGATCGTGTGCTTCGACTTTTTCGTGCTGATAAAGTCTAACTTTGATATCTTCTCTACAGGCGATCGTGTTCGTTACGCCCCAAACCGTCTTGTATTCAACACTGCCAGTGCTTTGCAAGGTACTTGTTATCTTTTCTGATTATAATAGCCTCCCAAAACTGATAACCACTCCCGGTAGACATTTACGGCCATCAAGGGAAGGTGAATAAGTTCAAGAACTACGAAGTTCTCTCAAAGCAAGCAGCGAACTTGTTAACTTTGCGCGACAAGGTGCAACACTCTCGGAGGCGGCGTGTCATCAGCCAAGCCTTTTCCGAGAACAGCCTTCGCCAGTTTGAGCCAAAACTAGTGGCCAAGATCGATCAGTTTTGTAAGGCTCTTCACAATGATAAGAGCCATTTCGATCTATCTGGAGACTGCGATGAATGGTCACAACCTGTGGATATGGCTGGTTCCTGTGAGTACGACCCAATAGCGGTCTAAGTCTTTGCCATTGACAAGTAGCACAGTCAACAACCTGGCATTTGATACGATGACTGCAGTCACCTTTGATGTTGACTTCAACACCTTGGACGATCCTCGATATCGCACTGCAATGCATGCAATCGAGGAATCCAATGTTCGGCTTGGAGTGCTTCTGCAAGCCTCCGAACTCACCTTTGCTAATCTCGATCGTTTTCTCTTCCCTAAGGCTATCCAGGGAAGATACACGTTCGTCAAGTTCATTCGCAAGCTATTGGCTACGCGGCTGGGATCTACGAAGTCCACCTCGAGGGATATCTTTTCCTTCTTGCAACAGTGTAAAGACCCCGACACGCAGAAAGAGCTCACTGCCGCAGAACTGAGCACAGAGACTGCGACTTTCATTGTGGCCGGTAAGACTTGATCTTTGCAACTTCTCTCTCGCGTGCAATTGGGAATTGCATCTAATCGTCTATCGCAGGAGCCGACACGTCTTCGACTAGCATGGCGGCCGTGTCACACTACCTGACGGGATCGTCGAGGTGCTATAAGAAGGTCGCAGAGGAGGTACGCAGAACCTTCACATCAGCTGCCGAGATCCACCTAGGCCCCAAGTTGAACTCCTGCACATTTCTCCGCGATTGCATCAATGAATCCCTTCGCCTCTCCCCTCCCGGAGGCAGCGCATTGTGGCGCGAAGTCAACAGCGGAGGAGCCGTCATAGACGGAGAGTTCATCCCACAGACCTGCGAGGTAGGCGTTGGCGTGTATAGTATCCACCACAACCCAAAGTACTACGAGAAGCCTTTCTGCTATATACCCGAGAGATGGTCTCGGAACGAGGCTGCCACCGGCTTAAGCGGCAACGAATCAACAAAGCTACCTTACATGCCCTTCTCAATCGGACCTCGGAGCTGCGTGGGGAAACCTCTCGCCATTGCCCAGATGATGCTTGTGTTTGCTCGTCTCTTTTGGGAATTTGACCTGAGAAGAGCGGACCATGACCCGGACTGGGTGTACGATGGCATGGAGCCAGATGAGTATGCGCTCAAGGACCACGTTACAGCCTGGAAAGTCGGGCCTGTTCTGTGTACTAAATCGCGTCGTCAGACCCAAAGCTGGAGCTAGAGATTATATTTAGATAGATATATCTGCCTTTTTAAGTCCGGGATGAAACAACTCCCTATATCATCAACCCGGCCGAATCTTGCTGTATAAAATTCTATCAAAGGGCCATGTATGCTGTTTCGTCAAGGCAGATTAGTGTTCAGCTTCTACGAATCACGAGTGTATAGGTCATCCCGTAGTCCCTTCCATTTCGCGCAAAGGGATTGTCAATATGCTGCGCAACTATACATCTACCTTGTCTTGGAGAGATTCGAATCTCAGATATCTTGCCTACAGACCATAACGTCTATGATATTCGATACCGCTATGCCTTTTCTCACTCAAACCGATTCGTTGATAGCCAAGCAAGGGCGTGAGAAAGGACAATATGGGTCAATGAAAATGAAGTCATTATGGCATGTTTACCAGGCATGGTCAACAACTAATTATCCATAATCGCTGAAGTATCATCGATTGTGGCTTTCCAATTGTCAATACCGACCGATAATACCCAATCAGGAAATTGCCGTGTTTCGTGCCCTTAATCGTGACTGTACATAATTCTGCTTGTTTTCATTTGGAACAGCAGACATTGACACATTGGTCTGTCAAGTACATAAATCCCTAATGGGCTAATGGGCCTCCAGTGTGTGACTGATTGACTGACCACATGCAGATCATCTGGCAGTTGATTCTGACTAACGTCAACAGCACAGTAGGCGTGTCAGCCTCACCTTAGTCGTCCACGCTGTCATGGGCATGGGACTGGAGCCCACTATCCCATGCTTGGCCGGGGTAGTGTTTGATACAGCCTACAGAGAAGTTATACAAATTGTGCCGAGATACACAATAAGTTCCTGATGAACTCATTCCAGCACTCTTTACGACTGACGAGGGGGCACGGCTAGTGTAATTGTAACTATTACAATACATAGTTTAGACGAATTGCATGCACATCATAGCTTAAGTTTGGCACGAGCATCCTGACGTGAGAGCTCGAGGTGATACCAAAGCACCAGAATGATGTGAAAAGAGAGTTTCTGTGGTAAATTCATGTCAATTATTTACGCTGATAAGCAGGTGACTGTTGGCAAGGTTCTATGACATTTTCATTCTACGACGTCACCTAGGATCATAGCTTTACCTCTTGGTCTTGTTGAAAGTTCTTATACCGCATCTTTCAACTACTCGGAAAGAGGGCGTTGCCCATATCACTGTTCAACTTTACAATCTTTGCTGCTCTGACACTATTCAGCATGCCATCATTCTCAGAACAGCACAATGCTCACCCATTCGCATCACAGCGTACCAATCACGAGCCACAGCATACAGAGAGTACCATGAATGGGAGTCAGAGTACGAGTACTGCCAATGTAGTCCAGCCTGGAGTCGACCCTATTGCCATTGTCGGCATGGCAATGAGGCTCCCTGGCCGAGTGCACAACGGTGAGGATTTCTGGCGTATGCTGACCGAGAAGCGGAGTGGATTATGCAACGTGCCAGAGGATCGATATAATATTGCGGGCTACCATGATCCATCGGGAAAGCCGGGTACCATGCAGATGAATAAGGGTTACTTCCTTCAAGACGTCAACATCCGCCAGTTCGACACATCTTTCTTCTCTTTGTCCAAGACAGAGCTGGAGCGTCTCGACCCACAACAGAGACAGCTGTTGGAAGTGACATATGAGTGTATGGAGGATGCCGGGGCAACATCATGGCGAGGCAGCGACATTGGTTGCTATGTGGGTGTCTTTAGTGACGATTGGCAGGATCTCAACAGCAAAGACACTCAACATAGGGGAGGTTACCGCGTGACAGGATATGACGACTTTGTACTGGGCAACCGTATTTCCTACGAATACGACTTACATGGTCCCAGGTATGTTATCCAGCTATTCACACACAAATTTAAGGAAGTATTGTGTAGCTAACATCATCGACAAAACAGTATGACAGTCAAGACTGGTTGCTCCTCCTCTTTAGTCTGTCTAGATCTTGCCTGTGAGGCAATCAGGAAAGGTGAATGCACTGGGGCGCTTGTATGCGGTACAAGCTTGATCTTCTCGCCAACAATGACCCTTGCCCTGAGCGACCAGGGCGTACTCTCTCCTTCTGGCGTTTGCAGGAGCTTCGATGCCTCAGCCGACGGATACGGCCGCGGTGAGGCCATTAATGCCATTTACGTCAAGAAGCTGAGCAAGGCCCTCGAAGACGGCGATTCAATCCGCGCAGTCATCCGCGGGACGAGCGTCAACTCGGATGGTCACACTCAGGGCATGCTGACTCCTAGCCCAACGGCCCAAGCAGCCTTGATAAGACGCGCCTACGAACAGGCAGGCATTGTTGATTTATCCGAGACTGCGGTAGTGGAGTGTCATGGTACCGGTACCTCGGTTGGTGATCCGCTGGAGACCAAGGCAGTGGGCGAATGTTTTGGCAAGAAAGGGATGATTATCACATCGGTGAGCTTCTCCGAATAACCTGATCTTTTCTTTGTTCTACTACATCAGGTGAATTGACTAAGCTAATTGCCACTGGTTCAGGTCAAACCCAACGTGGGACACTCTGAAGGTGCGGCAGGCCTTACCAGTTTGATCAAGGCTATTCTTGCAATCGAGCACCGACAAGTGCCACCTAACATTTACTTCAAGAGCCCAAACCCGGCGAGTGAGTTGTTACTCTAATTTGTTTTGGGAAAGCGTTGCTAAACTGTGCTCATGTAGTTCCTTTTGACAAGTTTAATCTCCATGTACCCATCGACATAGAGTCATGGCCGGAAGGTAAAGCTGAAAGGATGAGTGTGAACTCGTTTGGAATTGGAGGTGTCAACGCTCATGTACGTACTTAGAAGAGCGGACGATATAGATGTACTGACCGACTGTCATAGGTCATTATCGAGTCCTTGGAGCAATATCGCAACGGCAGCCTTGGGTTCAAAAACGGCCATGTTGAAGCCAAGGGAATCAACCATGTCAATGGTAACGGTTATGCCATTGATCATGGTATTTCTGATGACAGCGATTATGTCGATGGAGATGAGAATGCCAAGAGAAACGGGTTCACCGATAGTCGCAGTCATATCAAGGGGAATGATCATGCGAACGGCAGCGTCAGCAGCAACAGACTGAGCATCAACGGGCAAAGCAGCAACAGTGATGAGGCGGAAGACAAAACGCACATCGAACACATCATCGATTATTACTCTCCTCAACTCTTGCTATTCTCGGCTAGCAATGAGACTTCTCTTGGGGACCAGGTAGGGGCATATCGGGAGTATCTACCCCAGAATAAAGCTGGCCTCAAGGACGTTGCTTACACTCTAGCTAACCGGCGTGATCATATGAGCCACCGCGCTTATGCAATCACCAATTATAAAGAGACACTCGAGGTCTCGCCGATCATCTCCGCAAAGCTCCCGCCACGAATCGGGTGGATATTTACGGGCCAAGGCGCGCAATGGCCTGAGATGGGAGCTGACCTGATCGACACCAATGTTGTCTTCCGGGACAGTATCAGAGATCTAGATGCGTTCCTACATGGTCTTCCAGAGCCACCCCCGTGGAGCATCGAAGGTAAGAGAAAACGTTCTTCTTGTATCTTGCTCTTCCAATTTATTTCCAAAACAAGATTTGAGACTCTTCTCCGTCTTCTCTCGTCTACGTAGCTAACCCTAAGCATAGACGAGCTTCGCAAGCCAAGCGACACTAGCCGTGTTCAAAAGGCTGAGATGGGCCATCCTCTATCGATTGCTGTTCAAATTGGCCTGATTAACGTGCTGTGGTCGTGGGGCATCGAACCTGACCTGGTACTTGGACACTCTTCTGGCGAGATGGCTGCTGCATACGCCAGTGGCTCCATCACAGCACATGCTGCAATGGCAGCAGCTACCTTTCGCGGGACGACAAGTGGCGGCGAGACCAAGCAGAGGGGCTCTATGGCGGCCATCGGCCTTGGCCTCCATGAGATGTCGCCTTACATGGAGCCCGGTGTTGTGGTGGCGTGTGAGAACAGTCAATGCAGCGTTACCGTGTCTGGCGACTGCGAGCAAGTTGAGAAGGTAGTCAAGAATGTCAAAAAGCAGCGAACCCAAGTCCTTGCTCGCCTTCTTCGCGTAGAAAAGGCATTCCATTCTCGTGAGTATAGCTCTGCCCCCAACTCCTTTCGTTAAACCAGGTGAGATACGCTAACACAAGCACTCACCAGATCACATGTTGGAGTACGGTCCATTGTATGAAGAACATATCAAACCTTTTATAGAGAGCATTGATCCTCGCGTTCCTTTTTTCTCTTCTGTCACAGGAAAGAGACTCACTGGGCGAGATTGTCTTGGCGCATCGTACTGGCGTCAGAACATGGAAAACCCTGTCCTATTCAACACAGCGCTCAGATCAGCCCTCAGTAGCGAGGAACGGCGCTTAGTTCTCATCGAGATTGGACCACATCCGGCACTAAAAGGTCCCATCGGTCAGATCCTGCGAGATCTCGATCGCTCTGATGTCCATATTGGGACGTTACATAGAGGGAAGAGAGGAGATGAAGGACTGTTGGAGCTTGCCGGCAAGCTTTTCCAAGAAAAGGCCGAGTTCGATATTTCCGCCGTGTGTCCTCGTGGCCAGCTGATGAATAACCTCCCTCGTTACTCGTGGAAGCAGGACGCGGCGCATTGGGCAGAGTCTCGCATGTCTCGCGAGTATAGATTCCGTGAGCATGCGCCTCACGACCTTTTAGGGGCCAGGACTATCGAAACTACCAATGAACCATGCTGGAGGAATAAGCTGGCCTTGGAAGATGTGTCTTGGCTCTCTGGACACGAAGTGAGCGGCCAGATCGTGTTTCCAGCGGCTGGATACATCTGCATGATCGGTGAGGCTATCCGACAACTGGAGAATGACACGACATATTGTCTTCGAAACGTCAGCATAAGCGCTGGCTTGATGCTGGAGCATGGAAAGATCGTGGAGGTGGTAACTAGGCTGAGGCCAATTTCCACCGATTCGACGGACGAGTCGTCTTGGTACTCTTTCAACGTCAGCTCTTTTGATGGAGTTAGGTGGATGAAGCACTGCGCAGGAGAAGCCAAGGCCCAAATCGACGAGTCGATATCTCTCGATCCTGATGAGTCTCGCACCAGAGCCTTGCCTCGCAAAGTGGGTGGCGAGGACTGGTATAGCGTACTTGAACGGGCAGGCTTCGGTTACAAGGGCCTATTCAAGGGAATGCATGACATCTCTTGTTCTACCAACACGGGCCTGGCAGTTGCCTCGGTTTCGACCTCCAGAGGAAACGAGGAGATGAAGTATGCGCTCCATCCCTCGGCAATAGACCAGTGTTTCCAACTTTTCACCGTCGCCGCCCACCGTGGAATCGGTAGAGACTGCACAAGCATCGCTGTGCCAACATTTATCGAGGAGATAGCTATCTGCCCTGCTGCGCAAGATGTGCGAGTGACAGCGTGCATCAACTCGGCGGAGCGGGGGTCGTTCGCCGGAGAGCTTGTAGCCCAGCATTCGGAGCAGACGATACTCAGTCTGAAGGGCTTCAAAGCATCAGCTTTAACAAGAGGCGAGGACGAAGATGATGGCACACCACTCATAACACAGATGGAGTGGAGGCCCCATGCCGACTTTGTTCAGATGGAGAAGCTCATGCATCCTCGACTAGAGTGCCCCGAGGAATGGCTGAAGCTGGAGGAGCTTATCCTACTCTGCATCTTCGACCACTTGGAGGTCATCAAGCTGACTGATGATACGCCTTCTCACCTCATCAAGTTCTTCGACTGGATGCGTGCTTATACCGAGCATTACGAGAATGGTGGCTGTGTGTTTGCCTCGAGAGACCTGAGCCTCGGCACGTTGAAAAGTGACGAGAGAAGGGCTAGAATTGAGCAGATCGCGACAGAGGTGTCTCGATCTAAGTACGCTGCCTTTGCGACGGCTGTCCATAGCCTGTTCGAAAAAGCCGATACCATCTTCGCTGGCGAGGCGCATCCATTGCATATCCTCATGAAGGACGACGTGTTGACCGAGTTCTACGCGGTTGGAGACGAGCTCAACTATGATGCTGCCCTCCAGGCGCTGGGACATACGAACCCTCAACTCCGAATCCTCGAGGTTGGTGCCGGTACCGGTGGCACCACTGTTAAGGTGCTGAGGGCCCTTAGATCTTCATACGGTGAGCGTATGTACGGCAGCTACACGTACACCGATATCTCTGCCGGCTTCATGGGTGCGGCCCAGGAGCGGTTCCAAGCGTCGGAGAACATAAAGTACGCAGCATTCGATATCACTCAGAGTCCGCTGGAACAAGGCTTCGAAGAGGGATCGTATGACCTGATTATCGGATCGAATGTAAGAATCTTACCCTTACTTACCTGGACCGCACATCTAATAGCTTCGAAAATACTAGGTTGTGCATGCTACGCCAAACCTGAATACCACCCTCCGCCATCTCCGTAGCCTTCTTAGTCCCGGAGGAAGAATTTTGCTCCAGGAGCTGTGTCCAGGTACCTCACCTCTCTTTGTCCTGTTCGTTGTAAGACTTGTCCAGCTAACGTAGTCGCAGACGCAAAATTTGTCAACTACGTCATGGTAAGAATGAAACCGGCCAATGCTACTCTAGTCATTTTCTACACCGTTCTTCATGCTAATAACAATATCACTGTAGGGATTTTTACCTGGTTGGTGGCTTGGGGATCAAGACAACCGCCCTGATGAGCCTTATGTCTCCCAGGATCGATGGACCGAAGAGCTTGTCAAAGCAGGGTTCAACCAGCCTGACGCCTTTGTTCTTGACGGCGTTGATTCGTATCATCACAGCGCAGGCATCATTGCCTCTCCAGATATCAGCTGCAACTTACCTCCCAGGGTTACTCTCCTGTGCTACAGTTCTACTGGACGCTTTGTATCGGAGATCAAGACCAACCTTGAGAATCGCGGAGTTTCAGTCGATATCAGCACGTTCAATGAGCCCCTACCGCAACAAGATGTCATTTCGCTTCTAGATCTGGAATCACCTATAGTTCATGAGTTTGACAAGGAGGACTTCCAAACGTTTGTCAACCATCTGAAATCTCTAGGCCCCAAGGCCAAGATGATTTGGGCAACTCGGACAGCACAGGTTGCTTGTCAGGACCCGAGGACGGCCATGTCTCTCGGACTCAGCCGAACAGCCAGAAGCGAGCTCTCCATAAAGCTTTTCACGGTGGAGATTGACAATGAGACGGCTATTGAGGTGGCGGCCAAGGCCGTGGTGGATATCTGCGCGCGCGTCCAGGTGCCCGAATTAGATCCCGAATCAATGGACCCCGACTGGGAGTATGCCGTTGCCAGAGGCCAAGTCCTCGTCCCCCGTCTGCACTGGCAAACCATGTCCGAAGCCTTTAGGAAGACCCATAGTAGCGATGTCCCGACCCCAGTGTCCAAACAACTCACGGTCAAGACCCCGGGCTTGTTGCATACGATGGGCTGGGAGGATATAGAGATCCAGCCCCTCAAAGAAGGCGAAGTGCGTGTCCAAACAAAAGCCACAGGGCTCAATTTTAGAGACGTGCTTATTGCACTTGGCGTCCTCGACAACAGTACACGAGAGATTGGCTTAGAAGGATGCGGAGTCGTCGAGGCCGTCGGCCCTGATGTGCACAAGGTCTCGGTCGGCGACCGAGTCATGTACATGTCAAGCGGGTGCTTTTCCACGAGCATCACGCTGCCGCAGACCCTGTGTGTCAAGATTGACGACTCATTGAGTTTTGAGCAGGGCGCAGCGCTGCCTTGCGTGTACGCCACGGCGGCTATGGCATTGGTTGATAAGGCAAATTTGCAGCCAGGACAGGTGAGTGCTCGGAGAGACCTTCTCTCTTGTCTTGACTTTGCCCATGCATTTGCAACATCTAATAATATTACAGACAATTCTCATCCACTCGGCTTGTGGTGGTGTCGGTTTAGCCGCTATCCAAATTGCACAGATGCTCGGTGCAGAGGTGAGCAGATCTATTCAAGTGACAGGTGAGGCGAGTCATGCATGACTGACAACTTGCTAGGTGTACTGCACGGTTAGCAGTGAGGAAAAGATACAATATCTTATTGGAAATCATGACATTCCAAGATCTCACATATTCAACTCGCGGAACAGTTCATTCCTTAGACGTGCACTGGAAGCAACTGATAACAGGGGTATGGATGTGGTCCTCAACTCCTTGTCGGGAGAACTACTTCATGCTTCTTGGAAGTGTGTTGCTGAGTTTGGTACCATGGTCGAGATCGGCAAGCGAGATTTCCGTCGACGAGCCAAGTTGTCGATGGAAGCCTTTGAGGCAAACCGTACCTTCATCGGTCTCGACCTCTGGCAGGTTTCTCAGGTCCGTCCAGAGAAAGCCGCAGAGTAAGTCAAGCATATCATTGCCCTATGTTCTCTCCCTCTTTGATCAAACACTGACGACTGCCATTTCTAGTCTCTTGGAACGCTGCGTGGATTGGATTCGTTCCGGTGCTATCAAGCCCGGAGTTATTGCTAAAAACTGGGAGGCTCATCAAGTGGAGGACGCCTTCAGGTACATGCAATCAGGACGCCACATTGGCAAGATTGTCATAAGCATGCCCGAGAACTCTCAGAGTCTCGATTCAACTCCGGCTCGACCTACCGCTGCTCTGCGCCCTGATCGCAGTTACCTGCTGGTTGGTGGCTTGGGTGGACTGGGACGAGCTATCGCGGCCTGGATGGTCGAGAACGGAGCCCGCCATCTTATATTCCTGTCTCGCTCCGCTCAGCTGAAGCCAGAGATACAGGACTTTGTGGACGATCTCCAGTCTATGGGGTGTGAGGTCCAGCTGATCAATGGCAGTGTGAGCCACGCGGCAGATGTCGAACGCGCTGTTCAAGCGGCGTCTCAGCCAATTGCCGGTGTCATGAATCTTTCCATGGTACTCAAGGTGCGCATCAGATCTCTCTCTCTCTCTCTCTCTCCTCGCCTGCACCTCATCTTCTATCAATGCAAGAACTTCTGGTTTGCTAATGTCCCTACAGGATATCTCTCTCAGCGAAATGTCATTCGAAGACTGGCAGGCAGCCGTGGCGCCCAAGGTACAGGGCACGTGGAATCTTCACAATGCAATCTCCTCTGAGCTGGACTTCTTCATCTTATGCTCGTCCTACAGCGGTATCGTAGGCCAGTGGGGCCAGGCAAACTACGCAGCTGCCAATACATTCTTAGATGCGTTTGTTCAATATCGACACCATAAGGGTCTTGCCGCGTCGGTTATTGACATTGGTGTCATGGGAGAAGTCGGCTTTGTCTGGAAGAACCGCGATCTCCTAGAACTGTTCAAGAAGTCGGGCATGAAGATTCTCAAAGAAAAGGAGCTCCTCGACGCAACAAGCCTGGCTATCCAGAGATCTAAGCCAGTCCTTGTCTCGACGCAGGATGGGGCATACAGTAACCCAAGTCAAGTTATCCTGGGTATGGTAACCACGGTCCCCATCACCTCGCCTACAAACCGCGTTGTCTGGAAGCGCGACCTACGCGGCAGCATTTACCACAACATGGGTGGCAACGCAGAAGTATCGGCCAAGGCTGTTGCTGATCAAGACAGTATGGAGGCGCTGGTCGTCGCGGCAACATCACAGCCAAGCATGCTTGAGGATGAGGCTATCACTAACACAATTGCAACCGGTATTTCACGCGCGCTGTCAAACTTCCTTATCAGGGACGAGGACAGCATCAAGATTGAGCACTCGCCGGATCAAGTCGGCGTCGATTCACTTGTTGCTATGGAACTCCGCAACTGGATCCAGCACAAGTTTACTGTGGACGCGAGTGTCATGGTAATCGTTCAAAGTAGTTCGTTGTTGAAGCTGGCTGATTTTATTCGGCTCGAATTGATCCAGCGTTTGATGTGAGGGATTTATAACGAGTGCAGGATGTTAGGATATGAAGATATATGCTGGTGATCAGGAACTTAGTTTGTTTTGTATTTAAGTAAATTGCTCTAGCTATATCCGTTATGGAGTTTGCAAACATTGTAGCATGTTGTTTAAGTGATCCCTCTAATCTCAGCAGGTCATACAAAATTCTTCTAGCTAAAAATGAAGACATACATTGATTACGATTGCCAACTTGTCTTCTGGCTTCTCTGATTTCTCTCTTCCTATAGCAATAAATATATAAGTTGTCTAAGTGTCTGGATGGTAATATTTTCTGACTTTATCAACTATCACACTTTCTATATCACCCTCAGTTTTATGGAAGCTATGACAGATTAAGACCGCTCTAAGCTATCTAATACTTGAAGTCCTAGGCGTAACTGAGACGTGACGTGATTAATCTGCAATTGCGGTTAGCATGGAACGAGAAGACGTTTCTTAATATCAAAGTTGCGGGATTGTCGATTACCTTGGCACGATTGAGCGTATCAAAAAGTGAGTAGTGGTCGCTGTCGAGCTCAACGACAGCCTTGATAAAGGCGTGATAGTTCTCGCCCCATCCCAGAAAAGGATCCTCGCGATGTTCATCGATCCGACACGGCTCGCTCTGCCCGATGATTGTTGGCGTTTGTTTAACGCAGCGCAGCAGGACCGCCGGTGGGGGTAGTGCCGGGTATCGTTTCTCTTCCTCTGGTTGAGACTCCTCTCTCGTCCCAGTTTCTTTGATACTCCAATCTCCTTCCAAGAACTTGTAAGGCACTCTGTCCGATGACACCTCAAAGTGTTTCCCATCTACAGTAAATCTCAGGTCCTCTCCCTTTTCAGCTGGACCATCCCACGAAGGTACTGCCCACGAGTGAAGCAGCACGTCACAGTAATCGAGGAGCTTCTTCACTCGCGGCGGTATCCTCGGAAGGTAAGGGACTGAGGCAGGCCGCGACGCGTCAATTGCCAGGGGCTTGTGGTACGGGACATCGATCAGAATGAGACTGGCAACGACAATATCGTCAACCGACGTGTTTTCCTCGAGCAGCCTCGACATTGCCAGGGCGATGAAGCCACCCAGTGACCATCCACCCAGTATTATTCTGCCGGTGATGTCGGCCTTTCGCAACAGGGCAATGTAGTGAGACGCCATCTCGTCAATCCCACCCTCCCATGGCTCTCCGCTCCAAAAATGCGGGTTGTGGATGGCCCAAACATCACGATTCAACTTGCCTAGGGCCCAGAAGCCTGCCGTCGTACCACCACCGTCATGAATCAGGACGAGGGGGGGGCTACCCGAGCTTGACGGGACAATTGGCTTTGGCCTCGTCTGCAGTTTCGAGGGGTTGGGCCCGTCAGGAAGCATGGTCGGTGGCTGGAAGTTCAATCACCTGGGGGCCCACTGGAGATTCAGGCTGCCGGTCGCACTTTTGATTGTCTAGTCGTGGAGGAGGTGAGCATAAAGAGATGGCCTCGTGATACTGGTCGATATACTCGTCGTTATACTACGATTAGAGCCAAGCCTCTACGACAGTCCTAACAGCAGTCATTTTCTTTGGGAGCATGAGACAATTTGACGTAAGCTTGCTCATATACAGGCACCATACTATCTTGTGTCTATTAGATCAGACGTATGATACTCATACAACATAAACTGAGTTCATGGCTATGTAGGCTTATGCATATGCAAAGCTTTGTACATGAGAAGAGATAAGGGGTCAAATACTGTCTGGAGAAGGCCTGAATATGAGTAGTATTGCATGTACGCCTGTTATGGACCTTAACAAAGATGATGATCCAAGGATGAGGCGGGTCTCAAGGTGAGGTAATGCGGTAACATTACTCATTTCATGTACAAGGGTACAAAATTATGAGTAAGATAGGGGGTCACGAAGATGAGTAATTATGAACCGATGCTCAGCATCGGCAACCCACTATTACATCATTTTATTATTAGAAAGTGAACATGCAACATCCAAGGATAGTAAGCAGTCAGGTTGGCAGGGGCACCGCAGTGGAATCAGCTACTCTAGCCTATTTTATCTTAGCTCGAGATATGTCTCCAGAATCCCCGAGGAGACTATCCACGCCTGCACACCTTAGTGTTCTTAGTGCGGGAGAACCTTGTAGGTCTGTTAATTCTACAGGGTAAGTGAAGACTCACCATCAACCGGTGATATTGAGATGAATACAGATTGACACCTTCAAATTGATGGGAGTGGGCTCTAGATCGTGTAGATGTTCATTTCCACCATATATATGCTTAAAATAGGTCTGTAAGTAAAACTAAGACAAAGGAGATAACTATAGCAATTCATGATATAAGCAACATAACAAAAAAAGGTGAAGCAGAATTGTATAGAAAGATAAAAGTCAAAAGTAAAAGAAGCGTCTATGTGAGCTTTGAAGCCCAAACGTATCACACGCTACTACCCACATCCATCATGCTCGTCATCTTCGACCTGCGGAACATTCCTTCGTTTGAACAAGCACGTTTCCGTTGAGTGCACTCCCCAGTGTGATGTGCGGCATCAATGTATCCAACACGTAAAAGATGCTGAATGTTTCTGGTTACGGCCTCACGGATTCGGGCCTCGTCATCTGCAGAGGGTTGTAAATGCAGAGCTGGTGTCGTCCCGGTTCCTAGGCGACCGAGGAAGTGCTGTACTGGCCAGAGAGGGTGAGAATCACCGATCCGCTCCATCTGCTCTAAGGCGAGAAGTGTCCACTGATCCCAAGGTAAGGCACGTAGCTGGGAATCATCTTTGCTCACTCCCGTGGCCTTGGAGTGCCTCAGCGCTGAGTTGATCACTCTCCAGAAGGCCGGAACCGTCATGCCGGTCTGAATGTCCACAAATGAGTTGAACTTTGAGGGATTATCTTGCTCGGACCCGAAACCTAGGCTGACTTGCTCAAGAATCAACTGAGCTACGCTTGCTGAACTATCAATGTACAACCAATGCTCCTCGGGCTCATCAGGGTAGGCGTTGATGGCGGCGGCAGTAGCAACAACGCGCCATAAATAATCGTCCGCGTTTGAGATCCCTTGCGTGCTGGAACCGAGAACAACGCCCGGCTTCACCGTAGAGAATCGGCCTTTTGACGGTAAAGCAGGTATGGTCGTAAGGGAGCAGGAATGGGTGGAAGGATCCGGTGACAGCTGAGTGTTCTTCGCCACCTCATGCACGATGCTTTCGGCAAGGAACTTGGTTTGCACATAGCCGGTTCCTCGCTTAGAAAGCTCGACGGCAACTGCAGACTGGTTGGCAAAAGTGTCAACAAGCTTGAGGCCACCTGAGACGTAGACGAATCTGGCGTTGCTTCCCGAGCCCATAGCTGCAGACAAAAGGTCGACTGTAGATGAGACGTTGGCGGAATATAACATGTCAAAGTCGGCTTGCCAATTGACCACGGCGCCGTTGTGAATAATGATGTCCACGTTCTCAGTCGAAACTTGGCTTCGCCCAGCCAATTGCTGCCACTCTGCGCTGGTTAAGCCGAGGTTTGGTAAGGAGAGATCCCCTGTCCACACCTCCAGCTTGTCCCTTTGTGCTTCAGACACCTCCTCCCACCATCCGAGAACACGAGCCGTCTCGGATATACGTTCCAGGCCATGGCTTGAGGACCTGGCACGCACCAAAGTGACGATCCGTCGAACCCGCACCGTCGTCATAAGCTGCCGAAGAATTTCTGTGCCCAGGAATCCAGTCGCACCGGTCAGAAAGACAGTAACCTGATCTGAGGGGATGGTAAGAAGATGGCCTGTGTTGACTTGCTGTGACAAGATGTCCTTGCTTAGGGCCACGATCCTACCGGCCAGATTTATTCGATTCTCATCTCTCTCGGATCCATTTGTAGTTTCCCCGTTCGTTTCGCCGTGATGCTTTTGTTGTATATCAGTTTCTATAACACGCGCTAAGCTGCTGATGGTCACGTTCTTGCCGTTGAGCTGGCTGAGGCCCATAGTTACCCCGTGCTCTTGTCGGATGCTTCTAGCCATAGTGATGATGCGAATAGAGTCTCCGCCTAGGTGATAGAAGTTATCGTCGACACTGATCGCTGAAGCAGAGATGTGAAGGACTCGTGCCCATATCGCCCGAACGCTGCTTTCGAGTGGTGACATGGGCTCGCGTATTGGCTTGCCGTTACTGATCTCATTCTGATGACTTACGACGTCCGAGTCCAGGAAGAAGGATTTGAGGTCTGAGCTGGATAAAGAAGCAATGTGCTCATGAAGGACCCTGCGGTCGATCTTACCGGATGTCGTCTTGGGCATAGAGCTGACTAGCACAAAGTATTGCGGCACCATATGACGTGGAAGAACGGCCCTTAGCTCTGCGGAGAGGCCACCAAACTTATGTCGTAGAGAATCGGTCATCATGAGAGTCATGAGAGGCGCATTGCCACTACCGTTGTTGTCTAACCCTTTGAAGCTCACCGTAACCACCAGTGCGTGCCGTTCATCTGCACGCAGCAAGTCGACAACGATGTGGTCGACGACGCCTTGGATACTTGTTGCTCTCTTGGCTTGGTACTCAATCTCGCCCAGCTCGATTCTTTGTCCATAGAGCTTGACCTGCGTATCTTTGCGACCCATGTATTCCACCGTTCCGTCCGAGTTGTATCTAGCCAAGTCGCCAGTTCTGTAGGTGCGTGTCTGGGGTTCTATGTTTGTCTTCCAACTGTGGTCGGTCATCTCGACGAAGGCCTCATCTGTCAACTTTTGCGCGTTACGGTAACCTCTTGCTAAGCCAGGTCCTTCAAGAAGCAACTCGCCAACACAGCCAACGGGAGCTAATTGTGAGGGATCTTCGGCATTCACGATCCAGAGATTGAAGTTTGAACCATGACCAACAATAGTAGGACGGTCTTGCGCGGACTGGAATTGGAAAATGCTGCAGTATATGCACGCCTCTGCTGGCCCGTATCCATTGAAGACTTGTACGCGCCCAATCCAGTTCTGCAAGTTCTCCTTGGTTGGTGCTTCGCCGCCTAGGACGAGCTTTCTGAGACTTGGAAGTTCTTCTGGAGTCAGGGTATCGACAACAGAGGGCGTGAGCATAGCAATGTTGACTCGACTCATCTCCATAAAGGCAGGAAGACCTCCGTTCAGGCGATCGCTGTCAGAAGGCACACAGACTGTACCTCCGAAGACCAGTGTTGTAAGGATCTCCCCCAAGCTAACATCGAACATGTAGTTGGAGAACTGAAGAACGCGCGAGTCAACGTCAAGCCCAATATCTCGACCGTGACCCATGATGCTAGAGCACAGCGCTTGATGTTCCACGACAACACACTTAGGTTTGCCGGTGGAACCAGAGGTGAAAATGGCATAAGCAGCGCTGTCAGGGATGGACTCGTTCCAAGGTTGAGTCACTCCCTGAAGATGGGAAGTTTGGTCCAAGGTTGAAGGTGATAGAGTTAGTACTACTCCAGCCAGCCCTTCGCATGATGGTGCCGCGGACGGCGACGCAATAATCACTTTGACATTGCCGATTTCCTCGACCAAGGCTTTGCAACGATCTCGGGGGTGTGTTGGATCTAGCGGAACAAAAGCGCCCCCGGACTTCATGATACCGAGCATAGCAACGATAGTCCACATACTCTTCTCGAAACATATCGGTACAAAAGTCTCGCGGCCAACTCCAAGATCGGAGAGCCGGAGGGCGAGACGCGAAGAGAGATCTTCTAGTTCCTGGTAAGTGAAGCTTCCATCCCAAGCGAACACGGCGTGCTGGTGAGGCAATGATTGAGACATCTGCTGAGAAATGAGATCGTGCACGCAATGCTTCTCCAGATGGAGAGGTGCGTTCTCCTTGAGAGCCCATATCCGAGCTTGTTCGATATCGTGAGGGGAGGTAAGACTTATGCTTGAAAGCAGTTTTCCATCCGTTGGAGAAGTTGCGGCCTGTAGAAGTTGACTGACGGCATGAGAAAATTGGTGACATATAGTCTCCATCTGCGACCTGGACAGCGATCGTGGGTCGTATATAGCAGAAAGATCCACTGACTCGCCAGCGTCTTCGACAGAACACTGCAAGACTAGCGGGTATACATGATATGACTCCGTAATCCCGGATGGAGAAGACTGTGTCAGGTCCTCCATGTGTACGAAGTCGAGGCTATCACCATCATCGGCGTTGGAGTTGTTCCCTGTCCCAGATCCATTTGCACTATCCCCTCTGCGCCTGACGCTAGGTTGAATGATAAGAAGGTTCTGGAAACTACATGCGTCTCTTGCCTCTTCGCTCAGTTGTGAAATACTTTGCAGGCCAATGTGCTCATAAGGAATCGTATCGTTAGCCTGTTGTTGTATGCTTTGGAGGAATCCTTGAACGGTGGTCGTTTGCTTGCCTCCGTCGCCGCCGCCGGTGATATGAACCCTGATTGGAAGGGTACAGATTGTCGGTCCTGCGATCTTCAGAATACCCGGGACTGGTGCGTTGCGGCCAGATATTGTGTTTCCAAAAACGACATCGTCTGATCCAAGATAAGCAGATAGTACTAGAGCCCAGGCGGCGCGAAGCACGGTTGGTAAAGTAACACCAGCGGGCATCGAGTAGCCAGATGGGAGTCTGATGGCATGACTTAATGTCGAATGGCGCTGGCCGGCCGTCTTCTCCATGTCGTCGACACGCCCCACGGAGCCAACGTCTTCAGGCTTCGCAGGGAAGTGGGTAACGCTTGCACCCGAAAATTGTGACCTCCAGAACTCCTCAGCTGATAATTTCTCAGTAGAGGCGTCTAGAACATACTTGACGTAGTTGGACAAAGAAACGGGCTGGCTTGCATAATCGACAATTGCGTTGTTATAGAGTGTTTGCAATGCATTCAGCATGAGACCAATGGACCAGCCGTCGTAAACGGAGTGATGAAGATCCCAGATGAGATGCGAAGAGCCAGAGCCATCATGGACGAGTGTAAACCGCGCAAGACGTTTACCAAAGCCTGCCAAGACGACATCCATCTCGTCCTCGTGCTCGGCGAGAACCCCACCGAGAGACGGATGCACACCACGTAACTCCTTCCATGGCATAGACTCGTCCAGAACAACCTGGAGAAGATGCTCTTCAGCAACTAGTACGATGCGAGTGCGCAGATTTGTGTATAAGTTGTAGAGAGACATCATCGCTTGTTTAAGACGTGCTAGATCTATTCTCTTGGGAAGAGAGAACGCGAATCTCGCCATGTAAGATCCAGGCTGCTTCTCCGCCAGAGAGATGAGACCTTCTTGCAGTGGTGTGCAAGGAAAGACGTCCGTAACAATAGACTCGGGGACCAAGCATTGCTCGGCCACCTCATGAATGACATGATGGTGAGTGAGACCCACTGGTAGAAGGCTGAGCGGTGCGACGATGTGAGAATCACCGTGACTGGTAATCTCATGAGCGTGCCCGAAGTTGGCAATAGCGGCCAGACTCGAGAGTTTGGGATTAGCAAAGGCGTCCTGCACGGTGATGTTGATGCCATCCTCGCGAGCTAATGACACCATGTGGATGATTGCGACAGAGTCTCCTCCAATACTAAGAAAGCTGTCGTCTCGCCCGATGCTGTCCGCGTCAAGACCCAAGATATTTGCCCAAACCTTCTGTAGCCTAATTTCCATCCAAGATGTAGGCGCAGTCTTAGAGCTATTGCCCTCTCGTCCACCAGACAGCGTAAAGGCCTGGAGCTCAGTCTCGGAGAAGCTTTCTGAAAGGGCATGAAGCCGTTTGCGATCAAGCTTCAGAGAGTCGTTAAAGGGCATACAGCTCAGAGGGATGAAAATGGTAGGGACCATGAACGCCGGTAAGACGCTCTTGAGGCTCTTGACGAGAGAAGCGATGGTAGATCGCAAGCTGTCATCCGGTATGACTGGCGTCGGATCAGTGTCCCTGCGGGCGCTGTCGTTTCCATCAATGAAGGTGATAAACGCGACCAGATCCTCCCGAATCTCTCTCTTCACAACGTCGACTGCGACGCCCTCAAGGCCAGTCAAGAAACGTTCGATGTGGTGCTCCGTCTCTGCAGTATCAAGACGCTGGCCACGTAGTTTGACTTGGGTATCTCGACGGCCGAGGTACTCAATTACGCCAGACTCTACGTTGTATCTTCCCAGATCTCCTGTCTTGTAGAATCCATAGGTGGCGTCTGTGTGTTTCTTGGGAAACCAATCGACGTCTTGAAGGAATGACTCCTTCGTCCTCTGCGGATCGTCGAGGTACCCCAGCGCCAGGGAGCGGGAGCGAACAACAATCTCGCCAACGCAGCCCAAGGGAGCAAGGCGATGAGGGTTTTCAATTTCTGTGATCCAACACGTTATACCCGTGTCGGGGATTCCTCTTCCAATAGTGGAAGGTGACTCGTCTACTGACGTAAAGACGTGTGTCGCGCAGAATATAACGGTCTCGGACGGGCCATAGCCGTTGACCAAGAGGTTGACATGGCTGAGCCAGGCTGAGATAATTTCCCGTGTAGGAGGCTCGCCGGCCAAGATCAACGTCGTCAGTGAGGTCAGCTCGCTGGCTTTTAGTGTCTTTGCAAAAGAGGTTGTCAGCATTGCAGTGTTGACATCGTTGAAGCGGATAAACTTGGAGAGTTCTGTCGATCTTTCGACGTCAGATGGCACGAAGAGAGTACCACCGGATATCAATGAGCCAAAAATCTCGGCGATACTGACATCGAATACAAAGCTGGAGAACTGAAGGATGCGACTGTTCCTTCCCAAAGCATATCCATTAGAAGAAGCCGAGCCCAGTATATTAAGGCATGCAGCCTCGTGACTGACGACAATGCCCTTCGGCATGCCAGTGGACCCGGAAGTAAAGAGGATGTATGCGACATCCTGCGGCAGTATCTCCGGAAGAGCAGCTTCGGGAGCGGCAGAAGAAGCAAAGTATGAGGATGATTCATCGAGCTCAATCGTCGCTTCTGCTATGCCACCACAAGACGAGACGGTGTGAGATGAGGCTATCAGAACTCTGGCCCTGACTTGCTCAGCAATAGCCTTGCGACGACCGATCGGGTGTGACGGCTCAAGGGGCACGTATATGGCGCCAGCCTTCATGATGCCTAGCATGGCGATAATAGCCATAGGTGTCTTCTCCATACAGACGGGGACTCTGGTGGCAGGCTTTATCTGGAACTTGGCTGCGAGGTAGTGTGCGAGCTGAGACGACATCTTATCAAGCTGGGCGAAAGTGAAGGAGGCGGTGCTTGAGACCACGGCCGGGCGATCGGGCTCTTTGGAAACCCAATATGACACGCTTTCATGAAGAAGATAGTTGGCTTTGACTGGTTCTTCGAGTTGCGGTAGAGTAGCGCACGGCTGAGGATCGTGAATATTCCAAGAAAGCGCTTGTTCGAGATCCTTTTCTCCAGCCAAATAAATGTCACCAAGAACGCTACCCTCAGCTGGAGGATCAATGAGCTGGTCAACTACTCTTGCAAAATGCTCTGCCAGCATTGCAATTTGAGCTTCTCCGAGAAATGCTCCATCGTAAATGAGATGGAGCTCGGCATCTTTTTCGAGCAGATGCCCCTGCACAACAAGCGGATAGGTGTAGTAGTTGCTCAGTGAAGAGCCTTCCTCCAAAGCTTCATGCTCGGATACGAGCTCAAGAACGTCATCTAGTCCTGGATCGTGGCTCTTAGTCTGCTCAGCACCCAAGATGTTCTTTGGTTGGATGACCAGGAGCGTTGAAAAGTTGGTGGCCACCTTGGCGTCTGCCCCGAGACGCGCGATCTCGGACAAGCCAAACTGTTCATGCTTGATCATCTCGGTAGCCTGATCTTGCACTTCCTTTAGGAAATCCGAGACTTTCTTCCCTTTGTCTAGGCGGATTCGCACTGGGACACTGGCAATAAGGGGTCCAATCATCTTCTCGACGCCGGGAATTGGTGCTTGCCGACCAGAGACGGTGGCACCGAAGCACACATCAGAGGCATTGCCGGAGTAGGCAGCAAGAACCAGAGCCCAGGCGGCGCGAATGATGGTGGCCCTGACTATGCCTGCTTGTTTCAGCTTGTCGAAGCTCAGGCTTCGCACCACCGTCTTGGTTGTGGAGTCTTGGACACGCCTCACAGTAGGTGGGAAGGATGCCTTCTTGGCCTGGTGAAGTTGAGCTTTCCAGTATTCAGAAGAAGAACCCTTATCGAGCCCTTTTAGATATCGAATGAATCCGGAGTAAGGAGTGATGGATGCACCGCCATTCGCAGCGCTAGGCCGAGGCCCTGTTTGTCTGTATGCCGAACGGAGGGCGTCCATCATGAGCGTGATACTCCATCCATCGTAGGCCGAATGATGAATGTCCCAGATAAAGTAATGGCTCCCAGAAGATTCTGTACCAGCACCTCCATCTTTGACAAGAGCGTGTCGACTAAGAGGTGTGCCGTAGCCGACATAGGTATGCTCCGTGGCTTCCAAGTAATCTGCCAGGTCCATGTTCTCAGTTGGCTCCCAACATTGATGACTTGTAATTACAGCCTGGACGGTCGACCTTGTACCTGGTACCTGAAAGATCCTTGTTCGGAGGTTGCCGCAAAGATCCCAAACAACCTCCCATGCTCTCTTGAAATGGTTGACGTCCACGTGGCCTCCGAGGCGGAAAACGAAGCGAGCCATGTAGGAGCCTGGATGCTTGACTGCCAGTACCATCAGCCCCTCTTGAAGTGGCGTGCATGGGTAGGCATCTTCAATGATGCAATCTTCTCCCAGTCCATGTTGGTCACGGAGGGTCTGAGAAAGGCTATCGGGGTCCACGTCGGCGGGCAACAATGCCAACGGCTCAGGAGACGCTTGAATCGTGGTGGTTGTGGGGGAAGTATCTTGAGTCAGTACAGTCACAGCTTCAGCAACCTTACATAGTCTGGGATCGCTGAAGACGCTTCCAACTGTCAGCAGTAATCCGTGCTCTCTTGCGATGGTGGCGAGTCGGATAGCCGCAATGGAGTCGCCGCCAAGAGCGATAAAACTGTCATCGCGTCCAATACTCTCAATAGGCACGGCGAGAATACTTGCCCAGATATTCTGCAGTACTACTTCGGTAGAAGTCTGCGGAGGGCTCTTAACGCTATTGATAAATGAGTAGATCATCAGCGACTCTTTGGTCATGCGCGATGCAATATCTCGAAGCACGGTGCGATCAACCTTGGTCGAGATATTGAGCGGCATGTACCTGCAAGGAATGAATACAGCAGGTACCATGTAGCTTGGTAGTGTCATTACGAGCTGGCTGATCATGGTGGAAACCTGAGTCTGGAGTGGCGGAGTGACGGGCAAGACCATGCTGGCAGCCACGGCGTCAAAATCGGTGTCCAGGTCTACACCAGCCGTCTTGGAGCTGTTACTGGAGCAAAAGAAGGCAGCAAGCTTGCCTTCGTCACCAGTTGCTCCCGAACCCAGATTGCTAAACCGGACGACGACAACGTGCCGAGTGTCAGGGAGGCTGGTGTGTATGTGATGCTCAATCTCCTCCAGCTCGATTCTCAAGCCGCGGATCTTGACCTGCGTGTCCTTGCGACCTACAAACTCCATGGTACCGTCTGAGTTATAATAAGCGAGATCACCAGTCTTGTACATCTTGTCTCCGAAGTTCACGGAGCCTTGTGCCCATACCGGCAGTTCATCAGGGCCATTCATGATTGTCGATGCCGTCTTTTCTGGATTCCCAAGATATTCACGGATGATGGTGGGACCTTGGACCACAATCTCGCCAATACAGCCAGCAGGTACTCGTTTGTTTGGGTCATGCCCGTCCACAATCCAACAGGCACAGGCGACTGGCTTGCCTATTGTCATCGACGATTCGTTTAGCGATGTCCACTCATGGAAGCTTGAGAAGCAGCAGGCCTCAGCCGGACCCCAGCCGTTGATGAGTCGAAGTTTTCCAAACCATGTATCCAAGATATCCTTCCCAACTGCTTCTCCAGCAAGAAGGAGCAGCTCGACACCGGGAATCTCGCTAGGCAAGATGGTTCTCACCAGCGCGGGAGTCAAGTAGACCCAAGTTATGTGAGAGTTGCGAATGAAGTCGGGTAAAGCGTTCATTCTTACATGCTCCGATGGCACGCAGATGCAGGCTCCAGCAACTAGAGGGGCAAGGATCTCACCAATCGAAAAGTCAAAGACAAACGCCGCGAATTGTAGCATTCTGACCCTGGGAGTCATGGAGAGCCGCTTGATGACAGCGATTTGACTCGTGGACGCGCTGCCGTGTTCCATCACAAAGCCTTTGGGCACTCCCGTGCTACCAGAAGTGAAGAGCACATAGCAGCTGTTGTGAGCCTGAACGTTTGCTGGCGGCGCTTCGTAGCTGCTCACCTTGGTGCTCGAAGTGGCTTCATCCAACAGGAGCTTGGCGTCGAGCTCTGATGTTACCTCGATGATTGACTCAATTAGCCCCTCAAAAAGATTTCGGTGACCTGGAGAGACCAGAGCCAGTGTTGCTCTGGTCTGGCCGATGACGAGTTGGTGCCTGGTAGTTGGGTGCGAAGGTTCAAGCGGAACCCATGCACCGCCCGCCTTGTTGATGGCGAGGATAGACACAAAGTACCAGACGCTTTTCTCAAAACACACGTGGACTAGAGTCTCGGGCCTGACATTGTGTGTATAGTACAGCAGACTTGCCAACCTATTTGCCGCGCAGTCGAGCTCTTGGTAGGTTAACGAGCCGTCCCACGCCTCAATCGCAGGTGAATTCGGTCGCAGATGAGCTTGTTTCTCAACCAAGGTGTGAATACATGAAGATTGAGTTACAGGAGGGTCCTCATTATTCCATATCTGGAAATTCTCAATGTCTCTTGGGCTTAGCAGGTCGATGTTGGTAGGAGTGGCGGGCTTCTGGTCGCCGTCGGCGGTAAGGGGAAGGTGTAGAGAAGACGACGATGCCTCGACTAGGCTTCGGACAGCTTGCTTGAAGTGGTCAATAATCCTTTCAACCTGGGTATGCGTGATCGTTGACGACGCATAAGTGACAGTGATACCGATATCGTCGTTGCTTGCTGGCTCTGGCAGGTAGCACTGGATTACCAGCGGGTAAGTGAAGAAGTCTTTTTCGGCTGCGTCCTCGTCATCTCCGCCGTCATCTCGGTGGATTGGGATGAGTATTTGTTCTTCAAGTGTTGAAGAGTCACCCTCCGTAGTGACGAGCTTCGGAGGCTGGATGACCAGCAGAGTGCGGAAGTCGCAAGCTTCCTTTGCATCGGCACTAAGCTGGGATATGTTTTGCAAGCCAAATTGCTCGTACATGATTAGCTCGTTGCTTAAGGACTGCACCGATTGGAGATATGCTGTTGCAGGAAGGCTACGGTCGATGCGTACACGAAAGGGCATCGTTGTGACAGCCGGACCCAAGATACCCTCGATGCCCGGTACGGGGGCGTTACGCCCGGAAACAGTGACACCATATATGACCTCCCGCTCTATCGCTGTGCTCTCGCCGTCGACTCCTTCGGCATGAGCTGCAATGACTAAGGCCCAAGCAGCACGCATAAGGTTTGCCTGTGTAATAGCCATGGCCTCCCCAGCTCTGTCTCGGTTCCCATCCCCAAGTGAGTTGATCGAGAAAGATGTTTTCAGTGAGGCATCGGTGCGGACCTTGCCACCGCTGACTCCATCGTGGGTTTGTCGGGGGAAATCTGTTCTTTGTGCACCCTTTAAGTTCGAGCGCCAGAACCCAGCTCCGATCTCGCGAACGTGCTCTGTGTGAGCAACAAAGTTGACATACGGAGTGTGTAGCGATAGCGGAGACTGATGATCAGTGTCGTTGTAAGCCTTGATGAAGCGATTGCGTACCAGGCCGAGAGTCCATCCGTCATATACAGCATGATGAGCGACCCAGATGAAAAAGACTTTGCCAGTCTTTGTTGACTTTAGGATCCCATAGCGCGAGAGAGGTGTCCCGTACTGCATGGCAATATTCTTGTCGCGGTCCAGATAGTCTAAGAGATCCGTCGGCCCATCGTCGTCATCATCGCTGGCCAGATCCCAAGCGACAGACTCGTCAAGTACCAGTTGAACCGCACGTCCATCAGTGAGCGGCACAATCCGTGTTCGTAAGATTGGGGTGTCAGCGACAACTCTTTCCCAGGCGGACCGGAAGCGGCCCAGATCAACATTCTTCCCTAGGCAGAAGGGCATGCGCACAACGTACGTGCCAGGGTCCCTTGCGGTTAAGGCCATCATACCCTCCTGGAGCGGCGTGCAAGGGTAAGCATCTTGAACGTTGGAAGTGGGAAGAGTGATGTGTTTTTGCACAAGATGCTCGATAGACTCCATTTCTGTTGTGTTGTTTAGGAGCGAGAAGGGCTCGATGATATTGCTCTCGAATCCATTGGCGTCTCTAGAAGCATCGTTGCATGCCTGAGCCATATCCTGGAGCCGCAGGTTCTCATAGATGGTCACGATGTCAAGATCGATGCCGGCGTTCCTTGCCGCAGTGACGAGACGAATAGCAGAGATCGAATCTCCACCCAACCTGATGAAGCTACTCTCGCGACCAATGGTCTCGGCTTGGCAGTGCAAGACGGTCGACCAGATAAGCTGCAGCTGTTTCTCCATCTCCGTGACAGGTCGGTTCACCGCCGACTTGCTGTTGAGTGAGTAGGTTCCGCGCAGCTCTTGTGCCGGTATCCTAGCAGTACGACGCTTGAGTGTTTTCCGATCTGCTTTTGTGCTGGTCATAGCCGGGACGAAGTTCAGCGGCACAAAGAGCGACGGGATCATGTAGGCTGGCAGCGCTTTTTCGAGCCGAGCCACGACGCCGGACAAGAGCCCCTTTTCTTCTGGGGACAAAGCGCGGAGTAGGTTGCCCTCCTCCTCGGCCGACATCTCCGTACGAACTTCCCTGCTCACAGAAAAGAAAACGCAGAGGGCATCATCTTCCTCCACGCCGAGTTCTGTCACAGGTCTGACAACCTCGGCAATGATGTGCTGGACTTCTGGTAGCTCGTACTTGAGATGCTGCTCGATGTCCCCAAGCTCGATTCGTTGCCCGTGCAACTTAATCTGCGTGTCTTTGCGTCCGATGAACTCCAAGTCACCGTCGGGGCCATTGTATCGCACTAGATCTCCTGTTCGATAGACACGGCGGCCAAGATGGGCGGGAGCCTGAAGGGCCCACGTAGGCGCCTCATGAAAGACGGTGTGTGTTCTAGCATCATCCTCAAAATAGCCCTTGGCGAGACAGGCGCCGTGTGCTAGAAGCTCTCCTACACATCCAATTGGGGCGAGCTTGTTGTAGTCGTGCGGGTCAACGACCCAGGAGTAATATCCAGTTCCACGACCTATGTTGGACGGCATGTCTCCCTTGTCCATCGGCTTGGCAGTCATATAGACGCATGTCTCCGTCGGGCCATAAGCTTGTATAAATCTCACACCAGCATCTATCCAAGGAAATATGGCGCTTGCATACAGAGCCTCCCCTCCTACCACCAATGTCTCCAGTGTTGGCACCACCGTAGCAGGCACCAGCTGTGCCATGATGGGTGTGAAGAATGCCCAAGTGACGGATGCATGATTCATAAACTCGGCCAGATGGAGGGGATCCATCCGCTGCGCTTCAGTCGCGATGCAGACGGTGCCGCCATACGAGAGAATTCCGAGGATCTCTGCAATACTGGCATCGAATACGTGTGACGCGAATTGAAGGCCACGGAGCGCCTGAGCCCTCCGAGGAGCGAAGCCGAAGGGTTGATAGTGATTTCTCAGTGCAGTGCAAAGCACTTCGTTGGTGATCATGACGCCTTTGGGCTTTCCCGTGCTCCCGGAGGTAAATATTACATAGGCGAGGTCCGACGGCGATGCTTGGCTGATCTTTCGAAGGCCATCTTCACCTCGTGAGGGCTGAGCCTCTTCTCTCTGCAACTTCTCATCCAAAGACTCTGTGACGGTTACTGTCATCTTGGCCATGTCTTCGGATACATTTACTCCAAGCCGTGACCCGAGAAGGACCTTGGCACCCAGCTGGTCAACGATATCCTGTCGGCGTTCCCGAGGGTGCTTGGGATCAAGTGGGACGAAAGCGCCTCCTGCTTTGAGGACAGCCAACACAGAAACAGTATACCATATCGTGTGTTCAAAACAGAGTGGGACGAGGCTTCCAGGTCTAACATGACAGACTCTTGTCAAGTAGCGTGCGAGACGCGTTGATGTCGCATCTAGATCACTATATGTCCAGCTCACACTACCACCGCAATTCTCGCCCGGCTGAGGTGTGACGAAGACGGCCTCAGCATCAGGAGTTTCCACAACTGCCTTGGCAAACAGCTCTGAAAAAGTCGTCTGCAAAGGCTCAATGCTACCAGCGGCTGCTTGGTTCCAGGCAAGGATCTGAGCCTGGTCCTCCGAGCTTACGAGAGAAATCTGCTCCATCAGGGATGCTTCTTCAAGATTTACCATCTGATGAACGACGAAACTGAACTGGCTGCAGATGGCCTCGACGTGGCACTTGGAGATTACCTTGGGGTCAAAGCTGACTCGCAGGTTGACGCCATCGCTTCCATCTAGAAGGCATTCCATAGCCAGAGGATAGTCAAGATAATACCCATGAGCTTCGGTATGTACCATCTCAATCTGCAGTTGGTTTTCGTATCTGTGGGCGGGCTGAATAACGAGGAGGTTTCGGAACTCGCAGGCGGCTCGCGCTTTTGGACCCAAGCGTGCGATATTCTGCAACCCGAAATGCTCATGCTCGATCATAGACTCAGACTGTGATTGAACCTTCAACAGATAGTCTTTGAGGCTTCCGTGAGATGGCACTCTTGTATGCACCGGCACCGTTCCGAGAGTTGGGCCTATGATGGTATCTATACCAGGCACTGGAGCATTGCGACCAGAGACGACGGATCCATAGATCACCTCTTTGCTGTCGGACCATCCGGAAAGGACAACAGCCCATGCTGCTCGCAATAACGTGGACGAGGTGAACTCGGATCCCGTGCGTTTAGCTGACCTTATGTTATGCGTCAAGGTGTGATGCTGTCGTGGTTGAGATGCCCGCTCAATCTTCTGATCAAGCGCTGGAAAATGAACAGGGCTGTCGCCATTCTCCCCAAGTGATAACTCACGATTCCAAAAGTCTTTGGATTCCTCAGTGGGCCGGCTCAGAGTGTACTCTATGTAGTCATGGAACGGGCGAGTTTGCTCCTGTGCAAGGCCACAGCCTGCTTGCCTGTCTTCCAGGTAGGCCAACTGGACCATGTTTAAAATGTGTGAGAGTGACCAGCCATCGGTGATTGCATGATGGCAGACCCAAAGCAGGAATACCGAGTCATCTCGGTCCTTCACCAAAGTAAATTCCGATAGCCGGCTTCCATGCATTATCAGGGGCTTCGCAGTATCTCTGAGGTATTCCGACATATCAGAGCAGGTGGCGAATTGCCAATGAACGTCCTCTTTGATGACTGCTTGCAGGGCAGAATTGTCAACCTGCACAATACGGGTTCGGAGAGTAGCGCAAGATGCAACCACGGATCGCCAAGCTTGGTACAGTCTATCAGTATCTAGACCTCGAGGCAGTCTAAAGACGTGGCGATTGATATACGTTCCAGCTTGCTTGAAAGTGAGAGAGATGAGTCCCTCCTGCAGGGGCGTGCAAGGGTATGCGTCTTCAATATCCGCCTGTTGCACATCGCATTGTTCGGCAATCGTTTGTATGAGATGCTCCTGAGTCGTAAAGTCCGGGACAAGGCTGTAGGGATGGTATGGAGAACCGGCTCCGGGCTGTTCGATGAGTGTACTCATAGCAAGACTCATCTGCTCCAATCGCGGATCAGCAAACACTTGAGCAACGACCAAGCCCAAGCCGGCAGCTCGAGCGGCGGTAACCAGTCGAATAGCAGCGATGGAGTCTCCTCCCAACTTGATGAAGCTGTCATCTTTTCCAATGGAACTGGCTGGGATGCTGAGGATGTCACCCCAAAGAGTCGCTAGTCGTCTCTCACTCTCAGTCGTCTGTGGGCGCTTGCTAGTCTCCCCAAGCGAGTATGTGCGAATGAGTTGGTTGGAATAGATCCAAGCCGTCATGCGACGCAGTGATGCCCTGTCCAGCTTAGTAGATGTAATGAAAGGCATCTGGTTAACGGGGACAAAGATATCCGGAACCATGTATTGCGGCATCAGCGTCCCTAGTAACCCACCGAGGGAGATGAGCTTCTGCTTGAGTTCAGTAGACACTTGGTTCAACTTGTTTGCGAACCCTTCACCATCATCGCTACCGCTGTTGTCGTAAGTGTTGATGACAGGCTGGTCTGCGAAGTACAGAAATGCGGCCAGCACAGTCTGGTGACGAACGGCATCGACTTCGGCCACCTCAACAGCAACCTGTTCCACACCAGAAAGGTTCGACTTTATATGATACTCAATCTCTCCCAGTTCAATGCGGAAGCCTCGTATCTTTGTCTGTGTATCCTTACGTCCGATGAATTCCAGGGTGCCGTCGGCGTTGTAGCGACCAAGGTCACCTGTCTTGTATGTACGACGAAGCTTCTGTTGCAAAGAGGCAGAGCTTTCGGGCACCCAAGGGGGTTGAGGGTCGATATAGGCAGCAGCTGTGAGTTCTGGAGCGTTGAGGTACTCTCGCGCAACTGTCGAAGATTGAACAACAATCTCTCCACAACAGCCGATTGGCGCCAGCTTGTTATGATCATTCGACTCAACAATCCAGCATATACCGCCAACATTGTGACCGATGGTCAGCGGTGATGCGTCTGGTCGTGAAGGAAACTTGTGTAGAGTGCTGAAAAGACAGCATTCACTGGGCCCCCAACCATTCCACAGAGCGACCCGAGGTGTCCAAGTCTCCAGCAGATCTTGGCCAACACTCTCGCCAGCCAAAACAAGATGCTCTAGGCAGGGAACATGATCCGGCGATATCAGACGCGCGAAGGACGGGGTCAGAAAAGCCCAGTTGATACCGTGCTGAAGAATAAACGATGAGATGTTGTTAATCCGATCATGCTCAGAAGGTATGACGATGCAAGCCCCTGTAATCAGTGGCAGGTATATCTCAGCCAGGCTCAGGTCAAACACGTACGCAGCAAATTGCAGAATACGGTCGCCGTGCTGAACCTGAAGCCTCTTACTTATGTCAACAAGTGCTGTGCAAGCTCCAACGTGCTCCATGACCAGGCCTTTGGGTGTGCCTGTTGATCCAGACGTGAACAGGACATAAGCAGCGCTTCGTGGAGAACCCCTGCTCATCTTTTGAAGCGAGGAACGTCGATGCTTCTGCATCTGCTGCAAACAGATATCAAGAAGCTGTGGGGTCACCTCCACGACAACGTCGACTAATCTTGCGCATTTGGCGCTCGCTTTTGAGGAGCCAAGTATGATTTTGGCACCGATGCTCTTCAAGATCTGGGAATGACGAGCATCAGGGTGTGAAGGGTCTAGCGGGACATAGGCAGCACCCGTCTTCAAAACTGCTAGCATAGAAACGATTGCCATAGCCGAGGACTCGAAACAGATGGGTACAAATGAATCCTGTGAGACACCATGATTGTCGATTAGGTATTCAGCTAAGCAGAAAGCAGCTGCATCAAGCTCATCGTAAGAATAGATCCCATCCCATGCACTGATGGCTGTGGAGCGAGGTCGAGATACGGCCTGTTGTTCAAACAATTCATGCAGGCAAGTCAGATTTGGTGGGGGACATGTGGCGTTCCATCCAGATATCTTCCTCTCATCATGAGGGCTCATTAGCTGCATGTCTGTGATCTGGCGTTTCTTCTTGTCGTCGTCCAGGAGCTGGAGCGTGACATGCTCAAATTGATAGCAGATAACCTTCACCTCCTCCTCTGCTAGGACGGAAGGATCGTAAACGAGAGTCATATGTACCTGGCCATCGCGGATGGCACATTCGAAGACGATAGGATAGGTGTGAAAGCTGTCCGTCTCACTCCGCGTGTTGACCGGACTCATTATCAAATCTCCGCTGCCGCTGTCGGACTCTCTGTTTGGTTGAACCACAAACAATGTTCGGAAATCGCAGGCTCTGTGGGCGTCTGGACTCAACTTGTTAATCCCTTGTAAGCCGGTTTGCTCGAAGGGTATCATCGAGTTGGCCTGCTGCTGCAATCGGTCGAGGAACGTTGATGTCGTGTCCTCGGTCGATATGCGTACTCTAAGGGGTACTGTCGCAACCAAGGGGCCAATAACAGACTCTATACCTTGCATCGGCGCCTGTCGTCCAGACGTGGTCAGGCCGAATACAACATCTTCTGAATCCGAATACTTTGCCAGAATCAGAGCCCAGGCTGCCTTCAATACAGTAGGCAGCGTTATGGTTGACTGAACATTCCTCTGGGCCACAAAAGAATGGTTGATGCCATCTCTAGCCCTCGGTGTGTAGTTGGAACATGGGAATCGGGGGAAGCTTGGATAGGGAGCATCCTGAAGCTCCGAGCGCCAGAAGCTGGCAGCAGTATTTGGGTCCTGAGCTTTGTTGTAGGCTATGACTTGGGAAAATGGTGTCGAAGGCGGCAGAGGTAGCTCCCGGTAAAGTGTTTGGAGATTTTCCAGAATCAGATGCATGGCCCAACCGTCGTATATAGCATGATGGCTGGTCCAAATGAAGTAGCGAGTTTTTTCTTCGTAAACCATTGCATAGCGACTCAGTGAAGTCCCAAGATGCATCGGATTGTTCTTGTCACGCTCCAAATATGTCACCAGATCATGTTCAACACTCCAACTTGGCTGTCCATCTTTCAGGACCACTTGAATGAAGGCATCCTGTAGAGACACGATTTTGGTGCGTAGTATTGCTGTCCGCGCTACCAGCTGCTCCCATGCACCCTTAAATTGCTCAATGTCAATGCTAGCATCGAGACGAAAAACCATTTGTGCCATGTAACTGCCTTCTTGCTTGCTGGAGAGCGCCATCATACCCTCTTGTAGAGCTGTGCATGGGTAAGCATCCTCGATAGACTCGGCACTACTACCGCACGCCACTGCAACATCTTCCAGGGAAGCCGGGTGTAGGGACTCGTCTAAGAGTTCGAAAGGTTGGAGATGATGATCTGCTTCAGCTTGTTGCTCTTGGGCAACAGTCGCCATTCTATCCAGAGTCGGGTTTTCAAAGATGAGTGCCACGCTTAGTGAGAGACCCGTTGCTCGAGCGAGCTGGACAAGCTGGATGGCCAGGATCGAGTCACCTCCAAGGAGTAGGAAGTTGTCAGTCGCTGAAATCTCCACTGGTTTGATCTTCAACGCCGTCGCCCAGAGGCTTTGCAACAGTCTCTCCTTTTCTGTGACAGGCATTCGACCCGTGCGCGATGAGTCCGCCAGTGTATACTGGACCATATCGTCTTTTGTAACGTCCATTGCCCAAGCCTCGAGTAATCTGTGACTGACCTTGCCGGAAGACCCGATTGGAAGTTGTGAGACTGGGAAGAAGATGACGGGGATCATGTATCGAGCGAGCCGACCACCAAGCGCACCCACGGCATGCGAAAGCTCCGTCTTCAATGATTCAGAAATGGGCATGATTCCCTCAGACGTTTGGTTTTCGTCACTCACGTCCTTGAAGGGAACAATGAATGCTACAAGAGCAGAACCGGCTCTGCCATTGAGTTGCTTCATGACGGAGACGACGACTTCTTGGGTGTTGGCAAGCACTTTTCTGACATGATACTCCACTTCACCCGTCTCGAGACGCTGACCATTGATCTTGATCTGTGAGTCTTTGCGGCCAATATACTCAATCAGGCCGTTGCTGCTATAGCGGACTAAATCTCCCGTCTTGTAGAATCGCTTGGTCAGGCCCAGATTAGCCACGGTGGCCCATGCTGGATTGTCCATGAAAGCCGAAGCAGTCTTTACATCATCATCGAGATAACCACGAGCCAACGTCGGTCCCTGAATGAGCAACTCGCCAACGCATCCAAGGGCCGCCAACCTATCGTGGTTGTTTGAATCAACGATCCAGCATGTGCAGCTGAGTCCTGAGCCGATGATCTTGGCGTTGTCCCTTGGTTTCCATTCATGACTCGCGCTGTATATACACGTCTCAGTTGGGCCATATCCGTTGAACAGACGCAGTCTGCCGGACCAAGTCTCGAGATCATCCGGGCCAGCCGGCTCACCGCCAAGAACCATGGTGTGCAGCATAGGTATCTGGTCTGGCTTCAGAAGCCTCGCAACGGACGGGGTCAAGAAAGCACAGTTGACGTCCATCTCGCTGATTGACTCAGTTAGATGGTTCATACGCATCGCGTCAGAAGGGATACAAATACATCCGCCGGATACCAGAGTCGCAAATATTTCCGCAAGGGAAACATCGAACACAAAGGCAGAATACTGCAGTACTCGGCATGTGGCATCCATCTCCATCCTCTTGCTGATCCCGCTGATACTCGTACTGAAAGCTTGATGCTCCATCATCACGCCTTTGGGTGTCCCAGTGCTACCAGACGTGAAAAACACATATGCAAGGTCCCCCGGACTGACTACCGGGAGATCCAGTGCCCTGGAAACTGTGGTAGATGGACGTGGTAACTCGAGAACACTTTTCGCCAGCTTACTGACATGGGATCTCGTCGTGACTGACGTTAAAACAATTTCGGCCTTGGTTTGCTGGATCACGCCGAGTAATCTGTCCGGAGGATCTTGGGGGTTCAAGGGAACAAAAGCTGCCCCGGACTTCAAGATGGCAACCATAGCAACAATAGCCCAAGCCGACTTTTCGAAGCATATAGGAACCAGGGTAGAAGGGCCAACGCCTGATTCAACCAGTTCTCTTGCCAATTCATCTGCATAAAGTTGCAATTCCATGTAGGTCATAGTGGCATCCCAAGCATGAATGGCTTGGTTGTCCGGGCAGACGGCGGCCTGCCGCGATACAGTGTCATGAACACAGCAGGATACGACCTCGGGAACCGTCGTACTGTTCCATTGTTGAATCTGAGCAAATGCATCAGGGCTGCAGAATAATACCGAAGAAAGCTTCATCTTTTCATCTAGTTGGCAAAGCTGCTGTAAAACAAAGCTCATCTGGTCTGCCATGGCGCGAATGTCAGACCGTGGAAAGACGTTTGCATCGTAGCTAAAGCCAAGTCTGGCTCCCTCTACCCCAAGAGTGCACTCGAGTACAAGGGGATATGACATAAAACCCTTTTGGTTCTGGCCGCGGTCAACCAGGGTTATCTCGGAAGATGGGTCGACATCGAGAAGGTTGCTAGGCTGCACCACAAGCAGATTGCGGAAAGCCACGGCTTTGCGAGCACTTTCGTTTATCTTGGCAATGTTCTGGAGGCCAGTTTGTTCGTGAGGAATCATTCGCAATGATTGTGCTTGAACTTCTGCCAGAAACTCGCCAATCTCCTGCTCGCCAATGCGGAGTCGGACCGGAACCGTAGCAAGGGTAGGGCCGACCATCTTTTCAATATCGACCACGGGGGCATTACGACCAGAAACCGTGGCACCAAACACGACCTCGTCTGAACTGGAGTAGTTAGAAACAACTATTGCCCAAGCTGCACGAATGATGGTAGATGCTGTGAAGTCGGAGCCGAGTCGTTGAATAGTAGTAACGTTGTGGACATGCGTTTCGTCTATCTGCTTAATGTGGCTGTTAGAGGGTCTGGGCGGTGGGAACGGTACGGCTTCGACGCCTTGCAACTCATGTTCCCAGAATCTTTGGTTTGACTCGGCTTGGAGGGATGTTGCGTATTGGATGAACCGTGGAAAAGGCGGTAGGGTATCGGTGGCTTCCCCAAGATAGACACTCTGAACCATGTTGACAATCTGCCCGAGTGACCAACCGTCTATAATTGCGTGATGGCATGTCCAGACCAGATAAGAACTGCTCGCATTCTGGACCATCGTAAAAAGGGACAGCTGGGCTCCGTAACCCATCACGGGCGTCGGTGTACCTTCCAAGTAGCCCTCAAGATCGACATCTGAGCAGACATGGGTTCGCCAAACGATATCCTCCTTCAGGACCGCCTGAAAAGAAACACCGTCCACAAGAAGGATACGAGTTCTTAAAACAGGACACTGAGCGGCTACAGAGCGCCAAGCCAGTTGATATCGATCCACATCAAGGGTCCTAGGTAAGCTGAAGATGTGCCTAGCAACGTAGGAGCCCGGTTGCGACTCGGTCAAGGACACAAGCCCTTCTTGAAGTGGAGTGGATGGATAGATGTCCTCAACAAGGCCAGCGTTTAGGCTGTACTGATTCGAAACAGACGATAGAACTCTTTGCCGGATGTCCTCGGGAATCAGGCTGAAGGGGTCATACTGATACTCAACTTGCTCACTCTTGGTAGTCATCAGGAGAGTCATCTGGTCGAGTGTTGGTTTTGAGAAGATGTTAGGGACAGTCAACTCTAGACCTTGCCTGTTTGCAGAAGCCGCCAGTCTCATGGCAGCGATGGAGTCTCCTCCCAAAGCGAAGAAGCTGTCATCGGCGCCAATCTCGTCGACTTCGATGCCGAGCACGGCAGACCAGATCTTTGCCAACTCACACTCCTGCAAGGTTATGGGACGACGTTGACCTCTCTTTAGCAGCGAGTACTCCGCGAATTCGTCACTTTTCAGATTTTTGATGATGCTCTGCAGTTGACGGCGGTCTGTCTTTCCAGCGATTGTCAAAGGAACTCGGCTCACCGGGAGGTAGACGCTCGGCACCATGTATCGAGGCAACCTATCCGAGAGCCCATCCCTCAGGTTCTTAGAAAGAGCCAAGAGTTCTTCATTGAGGGGAATGGTAACTCGTTTGTTTGCTTCAGTGGGAGCATGGCATATCAGAGGTCGGAAAAAGAGAGCCAGTGTCTGCCTGGCACCGCCACCCATCGGTGCCACGATTTCGGCAACGATGTCAGTACTGTCTAGCAATGCATGTGCGTGGCTCTCAATCTCGCCAAGCTCGATTCGCTGTCCGTTTAATTTGACCTGGTTATCCTTTCTACCGTGGAACTCGATGGTGCCATCTAGATTGTAGGACACGAGATCACCAGTGAGATAGAGTCGTCCTAGGTGGCTGAACTCGCTAGTCATCCACTTGGGCGGTTCTTTGAAGGACCGGACTGTCTTGTTGTTGTCGCGGAGATATCCTCGGGCAAGGCTTGGCCCTTGAATTGCAAGTTCACCGACGCAACCAAGTGGTGTAAGTCGGTTGGGGTCAGAAGGATCCACAATCCAGGTCAAGCAGTTCACTGCCTGGCCAATATTCGAAGGAGACTCGTGGATAGATTGCCATCTGTGAGCAGTGGCTCCGACGCAACCCTCGGTTGGGCCATAGCCAGCAATGGCATCAATGTTGCTCCACGTCTTGATCAGATCGGAGCCGTTGGCCTCTCCACCTATAAGCAGTGTCTTCAGAGTCGGTACCTCCTCAGGTAGTAGCAAACGAGTCAACGACGCTGTCAGCATGGCCGTGTTGACATTTAGCCCATTGATCGCCCCTCCAATGTCGTTTTTGCAAGCGTGATCGGAGGGTACGCATACGCATCCGCCGTGCATCAATGTATTGAAAATCTCGGAAATGCAAGCGTCAAATACGTAAGGGGAGTATTGTAAGGTTCTGGTGGATGATGTCAACCCAAGGTATCTTCCGATGCCCCGGAAGCTGGAGCAAACAGCACCATGCTCCATCATGACACCTTTCGGAGTTCCCGTCGTTCCGGAAGTAAATAAAACATAGGCCAGCTGGTCAGGTTTAATCACAGGCAAAGGGCTAGACTGGGCTGGTAGGTTCTCGATAAAGGTTTGCGTTACCTCCACGACGTCAAGACCCAAGTCCCCGAAGAGTGGCTTTGTTTGTGAAGATGTAAGAATCACCGAATTGTCCAGTTGATCCAAGATTGCTTTATGACGTTCGAGTGGATGAGAAGGGTCGAGAGGCACGAAAGCGCCACCGGCTTTGAGAATTGCCATCATTGCAACTATCGCCCAGGGTGATTTCTCGAAGCAAAACGGCACAAGAGGCTCTCCGGGTGGAAGAGCTTTCAGTAATTGGACCGCTAGTTTGTTCGATGCCATCTCCAAGTCTTCAAACGAGAGGCTGACATCAACTGATTGAACGGCTATCGAATGGACTCGCGTGCTGTTTTGTTGGTTGATATAGTCGTGGATGCTAGTACGAACTGCTTCGGGCTGCTGAGCGTTCCACCTCGCAATAGTCTCGATTTCTTTGTCTGTCGTCACCTGGAGATCCTTCATAGAGGCTCCATCGGCAAACTGCGATAGTTGAATCAGGATATGCTTGAAATGATTGCACATTGTTCCCACGCGGCTCTCTGAGAGCAACGAGGTATCGTAGGTGACGGAAACATCCACGCCATCAGCACTGAGTTGACAAGTGAGGATGATAGCGTATGTATCGAGGTATATCCCAGATGAACGAAGCGGTTGCGACTGGAATAACTTCATGTTATTGTCGGAGTCCTCGCGGGGTTGAACAACAAGAAGTGTGTTGACCGATGATGCATTGGCAGCATCTCCTCCAAGGTGGGTGATATTCTGGATACCCGTTTGCTCGTACGGAATCATGTCAATAGTCTGCTTTTGCAGAGCAGATAGAAACGCAGTGACTTTGTCTTCCTCGGAAAATCGTACGCGGAGAGGAACGGTGGTAATAGTAGGTCCAACGATCTTGTCGATGTCTACGATTGGAGCACTGCGCCCTGAGAGTGTTGCGCCAAAGATAACATCGTTCGCGTTAGAATACTTGCCGAGAAGTACAGCCCAGGCGGCTCTGAGTAAGTTTGAAGTGGTGAATTCGGGTCGTGAACGCTCCGTCAACGATACTTCAAATTGGGCGCATGCTTCTCTGGGCTCATGAGCCTCCAGCTCGACCGGCTTTAGCATCGATGGAAATGTCAACTCATTCGATCCTTTGAACTGGTTGCGCCAGAATTCTGCATTTGCTGCATCTTCTTTATTGTTCAAGAGATGACGAATGAAGCTGGCGTATGGGATCGGACGGATGATGTTGCCCTGGCTGTATATGGTCTCGATCTGCCGTAGAATAAAGAACAAGCTGTGAGCATCAAAGAGGGCGTGATGTACCGTCCACACAAAAAACCGCTTGCCATCCACTTGTTCAATGAGAGCCCAGCGCGCTAAGCATCGGTTGAGATTCATCGATACAGCAGAATTTTGTTGCAGATACGTGTCAAGACTGGTAGAACAATCCCACCGCAAAGGTTCATCAACGACGACCTGTACAATGCCGGCTGCCTGCGTGTCGGTGAATCTGGTCCGGAGAATTTCGTGGCGCTGGAAGACTGCGGTACAAGCAGCCTTGAAACGTTCGATTTCTATCTGGGAGGCCAGCTGATATGCGACGACACCCATATAGGATGAAGGATGCTTGAGCGAGAGCGCGAGCAAGCCGGACTGTAATGGGGTGCAAGGGTAGACATCAACAATGCTCTCGAGCTCGACGTCACACGCATCTGTGATCTCATGTTTCAGAGAGTCCAAATCGACATCAGCATCTAGGAGCTCGAAACTATCTGTGATTGTCGGGCCCACGTTGGAAGACCTGGTCAGCCCTCGCGCCATATCATGAAGCACGGGACTTTTGAAGATTGCGGCAACGCTTATGTTGTAGCCCTGCTTAGAAGCTGCAGTTACCAACCTCGTCGCCGAGATGGAGTCACCGCCAAGGCGGAAAAAGTGGTGTGAACGAGAAATGAGGATAGGATCCACGCCCAAGATGGACGACCAGATATCTCGCAGGAGCATCTCCATCGTAGTGAATTCTTGGTCATTGTCGTTCTTGCCAACAGAAGAGAACAGAGAAAGCTGTTCGGACGTCAGGTCGCTCCCCAGAGCGCGCAGAGCCTTTCGATCTAGCTTGCCAGATATTGTTGTGCTTGGTGCTCCAGTCAGTGGGACTACCAGAGATGGAATCATGTATTGCGGTAGATGGTCCGGCAAAGTTTCCATAATCCGAATCATCATGTGATTAAGGTCCTCAGTGACGGTTTCCATTGGGCTAACCTTGGTACCGGGCTGGTTCTCGTTGTCGTCGAGCCATACGAACAAGGCAAGCAACTGTCTTGAGCCCAGCTGGGTACTGACAAGTTCGACCGCACAGCTCACGCCGGTGTGAGCCAGCCTCCTGACTTGAGTTTCAATGTCGCCGAGCTCGATGCGCTGACCATGGTATTTGACCTGGGTATCTTTACGTCCGACGTAATCGAAGGTACCGTCGATGTTAGCCCGAACCAAATCGCCAGTTTTGTACACTCGGTCGCTACAGTTTGCGGTACGAGGTAGCCAACCGGTATTGGTGATCCAAGCAGAGTTATCGGGCTGGTTCAGATACCCGTTTGCAAGAAGAGGCCCTTGAACCAATAGTTCTCCGACACAGCCCATTGGTAGCATTTGTCGATGGTCAGATGGATTCGTGACCCAGAAAACACTTTCCATGGGACGTCCAATGTTGGTAGACTTGCCGGCTCGACCGAGCTGTGCATTCCATGCGCAGATAGAGCATTCGGCAGGGCCATAGACTCCATGCAACTCTACTGAGCGCCATTTGTCGAGAACATGCTGGGGAACTGCCTCCCCTCCGAGTGCAAGGGTCCTTAGACTGGGGACCTCCTCTGGGTCTAAGAGATCCGCCACGGTTGGAGTCAGCGTGGCAGTGTTAACTGCCATGCTCTCCATAGAATGTGCAAGAGCGTTTACACGATCGTGGTCCGAAGGCACACAGACGCAGCCTCCAAACATCAGAGTCGTAAAGATGTCAAACATGCTAATGTCAAATGTGTGCGCAGAGAACTGAAGCACGCGAGACTGTGGACTGAGCGCCATGAGTCTGCCTTGCGCTCTAGAGCTTGTACATATGGCAGAATGACTCATGAGGATTCCTTTCGGCTTTCCCGTGCTTCCTGAGGTGAAAATGACGTACGCTATACTTGTTGGTCGGACAGTTGGAGGCATTCTGGGGGACGGTGTTTGTAATCGCAACTCGTCAAAGAGCTCATCATGTACTTGTATGATATTTGGGACGACTTGGAGTAGTGAAGATGAACACTTCCTCGAAACTAGTGCGATGTCGGCTTGAGCATCGGAGGCTATACTCGAGAGTCGATCCATGGGATAGCTAGCTTCGACAGTAACGAACCCGAAGCCGGCTTTGAGAGTAGCAAGCATTGCAACGGTCGCCCAGACAGACTTTTCAAAGCACACAAGTACCATAACCTCGGAGGCGGGGGGAAATCGGTCTCGCATGTACGACGCCAGAAGAGCCGATGCCTCTTCAAGCTCAGCGTAGGTAAGATGCCCGTCATGTGCATCGACAGCGGGGGCTTCTGGATGAAGCTCTGCCTCCGCAGAGATCATATCGTGTATGCAGGTGTTCATCGGCTCGGGGATAGGTGGTTGCAGCTCGTTCATCATAGCAAGATCCCGTTCCGAAAGCAAATCACTACAAGTCAAGACCTTTTCAGGGTGAGCAAGCATCACGGATATGGCCTTGGTGAACGAATCTGCCAGGCTATTGGCCTGCGAAGCTGACAGAAATGAAGAGTGATAGTCTAGACGTATACTCAACTCGTTGGGTGTACTAATAGCAACGACAGTTAGCGGATATTCGGTCGGGGTATACTCACTGATCCGGCGAAAGCTAATTGTTTGGTTGTCCGTGGTTGTTGAAGAGGCAACCGATGTTTGAACGAAAGACACAAGCGTGTTGAACAATGATCCCCCGGAGACACCAAGCGACCTATGTATGTCGGCCATTGAACAGTATTGGTGGTTCAAGGATTCAGCGAAATCGGCTTGAACTGTCTCCAGGAGACCTGCTGCAATAGTATCGTCTTGAAACGTGATGCAGCGAACCAATAGGTGTAGAAACACGCCAAGCGTGTCACTCAAGCCGGCAATGGGCGCGTCGCGGCCAGAACTCATATAGCCAAAGCGGACGCTGTCCGACTGCGTGTAGAGTCGTAGTACCATGGACCATGCCGCCTGAATCAAGCTAGCCACGGTGATGCCGAGACTCTGGCAAGAGGCATGCAGCTGATCGGCATCACCAACGTCGAGCATCACCGAGTGCATGGCCTGTACGTCCTCAGACCCTTGTTTGAGAGATGGAAAGCTTGGACAGTCAGCGGTTCCGATGTAGTTCGTCCAGTACTGTACAGACTCGCTTCTCGTGTCCACGAACTGTAGGTAATCGCCGAGAAGCATCTTCGGCCTGTCTACAGGCCCGGCGCCATAACACTCGACTACCTCGCGAGACATCAATGATAACGACAAGCCGTCGACGAGGGCATGGCTGATCTCAAACTTGCAAAACACCCTGCCTTCGCTATCGGTGCAGATGGAGAGTTGATGCGCAGGTTGGTCGGCCTTGAAGGCGGCTGGATGCAAGCGCTGCAGTGTTTGAAGAGGGTCATTGTCGACGCATCTGACTCGGGTTACTTTTGGGCTGATCTTCTTCAAGACGACCTGCTCATAGATACGATCTTGCCGCGCGCTGGTCACGAAGATAGTTCGAAGTGCTCGATTTCGATGGATGGTAGCATCCCAGGCGTGGCAGAGTCGTTTGACGTCCACAAACTCCTCAGAAGTGCTAGGCTGTACCTCTATGGTCCATTCGATCTTATATCTCTCGCTGTTTTTGATGACCGCGAGAAGTATGCCCTCTTGCACTGAAGATGCGGGACAGAGCAGCTCGATGTTGTCGAGGTTCTCCGCTCCAATCTCGGGGAGAGACTTGTGCTCAAAGTCCTTCAGCTCCTGGGAGGTTAGTGGCAAGTAAGGGTAGTCGCTCGGGGTTCGTTCTCTGCGGTGCTGAAGCAATGTGTCGAGGGTAGTCTCGAGCCTTGCCTTGCAGGACGCTGCCCATCCCTTGACGCCGGGAGTCGACAAGGTTGAGGTGAGCTCGAAATGAGCTGCAAGGCCCTCGCTGTCGCGGTCGAAATAGATTCGTGCTACAAAGGGGGCCTCGTAGGTCTGCTTCGATGTGGATTGGCTAGAGAGATCCTGTGGCCCTTGCAACATGTCGAAGGTGCTGGTAGACGTACCTATGGCTATATCATCCAACGGGCCATTGTACTGAATGAGCAGGCGTACACTTCCAGGGTTGGGGTTAACATTAGGCTGAACCAAGCCCGTCTGCTCCCGCACGCTGTGTCGTAACGCATCCTTCGTACGGCTGACCACCTCAAGGGCATCATCCACCGTTGAGGCGGGCAGGGCCGCCTCCAGAGTGAGATCGAAACGTCCCAAGGTGCTCTGAAGCGAATCTTGACTCGCAGACATAACATCTCTAGCGCTTGCTATGACAGAATACCGAGGTCCGAGTAGGTTGGGGAGGTGTTCACGACAAGAATGTGCCAACGCGGATGCTGCAATATCGAGCGGCCGCGTGTCGAGGGCATAGTTGCATGCGCCCAGCAACAGCTCGGTATACTCTGGTGAAAGTACGAAGCTATCACTGAGCGGTGGTTGCACGTTTGCGTCGTGTAGGACTGGCTCTCCAAGCCAATTTGCGACGCTCAGGTGTTGCAGACGAGATACCAGGGCTTTCTGCTCCCAAGCCAGGTCATGGCTCTTCTCAGGATGCTTGCCATTGCCGGGGCTAGTACTCTTGAAGTTGTCCTGTGTATTGTGACCGTTGGTTGAGTGGCCGCTGGTTGAGTGGCCGTTGACTGCCTGATCGCCCGTTACGTCACCATTGGCGGCGGAATTAAAGCCGTTGGCGATGACAGCGCCGACTCCCTCGGTGCCATGACCATTAGCCAAGGCCGCGCTTCTGACGCTCGAGACGGCCGCATCCAGTGCAATCACCAGGCGAGACCAGGACCACCTGTCCAGGAGTAGTTTGTGGCACAGTAGAACAAGTCTTGGCCGCGCCGAGTCCGTCAACATGAACAGGTGTGCACCAAAGACCGCTTCGAGATGGCGCATCTCACTCTCCAGAACAGTCACTTGCCCATGGAAATCCTTCAGATCCATTCCCTGATGCAGGTTGACCCCAGATTCCTCGGGGCCGCGACCAATGCCGGCTGCTAGGATGGGGTTGTCTTGAGCGAGCACCTTCAGTGCGTGCAACGCCTCATCCGCTGCAAACTCCTCCTTCAACTCCAGTATCACGGTCTGGAGCGGTTTCTCCAGGGGAGCTTGCCACATCATTCGCAGCCACTCTGACCTGTCGCCAAGCCTAGTCCTCAGAGATCCGGGTGGTGTGCTGTCCAAGGACAAAGACTCGTTCTCGACAGTCCATCGGACATTCGCCAGCTTCATTGCGCTGAGCAGGTCCTTCACGGACACGACGATGCGGCTCTTCAGCAATGTAGTCATGACGCGGATCGCGCTCATCGAGTCACCTCCTGCTCGGACAAAGGACTTTTGCATGTCTACACCTTCGGTGGAAATGTCATGGACCTCGGCGAAAGCGAAGCGCAACTTGGCCTGGAATTCCGCCGCACTCGATACCGGGTCCCGGGTCTGTTTCATCTCGGCACTCTTATATTCGAAGAGCGCTCTCACGGCCAGCTCGTCCACCTCGCCTGCCTCTGTCCGCGGGAGATGCTGCTCGACAATCCATTGTTTCGGAAGGGGACGAATATCCGTCGAGCTTCGCAGCTTCTTCCGCAGAGACACAAGGATTTCGCGTTCCGGCTGGGCAATAGAGGACGGGGAAAGCTGGTTCAACGACACGGCAACGGCAAGGCAACCGCTGCTGGTGGATACGCACTTTGCCAGCGCAACACGGTCGTCGGAGTTGAGGGTGTCTTCAATGAGACGGACAGCATCGTCCATCTTGTACGAGGGTATCTCCATGCTTCGCTGTAGGTGCTTGGGGCAACTCGTTTCGCTGGAGTTTACTTTTGGGGAGTTTTTTTATTAATTTTTTCGATTTTAAGAATGATCTTCGTGTAGTGAAATGGTTCTCGTGCTTGCAGTTAGATAGAAGCAAAGGCCCGACTTAGGATTGAGCATGTGGACAAACAATGCTACAAAGACTCGGGCAACCTTCTGTTGTAGCAATCATAAGGCAGGGCTCTCCTGTTGAAGACGGATTTGCCTGGATTTCTCGTGTAAGTATTTACACGTTGCCTCAAAGCCTGGGTTACTACATATCACTGGAGGATTGCCTGCCATCATTAGTACTGGGATTCTTGACATCCAGCCCCACTGATCCTTCGATCGGGCATGCAGCGTTGTCAACGACGTACATCAGTAAGAGCATATCAGCCTCTACCCCATCCCTGCATACTACGCGCTCAATGGCTGCCATGAGGTGAGGTGGGGAAATTGGACACTTCGACTGAGACGGCCGGAGCGAGCTTGGATGACATGGGAGCTAATATTTCTAGCAGACTGCTCCCATAAGACATTCAGCAGCCCCGGCCGAAACGCTGACTGGTGTAATGATCGCATAGTAGGGACGTGTCATCCGAGTCTTCAAGTCATACCCAACGTGTCGTGAGTTGAAGGTAGTGAATAACACCAAAACTGACTGAATAAAGCTAACATCAGCTGTCATAGACGGAATCAATTTGACTAGGGTTGTCGTTGTGGTCAAGACAAAAAGTAGTTGAACTGTTTTCCTGACATTCTGTTTTGTTTCTTGGTGCACCATCGACTACTGAACAGAGCGCTGCAATTCCATTTACCCAGAGATCCTCGTCATGTCTTCAAGTTTCCCACCGCCTCCGCGTAAAGGCATTGGTAAATTTGCGCTCCTAGTGCCCTTGTACCTATGCCAAACGTAACTGACTTCTTCTGCTCGTTGCCGAAGATTGGACAGAGCTCTCAGCAGAAAGCCATGTCCATCCCCATATCGAGTCGCGCTGGAACTCCAAGACGGCAGCTTGGTCTAGTCCAGAGCTTGTACAAGATCCCTTCCTGCGCGTCCACGGCTTAGCATCTGCGTTCCACTATGGTGAGTGCGCTTCTCGGTGCCCGCGATCGGGGACGTAACTGACGTCAACGAAACAATCATAGGTCAGGAGGCGTACGAGGGTATGAAAGGTATCGCGCACAAGAATGAATGCCCCGAACTATTATACTCGTCGCCGTGCTGAACATGCAAAGCGTTTCGGGCTGCAGATGGCAGCATCAACATCGTCAAGCCGGAATACCACGCTCGCCGGTTGCAGCATTCCTCGAAGCTGGTATCCATACCCCCTATACCCGTGGACCACTTCCTCTCTTGCGTGCAACAAGCGGTCGGCTGGAACGCAGACGTGGTGCCCCCCAACGACGCCGACGGGATGCTCTACATCCGACCTGTAGTGTTTGGCACAGGCCACACGATCCGTCTCGACCCGAGCGAGGAATACCTCTTCTGTGTCTATGTCACCACGGCTGGTGCTCACCACGGGACGAAGCCGCTCAAATGCTTGATTCTCGAAGACTTTGATCGCGCAGCTCCTCGTGGGACAGGCTCGGGCAAGGTTGGCGGGAATTACTCGCCGGTCATGCGCTGGAGTAAGAAGATGAAGGAAGACGGGTATGATATCGCGCTGCATCTCGATTCCCAGACAAGGAGCGAGATTGAGGAGTTCTCAACCTCAGCTTTTGTTGGTATCAAGCATGAAGCTGGTAGTACCACGCTGGTTGTGCCCGACTCGCGGAATGTCGTGAACAGCGTCACTTGTGATAGCATTCAGCAACTAGCCAGGTCTCTAGGTTGGATCGTAGAAACGAGACGGGTGAGTCTTTCAGGACATAATCCGATCATACCTACTCCTTCCCTAGCCTTTCTTTTTCTGGTATTCTAGCCCAGGTACTCATATTTTCTTCTTCCTCCAGATTCCATACGAGGAGCTGTCAGAGTTCTCTGAGGTTGTGGCATGTGGAACAGCCGCGACAGTCGTTCCCATCTACTCTATTACTCGGCAGAGCGACTTGAACACGCTTACTTATTTAAGCAGCGATGAGAATCCAGGCTCATGCACAGTGAGACTCTCGTCAATGCTGATTGACATTTACAAAGGCCGAGTTCAGGATCAGTTTGGGTGGCTAGCAAAGGTCCAGGAGCCAGCAGGATACAGGCAGCCGTCTCAAACGTAGTGGTACGGGTCGCTTGTGTCGAGGCGTTGTAAAAACATAGCTAGTTCTTGGTAGAGCTCTACTCAAATTGAGTTTGCTTTGAATCAGTTACATTATTTCAGTGTTGACATGAACTTCGAGTCTGCGGGTGTAAGTAATGCGTAGCCCTCCTACCCTACACAGCCCGCCCAAGTCGTTGCGAAAAGGGTTAGGGTTAATGCGGTGACCCATGTCCAGTTCCATCACGCACATAGGGGTGTTCCTATCAAACGCCGGTGCGGAGGGCTAACTGCGGCCCGCTGCTATTACGCTGTCAAAGCCGGCGGATGAGTCTCCCCATGTCCGGTGGGTCACCCGTACCCATGCTCCACTGCTCATCCAAATAAGGCTAGATCCTGCTTTGAACCGCTACCATGCACTGACCAATCATACCGGGGAGACTCATCTGATCTGTGAGTAATACGGAATAACATTGCATTACACCTATTATTCCTTGTCAATTACTACAACTCCGTTGTTAGGGTAGTGAAGACTGACGGGACGATGAATATGCTCCCGTAGGATCTTAGTATGACAGTATTCCCACTGGGGTTGATTCAGCGCAGTACCCGAAATAACTTACTTCACCCAACGATGGTCAGTAGAAACTTACAGTATCAGACGACACATCTGCTTGTTACGTGGTGCATGCACATTACACGGAGATGTATCATTCTCAGCGTTATTACTAACGGTGGTTGTTGAAGTGCTTTACACATGAGGATAACTCTATTGATTTGGGGTCAACGTGGAATTGACTTGAAGCTTTCCATGAGGCTATCGAGGTCATATCACATAGTACACACAGGTTTGATGGTCTTACAGCACCCGGAACGATGGGGAGTCTATGTTATTGCCCACTCTCTCTCAAATCTGCCGAGTCCAAGCAGGTCTAGCCTTCGCCCACACGCAACTTTGTACAATGCACATCATCCTCACCGGCACTGGTCTCGTTGGCGCTATAGCCCTAGATTATCTCCTCCAAGAACCAGCCGTGGAACAGGTGACAATCATCAGTCGAAAGCCTGTTCCCCAAGCCGAGGGCCATGCTCAGGTCACCCTTATCATTCAGCAAGACCTAGCCGTTTACGATGAAGACACTCTAGCCATGTTGAAGGGCGCAAGCGCTTGTATATGGACGGTTGGTCCCCCGCAGCTTGGCGTGACCAAACAGTATGTCTTGTTCAGAGTGCTCTAGTTTTGTCATGATTTCAACGCTCTAAACAACATGTAGGGAATACGAGCATGCCCACATTGACCTTCCCGTGGCTGCCGCCAAAGTGTATGCCACTCTGAACGATAATTTCAACTTCGTCTATGTGTCACGTAAGTTGTCCTCTTAACGTTACGAATACCGTTACGAATACCGGTAGAATGTCGTATCTGACGTGCACTAACCACCGAATCAATGTAGACGATCAATGCCATGATCTCCGCTACGTCTTCTTCCTTGACGTCAAAGCCAGAGCTGAGGAGCAGCTTTTCCGATTACACCACGACCCAAGCAAGACACTACTAGACGAGGCCAAGAGTGACGAGATGGAGCCGCACAGCAAAAGCCCTCTCCCTTCTCTCAGCATCTATTGCATCCGGCCCATGTTGATCGACTACAGCAAGCACGACGAGATCAAACCTTGGCTCAAGCCGCTGCCTTTAGCGAAGAAGTGGAGTAACTACGTCGGCCTCCCGCTGTACCGTTTCTTTGGCTTGACCTCCATGGTGGGTTCATCGCGGGAGCTTGGGCGTGCGATGGTTGACCTTGCCGTTGGAGGTGGTCTGGATGTCGATGTTGAGGGGGTGTCTGCGAATGGGAGATGTTTAGGTGTGATTGGCATGCGAAACTTTTGCAAGGGCAAAGTTTGAGGGGGTTGGGGCAATCATGGGTTTGGATAATTGTTGCTATTCAACGGGATTGTTGAGAATGATTGACATGCACAAGAATTACGCGGGACGTAGATACTGTTAAGAGAATAGCACAAGTTGTGTCAATGTTGACAATAGGCACATCACGTAATCTCGAACAGACAACATCTATATCCACTAAGAATGAAGAACTATGCGTATTGAACATTGTAAATTCCGCTATGAGAAGAAGCTTAAGCATAGCCTCGCTCTTAAACACTGCATGGAAATATAAAGCAGAGAGGGGAGATTCTGATGTATTTACATAGAAGAACTGCATTTGACCACAACAAACATCCGCGGACTATCTTCAACCGACACATAAAAAGCTCAGGGCGTATATCCTCAGCCGAAACCGTCTACGCACAATCCCCGCGTGGGCTTTCTCTAAAACGCATGCAAATTAGTAGCGGCTACCATGTGCTCATTCGACTCATCCGATGGTCCTGAAAGAACTCATGTTGAAGAATGGTAATACATCTCGCTGAACTTGGACCCCTCACGATCCAACAGCTCACTCGGCACGCCAAACTCGACTAGCTCACCACTGTCCAGGACGGCAACTCTATCATAGTCCAGGACAGATTTTAGCCTGTGTGCAATGGTCAAGACGGTCCATTCGGAGAAGTACGTGCGAACGATCTCGTCAACGAGGGAGCGTGTGGATTCATCCATGCTATCGTGTGGCATAAAGTCAGTCTCTGAACCACGTTGCGCGTGTGAGGAATGATACGAACCTGCTTGTGGCCTCGTCCAGTAGGAGGACCCGACTACCACCTCGTCTGACCATTGCTCGGGCGAGCACCAGCAATTGCACCTGGCCTTGTGATAGGAACTTGTCGTCAATCACCATGTCCAGACCACCCCGAGCCTTGATCGTTTCCCACAGCCGGACACGCTCTAGAGCTTGTATAATTTCTTCGTCTCGCTCAGTAGAGCTTGGGTTATCCTCGCTTGATCCCAGCTCGGCGCTGTATGGATCGACGTTGAAGCGAACCGTTCCATCCAGAACGTAAGGCTCCTGCGGCATGGCGACTAGATGCGACCGGATGTATTCACGAGGCAGTCTTGCGATATCAATGCCGTCAATCTTGATGGTTCCAGAGTCCTGAGTTATGAGACCAAGGAGACAGAGTAAAAGCGAAGACTTGCCGCTAGATAGCGTACCTTAGAGTTAATTTCTTACACAATATTGCAGGTAATGATGAATAACTCACCTTCCAGTACGTCCGCATATGCCAACCTTTTGACCCGGCTCAATGTTGAATGTGATATTTTTAAGGACCTGGCCCGAAGATCTGAGAAGAATGTGTCGGTATGTCATCTCAACCAGTCACGCGAAGTCATGGGAACACTTACGGGTAGGAAGCAGAAACTTCCTGGAATTCAATATGCCCCTGACTCGGCCAGGCCATGTCGGACGACGTGTCGAGCAATGGCTCTGCTATTTGCGCCTCTGGATTGAGTAACGCGATACGCTCAGCGGCTTCCTGGTCTTCGGTCTTGAGTTGCGTCGCAAAGCTTCTGATTCTGGCGACTGCACCCAGTGCCACCTCTAGCTGCACCCAGCTTGTTATGACAGCTTGCATGGTGGCACTGAAAGCAAGAAGATTGCTCAAACCGACACCAACGTAGCCTGGACCTATGGCCTCACGCAGCGTCGTAACCAAGACTATCAGAATCACGGCCAGAACCATGATGACCATGTTCACAACCAGTGTGAGCCATCTCTGAACGCAGTACATTAGGTAACTCGGCTGCTGAGAGGCATTGAGCACGTGCATGTTCTTGTCAGTCGATCGTGCTTCCCAGTGGAAAGCACGTATAGTCACCAGACCTGAGAGAGTCTCCATCAGGTGCGAGTACAGAGGGGCCTTGTGTTCAATGTCCAGCAGACGCAGCTGGCGTGCCGTGCGAAGGTAGAAGTGACCGATTCCGTACAGAGCCAGGAGGAGAAGCGGAATAACGGCAGCCATGTACTTGGATGATACACACACCATAATGAACTGAGCAATGCCGAAAGCGAATGCTGCAAGCTGTCAGATCGTGTCAAGCCAGTCGGCCCCATGGCGAAGATGATAAGCTGGGGTAAAACAAATCATAGGCCTCACTTACACATTGCGACACCGAGTGCGGCGGGAGGGAGTTCCATGTCGATGAGTTGCAAGTCCTGACTAAACCTGTTGACAGTTATGCCGCTGTCAGTAGTTGTGTGGAAGTGCATGGGTGCTTTCGATACAGTGTCGACAAGGACTTTGTGGAAGTAGATGCCAGAGTGGTTTATGACGACGATGAATAGTGTCCTTGAAACGTCCTTATCGTCAGCCCACGCGAACTCGACCAACATGGCTCGGCAGGTCTCGAGGGAACACTCACCACATGCCAACAAAGCAAGCACCAATAGCCCCGGCACACAATGCCGCATATACACCTAGCCACTTGCCCAGGTTGGAGTTTGCGTCCTTCTCGTTTGCTTCGGCCCACCACTTGAGCCAGATGCCTGCGCGTCCATGTCAGCAACGTTGATTATCAACATGGCCGTGACTTACTCGGAAAGCTGTCGCAGAAGCCAAATACAACAATGGCAGCAAAGAACGTAAGAAGTGAAGCGATACCAGCCGATTCTGCATAGTATTTGTACACGGCCAAGTCGCCCGTCTGTCGGGCTGCATCTGCTCGAGCTTCTGAAGTAGCCATCAACTCCCTCATAGTGCCATCATCTCCGGGCCTGGGGCCTGGCCGCTGCGACGCGGTATCATGATGTCGTAGTTCACTGTCTGCCGCCTCTTTTGCGCTGTTCTTGAGCGATCTTGCTCGACCGCCGCCAATCACCTGTTCAAAACCTTCTCCCAGATCTGCCGGGCTGCCGAGTTGCTGCAAGCGACCGCATTCGTCAAGTACCACGACCTTATCAGCATAAGAGGCTCGCCGAGCTAACGAATTGTTAGTAATCGGATATAAAAGGTCAAGTTGAGTGATGCCCGGCGCAAGAGAGAAGGAGGCCGTACCGTCAGAAGACGCCAACACCACAGTTGCCTTTGACTTTCGAAGTAAGCCGTGCTCTCCAAATAGATTATCAAACACTACGTCCTCAGTTTTGGAGTCCAAGCCACTGAATACATCATCTAGGATGACAAGCTCTTGACGGGCATAAAGAGCTCGAGCAATAGCCTAGAAGTGATGACAATGTTAGCACTTGCGATGGACACATCAGATCCCTCGTATCCTAGTCCATCTATATTGCAATACTTACCAGCCGCTGTTTTTGTCCTCCACTCATTGATATCCCTTTGGAACCAACCCCTGTCTCTGCTCTGTGCGGCCACAACTGCAGGTCGCGCTCCAGTTCGCAGGCGCGCATCACAATGCGGTACCACTCTCGATCGTTCACATCCTCTCCAGCTAGTTCGAGATCGTCGTTGTTAGGCGAGGTGGAAGCTGAACGTGGGCCACAGACGATTTCTCGCACGGTCGCGTTTGGCAGCCATGGTGTTTGTTCGCAAAAGGCTACTGAGCCATGAAACTTTGTTTCAATTCTCCCTTCAAAGGTCGAAAGTTCACCGAGTAATGCTCGAAGGAGAGTCGATTTACCACAACCGACAGGTCCCAAGATAACGGTTAGAGAACTTCGCGCTATGTCGAGCCGTGGCAGTATCTGGATGATGGGAGTCGTAGTAGCTCGAACCGTCTCGTCGGAGGATTCGTCAGGAGACGCAGGAGCAGTCTCGTCTGGATGCTGCCACAAAAATGAGCCAGAGATAGAGGCGACACAGTCTGCGGAGCTTGCGTCATGGGGGACATTGTTTTCAGTCATGTGAAAGTCATCGTTCTTCTCCTTTGCCGAGTCAACCGAAGTAGTAGTAGGAGTCATGGCTGTAGCGTTGGTCGAGCCATTCTCCCTTCCGTCAAGGTCTGACATGACCCGAACGTCTATTCGTTCTTTTGCGTTGAGATGGTCCTGTATACGCTGGAACGAAGCTGTCATGCCCGCGATTTGAGGGAGCGCGACAACAATCTTGGTCAATGGAGAGTTCAACAGTACCATGATGGAGAAAGAGGTAAAGATCTTGGAGACTGTCAAGGTTGAGTCGCCGCGCTGAGCAATTCCTGCGGCAGTGGAGAACGTGAGCAAAGGCCCGAGAATTGGGGTGCAGAGCGCTTAGTAGCTTGTCAGCCGCGAGTTCGACGGAGTTTGATGATTTCGCCTTGGAGTGTGGGAAGCAAGCAATGAAGCCTTGGGACCATACTCACAGAGGATTAATGATACTCCAAGAAGCCAGCGAAACCTTTCCGAAATAGCCAGCTCGCGAGCTCGTAGACCGCGAATCATGGAAAAGACAACATCTGACAAGCCAGCTATCTTGAACCACTTGACATTGCCCAACGCTTTTGACGTGGCAGTGAGGCGAACCTGTGAAGCTTGAATCCAGGTTGCTTGCCGCTGTCCAGTCGGGACGGCAAGAAAGCCTGTGCCAATCAAGACGACTGAGGAGAGCAGACGTTAGTAGTGAGATCGTCAAAACAGATTGTACTCACCTGAACGCGGCTTGAATGATAAAACAACCGAGCAAAGCGAATGTACGTACCAAGCGCAAATCCTACACACATGACGCAGGCAGGGCCGAGCTGTCTCTCAAGGAGGTAGACCGAGAGCCCGACCTCTATCAGATTACTCCAAGTCTCATGCAGCTGTACGATGCCACCCTGGATCGTTTCAATGTCTGTACTCATCAATGTCAAAGCGGCGGATGGACTGAAGGCGGAACTCGCAGAAGAATCAAGGCGGAGCGTCTTTTGGTAAACGAGGGGGATAACGCTGCCACGCATCATTGTCGCTGCTCGGTAGTTCCGCCACTCGTAGTTACCAATCGAGATCTGCAAGCAACCACATCACGTCAGTTTCTGGAGGATACATCGCAGAGGTCGACGTGAAATATGAGGGCATACCGCGATGCCAGTGTATACTAGAAAGTAGGCTCCAATTAACCCGTAACCCCTATTGTTGTATGGCTGCTCTTGTGGCAGGGCAGCAACCTCAATGGCTGCGGTTATCAAGAAGGGCTGAGCGTAGGTGAAGCCAATCTGGAAAAGCCTAGGGATGACCGGCAGAAGAAGAGGCCAAGAAAAAGCCTTGCACCAAGTGCCGAATAGAGCATTTGCAGCTTCACGGTTGGGTGCTATCAAGTAGTTGGTTTGTCAATAAATGCTCGTGTTCTACCGATGGTATGAATGAATATCCCGGACATGACGTACATTTCTCCCAAGCTTCGGCCATGATGTCCGCAAGTCTCTCAGAGCGCAGCTGACTATCCAAGGTATACAAGTCTTCAAGGCCTAGAATCGTGCGATATCCAGAGACGAATAAGCCCTTTAGCCAGTAAAACACAGCCAAGTTGTAGGGGCCGCTCGCACTCTCCTTGGAGTATTCTTGAGTGGGCCCAAGTAAGATCGATCGCTTCTCGACGGACTCGAGCAGCAGCAAGATGGATCTAGTCGCTAGACTGGCCGTGAGGAGGGATGGGATGGACCTGTGGCCTATGTCATTGCCCAGCATCCACAAGGTCCGCGCTCGCGCCGTATCGAAGAGAACGGATAGGGTAAGGTAGGTTGATATAAGGAGGGATGGCCGGATTGAATGGCTATGTTCCAGACTGGAGAGAGTTGAGTAGACAACAGACGCAACAAGAGATAGGGCCGAGTCGGGTATCGTTATTCTCGTATGGCTGATGGTGGCAGAGTCGACGGCCCATACGGCGACGAGGGCGGTGTTTAGGCCTACAAAGCAAGCGCACAGAACCTGAGGGCTGGCAGTTAGCCGATGACACAGCTGGCGCCTCTTTCGAACCAGCCGATGACGGATCGAAGCAGAGAGACACATACCTTTTTAGACCAGTCCAACGGGCTATTCGCCTTGGCCTTCTTTCCGGCTTGTAATAGCTGCAAGATTCGCCCGATGGCGAATATGATAAATGTGCCGGAAAGCAAGACGGACAGGATAGCCTCTTCGAACAACAGGGTGAAGTCAAAGCCTCCACGACATACTGGGCCAGCCCAAGGCCCAAACGTGTCGTCTGGGCATGATGGCACATATGCCATGACGGGCCGGGGAGGAATGGAGATGTTGAGATCGAACGGCTTGTCTTCCCTCGAGCTCAAGGTGAAGCAGATGACGAGAAGAAGACTTTGGAGAATTGGCAAAAGGGTAAAGCCGGCACGTGGAGGCGATGGGCCATGCCTATGAGACAAGGCTCGAGAGGGCACGTGCATAACAGGGACAAGAATCCTAACTTGGCATATACCCATATCCGTACTAATGCATAAGTGGTCATACAGTCGCACAAACAATCATATCACTAGGTTGAACTGCTTGACCTTGACACGGCACTGGTGGAGTAGAGTAGTGATCTGTTAGGAATTGTTATTCATAGTTCCTATGATAGTATTTAGACTAGACTAGTCCATGAGCCGAATAATGCGATGGTGGAGGATTTAACTCTACTTGAGCTCGCGACCCATTCCGCTCTGGTGCGCTGACGGCAGCGTGGGGGCAACCCCTGTCTAGTGTAGTCTAGTGCTTAGTGCTGATCATTAGGGCCAACGGAAGCTTGCCAGTCCAGTCCAGTGATGAATTTCCGCATTACTAGTCCAGTCCAGGCTAGTCCAATCTAGTCCAATCTAGTCCAGTTAAGTTAGTTTGTACCTAGCGCGTAACATCACAGCCCTCGTCCAGGCAGGGTGGCTTACTGATGTACCTCACGCGAGGACCGTCGTAGAGGTTCGAAGAAGCATGGTAGTATGGTAAGAGTACCATCGATATTGAAACGAACAGAAAACACAGTCATAATCATGCCATTGGTACGGTTGATCTACGTGCTTGACTCATAAGGGGATCCATCAGTCCACGCACACCCAGCTTTGTCATCCCGGTCATGGTGAGTGGGACATCTTTACTGGACAGTTCCTACCACCAGTAACTCAAACTGATATAGATATATATCTCGTTGATAGACAACGAGGATTCCGAAATGTGCCAGCGAGACGTGAATAGCCTTGTCAATCGACCCCTAGTTGGTTGGAGCACGCCGTTGCCTTCGTAGCACCATGGCTGATTACTCTATTGAAGCGTTCGAGAGTCTTCAACTCGCCAGCTTTCAGGGGCTGTCCCTCGTTCTCGGAATTAGCCTGACTATAGTAGGTATCGAGTGCATGCTTCTTCCAGCCGCCGTCATTCTCGATCCACGCACCCCTTGCTGACATTTCTCCTAGTACGTTCTATACCACATCGCATACACGCTTTACAGCCTCTTTCTGCATCCCCTGAGTCGGATTCCCGGACCAAAGTACGCAGCGTGTAGCAGGCTCTTCTACGCCCGGGTTCTGCTCAGGGGCGACCTCGTCAGGTGGCTTCACAGTCTGCACCAGAAATATGGAGAGGTGGTGAGAATAGCTCCAGACGAGGTATCGTTCATATCCGGGGAGACTGCGTGGCAAGATATCTATGGCGCGCATACTGGGGAGAAAGCCGCCAAAGGGAAGTATCTCAAGGACCGTCGATGGTTCGCAGAACCCTACAACAACACATGGTCTATCCTGCAGGCAGATGGTGAGGCACATCCTCGGATGCGCAAGATGATTGCACCCTCGTTTGGCGAGAAGGCGCTCCGAGATCAGGAATCGCTCATTCAGGGGTACGTGGGCCTCTTCATCCACAGGCTCCATGAGCAGGTCGAAGGCAAGGCCGGCGGTGTCGTGGACATTGTGAAATGGTTCAACTTCTTCACCTTCGAGTAAGTCTGGATCTTTGGTCTGTTTTGCATTTTGTGCCAGAGTCGCTGACATGCACCGGAAGTGTCATCGCCGACCTCACCTTCGGGGAGTCGTTCCACTGCCTCCGTGACAGCGACTACCACCCCTGGGTGCGCATGCTCTTCTCGTCCGTCCGGGCAATCTCCCTGAACAGCGTCATCCGCCGATATCCTGTATTCCAGGGCCTTGTGAAGCGGTTTGCTCCGAAGGATCTGCTCGAGAAACGCAAGACATTCAACATGTGGGTCTTTGACCGTGTCGGCCAACGTTTGGCTACGGAGACGGCGCGTCCTGATCTCATTACGCAACTGACCAAGGAGAGCAACTCCAAGAAGATGACGAGGGACGAGCTTGACAGCAATACCAACATCATGCTGATTGCTGGTAGTGAGACTACCGCAACTCTCCTCTCGGGCGTCACCTATCTGCTCCTGAAGAACCAGGACAAGCTCGAAAAGCTGGCTGAGGAGGTCCGGTCGACGTTCAAGGATGCTAGCGAGATCGACATTCAATCCGTCAATGCTATGCCCTATCTCATCGCTGTACTCTCCGAGGCACTCCGCATATATCCACCTAACGCTGCTGGGTTCATGAGGATTGTTCCCGGGGAGGGAGACTTAATCAGCGGATACTGGATCCCCGGAGGAGTAAGTCTTCCCAGCAGTCCTTCATTGCACCTGCTACGTACATCTAACAAGTTTCAGACTTCGGTTTCGGTCTCTCAGTGGCCAGCGAATCATTCTGAACGCAACTTCGTATCCCCTGAGACTTTTGCACCGGAGCGCTTCTTGGGCGATCCACGCTACGAGAGCGACAACAAGGCTGTTCTCCACCCCTTTTCATTTGGTCCAAGAAACTGCTTGGGCAAGACGTAAGTCTGGAATGTCATATTTGATCATATGAAGCGTCTAATTGATTAACAACACAAAAAAACAGGCTAGCATACACGGAGATGCGACTTCTTCTAACCAGGCTTATCTTTGACTTTGATATGGAGTTGATGGACCCTGCCCAGGACTGGATGGATCAGAATGTTTTTACCTTATGGGACAAGCCACCTTTGATGATTCGTTTGAAAAAGAGAGCAGTCTAACGGGGAGATAAGCCATGGTATGATCCATCAAGTTTGCGGTGTGATGAGTTCTTATTAGCATGGGATATAGGGCACACTTGTACAACGAGTAACGCAATGATGCAACGATAGATTAGATTCGCCTTGGCCAAACGCATAGTATGTTAATCTCTTCGAATGTAGTTTGCGTATTCTCTGTATCTCTTTTGCTCCTGAGCTTCCAGCTTGCGGTGAAATGCTTCGCACAATCACGTAGGACAACGAGCCATGCAAGCAAGATTGTCCTCAATGGTATGGCCGTGAGCTTCTAGTTACTTGTAGGACTTAGCTCTAGGTAAGTCTCGAGTGAGACGCGCCAGGTAACCAAGAAAACTAGAGCAAGACAAGATTGAAGTTGAACGAGCGGGATCTGTTTTATGACGCGGGATCCTTGTGATATCTACCTTCTCCATAGCTAAGGCTGGCAAGTTTCAGCATAAAAGTCCTCGAGTTGCTGGCCGATCTCGCCCCAACTGCCAACAATCGTCATACCCCTCGCTCTATGGTCTTCTATCTCCTCCCATGACCAGCTGAGACTGCGGAGCTCCTTTTTCTCATCCATTATGCGAGTCTCTGCTTTCTCACTACCCGCGTCTGCAGCCTGCAATGACCCAGGATGTCTACCATCGCCGTCCACCTTGGGCTCGTCTCCCCCTAGACGTGCTGGCCGAGGGGGGATCCATCCAGACTTGACAAGGAAAAGCTCTGGGCGAACCGTAATTCTCCCTTTCTTTATGATGTACTTTGATAGGCTTGACGCGTAAATTTGCCTTGGCTTGCTACTCGCTCTGTCCGCACTCAGAAACCATGATGCGACGTAGATCCATCGCTTATCCCAGCCGAGTATGCGTGATTCCACCGTGTAAGAGGTGAAGGGTTTCATCTCACGCCGGAAAGAAGTATGCGTGGCACCCAAGATAAGTGCAGCGCGACCATTGATTCTCTCTCGTCGAGGGGAGCCCTCTGGACTGGTGTAGTCGATCTCTAGGTCATCTAGAGGCCAGATGGGGGCCAGGACACGACCAAGAAGCTTGATACACGAGACGTCAAGGTCGGCAAAATACGTTGAATTGGATTTATGCAGGTTCATGTCCATCTCTAGGAGTGGCGAAGTTGAACTGATGGCGTCTGGTCGAAAAAGGGGGTGTTTATGAATGGGATCTGAGTCTCGAGATTTCAAAACCGGAGCTAGTTCCCCTTTTGCGTGTGCTTGAGAAGAAGGAGTCCTCGTGCAGTGCTTCTCTGTATAGAGTGAGGTTGCCATGTGGTAACAAACCCGCGCCGTCCAACTAAAGGGTACCATCTTGAGGTTCGTCAACACCAAGACTAGAGCCATCGCCCTCCACGAAAAGAGTTGGCGGGCAGTGTAAGCCACTGCCGTAGCACATGCCGAGCGCCAGTCACCCTCAGGTAATTGGATACTCATTTTGCCTGCTTCGGAGGGTCAGAATGCAAGCAATTGAGAGTTGCTTGATGTTTTGACGATAGAAGAAACGCGACTGCGATATGAGAGATGGCTGGTATGCTATACAGTATGTTATTATCTGCTCTAATGAGGGGAATATCCTCTCAAGAGTAGGGTATTGTCAGGTATCTGTTATGCGTAGTGAGCCAAACGTTGCTCATCAGATGACAACTTATCATCAACAAGGAGGCATGCAATATACTCCCAGCACGAGTAGACTTGGGGCTACAACTGCTGTCATGTTAATTCCTTGCATTGCTTGAACTCCGTTCTCTACCTACCTTAGGTATCTGACGTGGTATCTATCAGAATGACTCAGTCGACTGCCCTACTTCTGCAGTCGATTCGCATCGACATCATCCAGACTATTACTACGATATCTGTTAGCGAAGATCCAAATGGCTTACAATCGTCTCCTTACTAAGTAGAGAGTCTCAGTTCCTATCGTACACCTTACCTCATTGGCTGACTCGAATACCAATAAACCGACGGTTACGCGTGTCAAGTATTCTTGTATCCGTTAGATGTCGAAGTATGACCGAAGTAACGCTATCATATTACTAGGCTTACTAAGAGTTCTGGTACTATATACACTAAGAACAGAACTAAACAACCACATGTTGATATCCTCGCATGAGGAGTTGAATTCCTCTCTTATAACTCCACTCATTGTAATTCTCCAGTAGGTAGTTCATAGTAAGAAAACAAATACTCACTTAGAATGGTCAAGTTACTATTGACCTAGGCCGCATATATCAAAGGCAGCCGATGATTGCGACTGGTGTGCTGTAGGCACCCACGCATTCGTCACAGCAGTTCAATTTCCCAACACCGAGTTCAAGGATGAATACCTTCGAGTCAACTCTTGCGACTCTGTGCGGCGTTGCGGCTCATGTATTCTACTTCAAAAAAGGGGAACACCATGCCCATCCTTGGCGATATGTCTTGACACTAGTTACAGCGGCAGCACTGCTGGTGATATTCAAACATCATCGCCAGAGCCTAGCTCTCTGGATTGCCATGGCGGACACTGTCTCTCTGGTTCTTCTCTATCTCTTCGGACTCTTTTCGAGCCTGTTGGCCTGGCGCTTATTCTTCAACCCCCTGAATAAGTTTCCTGGACCACTGGCTGCACGAGTAACTAAGCTCTACCTTGTCTACCTCAACTCGAACCTACATGGGAACGTCGAGCTGCATAAGCTACACCAACAGTACGGCTCATATGTGCGTATTGGACCAAACGACTTATCCGTGGTCGATCCCGACGGCATGCCGGTCATCCTCGGACCAAACTCCAAGTGCCGAAAGTCGGCCTGGTACGGACAGGACATGCCTTACATCTCTACGAACACGACTAGAGACAGAGCTGCGCACGACAGGAGAAGGCGGCTACTCACCCCCGCCTTCAGTGACAAGTCGCTCCGGGGATATGCCATACGAGTCCAGAAATACCACGACCTCCTCATCAGCCGCATCGGCGAGTCTGCCGGGCAGCCGATGAACGTGACGAAATGGTTCGGTCTCCACGGGTTTGACATGATGGGCGACCTCGTCTTCAACCAGTCCTTTGGCATGCTGGAGAGCGGAGAGACGCATTGGGCGATCAAGGTCTTGGGCGACGGGCTGCATCCCCAAGGTTTCGCGTTCCCTCCCTGGCTGTACCGTGTCTTCGCAACCATGCCGGGAATGGGCGCCGGGTACAGACGCTTCGTTGCCCTCGCAGCCACGCAGCTAGGCGATCGGATCAAGCAGCAGGGCAAGACGACGCACTCGGACATGATGGAGCCGCTGATTGAGCACTATCAGCAGCTGAGTCCGAGGGACAAGGAGGCCGCCTTGCCCATGCTCCAAGGCGACTCGCGCATGTTCATTGTTGCCGGCAGCGATACCACATCCACTACGCTGATTCATCTGTTCTACCGACTCTGTCGTGAGTCCGGTCTGGTCAAACGTTTGAGAGAAGAGGTCGCAGCGTGCATCAACACGAGCGATGTCAGTCGGATCTCGTATCAGGATGTCCGCCACGCACAATTGCTCCACGGCTGCATAAGCGAGACGCTGCGAATGCATTATCCGGCACCTTCGGGATTCTTTCGTAAAACCCCCAAAGAAGGTGTTCATGTCAATGAGGTACACATCCCGGGGGACACCGTCGTTCAACTTCCCCCTTACTCTCTCGCCCAAGGTGAGCACACTCTGACTTTGAGGGTTTCTGGGTCGTCAATAAACCTCGGGAACTATGACTCATAGCTTTGGTCTTGCTAACGGCGGCTTCTTACTATAGACGAGAGCATTTATGAGCGGTGTCGGGAGTTCGTCCCCGAGCGCTGGTATTCTCTGCCCCATATGGTACGGCACAAGGACGCTTTCATGCCCTTTCTGGCTGGCTCTGAATCATGTATTGGCAAGAACCTGGCCTATATACAGCTAGCCGTGCTTACGTCTCAGATCATCTTACAATTTGATGTCCAGTTTGCACCCGGCGAGGATGGCTCTCGGCTGATCAACGACTCTCTCGACCTAGCCATGTTGCACCCGGCAGAGTTGAATCTTGTCTTTACCCGCCGCGGCAACGTGTCCGACTGATCCCTGCATGGACAGCACGGGGTCAGAGAAGGTTACTGGGTCAGTTGTTCAGCGGTGATGAGACAACGTCAGCCGCTCTGTCTAGAATAGGGTACTTATAAGCGATTCAAAGGGGGTTTACAAGCTTGCGCACTCAGTAAAGGATCCAGTGCAGTCTGTAACGCTTTCAGTGAATCTCCCCTAATTATCTATGCTTGGCTAGGAATGACTTGTCTCGAGATCGCTTTGGTTCTGGTGCCCAAGATGTTGAGATAGCTCGGCCTGCCCTATTTGGCTCTTACGAAGATCTCCAACGCCATTATAATAGTGATATCGTACGAAGTAGAGAAGTGCTTGAGCTGCAGCGTCATGGGTTGGAGTAGGACAGAAGGTCAATCATCGCTGAATTAGTTGATGGAACTGCAGAGTGCAACGAGACCACAGAGCACAAAACTTGGAAAGAATTGACCACATTTGAATACCAGAAGGGCAAATATATAGTAGATTGGATACCCCTACTGGCATTAAGAGCTCGACTAGCTTCGATATGTAGCTTTATCAATGAGATAGTGTATGCAAAGGCAAATACCCCTGAACTCTTCCATCCTCCTACCTCATCTAACTGGTTCCCGCATTCACGCGGACTATACTCAAGCAACGACTTACAAGCTCCATGACTTCGCTAGCAGGACCCTCGTCCGAGCCGCACAAGAGCAATATAATAGCCAGTGTCGTGTAGGAGCGCTGCCTCTGGTTCAGAGACCTGTTCAACTCAACTATCGACTCTACCATAGTCCAAAGACTCGGTAACTGCAGGAGATGTTAGTTAGTTATCTTGTCCTTTGCTCCAATCCGTATGATTTGTGTGGCCGTTTGAAATTCGTAGGATAACCAGACTCACTTTATTCTGAAGGTTCTTAGCTAAAGGACGAAAGGCTTTGAACAAATTCGACCCATCAGTTCCTGTTGACGCAGTGTCAAGTAGAATCTCGGCGTAGTCCTTGTCGGGAGTACTAAAATCGTCCAGCTCCGAGCGTATCACGCTCACAGCCGACTTCATAATCTCCGACTGGTACCCGTGTGACTCCCACTGCGTCCACATCTCGGCATTATCGCGCAGCGAAGCTAGAAGCTCCGGGAGCCGGGCGTGACGACTGTATCGCTGCTCTCTGGAGACGACTGAGTCAATATCAAAGTCGGCCGTGTAGTACTGGCTGACAAGCGTGTCGAAGCTCTTGAGCCCGGCGCTGGATAAGCAGGCGCCGAAGAAGTCAAACTTGTCCTCTAAGCTCTTGGTCTGCAGCTGGTGCGTGATGCTAGAGGTTTCCAGCATCCTGGCCAGGCTTATGTCGCTTGAAGGTCTCGACGTCGCTCCGCTGGCCACACTCGCCGTGCTTCCCGGGCTCATCTGATGCAGAAGGTCATCATCCGAAGACCGGTCGAGTGAGACGTTTCCGACCTCCATGTCTTCTGCGCCAGGGGGGAGGTGAGGCGATCCTTGTCTACCGGCCTGCGCAACGTGCAAGCTTCCAGGTCCCGCAACCTGCTGCTCATCACTCATCTGTCTGCCGGGGTCAAGGTTAGGGAAAGCTGGTCCATTGTTAGCTTTGGCAACCGAGTCCTTCACATAAGAACGTGAGTGGCATACCTGCCATCTGCTCTTGCTCGATGGCTTGCTGGTACTCTCTATTTTGATGGTCAGACCAGGGCCACCCGGGGTTGAGACTATACGGCTGCGCCGGAGGAGGTGGCGGAGACGGGTCCAGGCCGGAAAAGGATAGAAATGCTACGTTCTGTGGTTGCTGATGTGGTTGTGTCTGCTTCAGACCCTGCTGGGGTTGCTGCAAGGTGTCTTCGCTATTCTGTTGCAGGAGACACTGGAGCTGATCTACCGTCGCCTGGCTCGTCGTGACTGTGCCACTGCCACTTGTCATCGTGAGCTGTGGATCTACACCATTTCCTCCAATATTCATCATAAAGTCTTCCTTGCTGCTGTGATGACGAGTGTGCCTCCGATTCCTGTCGCTATCGCTGCTGACGCTGCCGTTGTTGTTGTTGTTGTTGTTGTTGTTGTTGCTGTTCCCGTTGCTGTTGCTATTGCTATTTCTTGCCATCGTGGAGGTGCGAGCATCTGCGTTGGCCTTGTTGGCAGTAGCCAGCATACCGTTGGTACTACTGGCAACAGTGATAGCATTGGACCTCGAGGCTGCGTTTGTTGATCCTGTGACGGGATCACGACCAGTTGCACGATCGTTCCCCGCCGTTTGTGTCTCGCTGGTATCATGTTGCAGGTCATTGGAACCGCTGTTTTCCTTTTCGCGACGCCTATACTCGCTGACCTCTTTCTCAAGTTCCTCCACTCGCTGTTTTATACGATTCCCTGAAGCGAGTTCCGGTTAGCAACTGAACCAGATACCTTGTGATGCCGGCACCTGGCACCTGAGGGTTGATATCTCACGATAAGTTCTCTGCGCTACACGGTTTTGCAGTCGTTTCTTTGTCTGCCTGTCAGAGGGTGGCCCCCATTCATACTGGTCTCCTGGCATGGTGAGTAAATTACAGATATCTTGATACAAGGTGCTAAAAGTGGAGGATACTGCATAGAGAGTCAAGACGATGCTAGGCTCGTAGTAAATATATGGCATTCCGAAGGATTCAATATCATGACCAAACTGATGCTTACTCTTCTATCACGATACGGCAAACAAACAAATCCCCACATACATGGTACATAACCAGGCAGAACTAGCATGGGAGATACATGACAAGGTACGGAGCGTGGAGTGGGGAACATGCAGACAGATCCTTCCATGATGATATTATTGTGGGCTGAAGCTTTCAGCTGTCCTCATGGTTTCAGTTGTGAGAAGAGGAAACGGCAAGGCTATCCTCGTCAGAGAGAAGGGGGCTGGCCCGCCTAACTTAGAAGCCCTGCATCAGGTAGCTAGAGGCAGCGTAGCTATAACAGGCATGGCATCGTCAAATGGATCCTATCTTAGCGCAGTGTGATGGAGGCTTATTTGAATATCAACCCTCACTTCCTCGTAGCTGTTCTCTGTAGCCCCTCCCTCAATCCTTCAAGGTCTCAAACCAAGACAGCTTGTCCTTTCGCGCACGCTCCTATTTGACGAAGCAGACGGCCAAGAATGGAAGCTCAAGCATCTGGAACAAAGAGTGGAACCTCCATGCGCAGTCTCTGATGCGGATCCAGCGAGTCGATGGAGCTAGAAGTGTGAGATTGCGTGACGGGCCTGCGAGTGAAGAAGATGAGCATGTCTCGCGTGGCTTCTCGAGCTGGGTCGGCAGAGTAGACGGGCGAGAGGCTATGCTTGTTCTCGTGGTCGACGATGAGCAGCGTGTCGAGGAAGTGACGGTGGTGGGCGCGGGCCTTGACGAGGGTGGTCTTGGTGTCCTCGATCGGGATGCCCGTCACCTCAGCCATGTCGTGCATGTAGGTCACGGCGCTGTTCTCGCGCATGTTCCTGCTGCCTAGGTACGTCGTCATGGTGTGGTCGACGCCATCGCTGTGCACCCCCTCGAGCGCCGGCTCGCCCAGCAGGTCGGGAGTGGTGACGGTGCGGAGGTTGAACAGCGTGCACACCCACTTGTCGGCGTCGTAGTCGAGGTTGGCGCGCCGGACTGCCGGCACCCCGTGGATCACGGCTGCCTTGAACACCATGAGGGCCTGGAACACCGTGTTGAGCTGGAGGTCGTCCTCGACCTCGTCGAAGACCCGCGCTTGGCCTGAGTCGTGGCGCTTGAAGTCCTCCTCGGCCGTCAGGATGAACTTCTGGAACTCTAGCCGCCGCAGTGACCTGGTACCCATGTCGAGGCAGAAGCGTCCGTTCCTTGACCGGCGGAACGGCAGCGTCGGGTCGTTGTATAGCCAGTCGCTGACCACCTGCAGCCGGCCAAAGTCTTCCTCGGCGGCCCCCAGCTTGCGGAGGAGCGGCACCATCTCGGCGCTCTCCAGGAAAACCCAGCGATCCCTCAGGTATCTTTGTCGAACCTCCATGATCTTGGCTAGAGCCTCATAGAATTGTGGCTCTTGCCGGCTGGCATGGATATCTAGCTGTGGCCGGGGCTGCTGTTCATGTTGCCTTCTTCCTTTCGTGATTGTCGAGGGCGAGTGTGCCGCAACGGATGTCACCGTGCTCTTCTTGCTCGACGCATTAAACTGGCGTCTGGTTACATAGCTGTGAAGGGCAGAAAGCTTAGGGGGCCGCGCGATGGCAGCCGGGACTGATCTTGAAGCAGTTGATAACATGTTGAGTTGTCTCGACATCCAGGTACGTAGCATGAAGATTTACATCGTAGAGTCTCAGGAAATAGTCAAGGAATGTTCCGTCTTTTCGTCCATCATATGCACACGGATATGTCCATCGTCTTATCTGCTACGCTTGGACAGACGTCTGATGGTACTCAGCCTTAGCAGTGACGTGAGGTTTGGGTCTACAGCAGTTGATGATCTGATCAAGGACCGGGTAGAGAGTACAGTGGAATAAGCTAGGGTATATTGTAACGTCGTTTCTCCCTACTGGTAGGTAATATCATTGACTTAAGGTATGGTTTATGTTATATAAAGAAATTGCTTAAAATAATGAACTGCTTTTAACACAGGTACTATACATGCAACGTCCAAATATTCACGACTAGACTTATTCGCTTCTAAATGTTCCCTTTTAAGATACGCATACACTTCTCTAAAGTGAACCTCTCCATTCACCTGGACGTATGTAAACCTGATATTGCGTGCGTAGAGGCATATCATATTCTGAGATGAGTATATGAATCCGACCATTCGCGATTGTCAAGCAAATGAGACAACACGGCAGAGACACTCCGAGGGACTCTTGACTGCCCACAGTATTCCAAGACAGTCACGAAAGAATGCCTTCCCCTCTCAGGTTACTGATGCATCGAACATCCGTAGGCTATGCCTGCCTGGTCATGCATCGCGTCGGCTAGTGCTTAGTAGAGGCTGAGACTGAGACTTACAGTACCAAGTATTATGGTATCATGGATGTAGTATACACCTCCCTCTTACGCACTCCTCTTGTCGATCCTTACATGGACTGCTCCTGCACAAACCCCGCTTCCCCGTTTTATACGACCACTTCTCTATTCCGTAAGTTACCCGCACCCGTACCCGTGCTGCCGTGTCTTGCTTTTATCCCGGCGTGCTCTGTTCTTGGCGCTTATGCACGATAACTAGCACCCGCTTACGTTGACCAGCATCTGCAAGACATTCTGCCGAGACCTACCGACGCCTTGTTTCCTTAGTAAGAAAGGAATACCGGCTGATGTTCCGGATAGAGGCTCAGAAGGTCCAGTAAGTTGGGTTGTTTTGAATATGAAGACTTGATACTTGAGGCGTCGAAGTTACCCTGCAGTCACCACCTTGCGCGATGATTGTGCTCGAACCTCCAAGGAATCAGCGTAGATCATGATGAGTACATATGATGTGATACTTGGCAAGATGTGAACAAGCTGCGAGAACTCATTGGCTACGTGAGCTTGCCAAGTGGGTGCCGAACCAGCACATCGAGAGTAAGGAGATTGGCGTAGTTAAAAGCGGGAGTTATACTACATCCCCACGCTCTGCGGCCGCTGGATGTCAATCTTAGCAAGCGGAATCTTGCCTTTCAACAATCCACTGAAGAGCTTCGAACCACATCTCTATCCCAGTAGCAGAGATGACGACCTCGACTACGACCATCAAAACGTCCAGTCCAGTTCACTCCCTTGAGGCCTTGGTGTCGGAAGATGGCAGGGCGGAGCCAGAGTGCCAGTTATCGAAGCTTAGCCATGGCCCCAATCCACTCACAGGTACGCTGCGAGAGCCTCTCCTCCCTTCTCATCGGTCTACCATGTCATACTGATGAGCTTCCCGCAGGCATCCCACAGTTCGTGTCTTTCCAAGCCCACCGGCAGCACGTCGTCCTTCACATGGCGGCCGTGTTCCGCAACTGGGCGCGTGTAGGCTTCACTGAGGGTATCTCAGGTCATATCAGCGTGCGCGACCCCGAATACCCTGGCTACATCTGGATGAACCCGATCGGGAAGCACTTCGGTCTCATGAACGCTAGCGACATGGTGTGCCTTGAGATTCTTACTGGAAACGTCGTGGGTGGCAACAAGGTCAGTAAGCACTCTAAACGCACAGCCAGCCCTGCCAATCCTCCTCCTCCTGGATCGCCTGATGCAGACAAGACATAAGATACGGCGAAGCATGGAGAGGGGGGCTTACGAACTAGGAAGTGCGACAAGGCTAATGTGTACTCCCCCCTTCCCCCTGCAGTCTCGCCCTGTGAACTCACCAGGCTTCCTCATCCACTCGGAGATGCACAAGGCGCGCCACGACATAGATGCCATCTGTCACGCGCATACCATGGCAGGCCGCGCTTGGACAGTATTTGGCCGGCCGTTGGATATGATGACGCAGGACGTGTGTGATTTGTACGGCTCCATCGCCGTCATGAACGAGTACGGCGGCATCGTCGCGGCCGACGAGGAGGGAAAGCAGATTGCGCGAGCCTTGGGCCCACGCAGTAAGGCTGCCCTTCTGCTCAACCACGGCCTCATCACGGTCGGTAGTACCGTCGACGAGGCTGCTTTCCTCATCGGCCTGCTCGACCGTAGCTGCGAGATCCAGCTGCGCGTCGAGGCAGCCTGCGCCGGCAACCCGGAGCTTAAGAAGAGGATCATTCCGGAGGATCTCTGCCGCTTCAACTTTGCCATGGCGGGCGAGAAGAACTGGCTCTACGCTGAGGCGCAGCCTGACATTGAGTATGAGATTGAAATGGCGGGGGAGGTTATCAAGGCGGGGATCGAGGATGTGCGGGTAGATGACTGCTAAGTTAGAAGAGGGGTTTCAGAGAGGCAGGCATTGATGCTGGATATGAAATGCCAGGTGGTTGTGATTACATAGAAGGTAGTAGTAAGGAGAAGACTGAGATAGGTGTTTCTCCTCGTCACGAGTGGAATCTACGAGTTCGTGAGGTACGCCCTGCCCACGACATCTTTGCAAACATGGGTCTCTTTCCCTGAAGATACGTTGAATGTGAAAGAAGTAGTCAAACGCAACGTAGACCAACCCTGGTCTTCGTTGTATGTCAGCGACGTGTATTCCCTGTATGGGGTCGGAAATAGTGGAGAGAAAGAGGGGATATGCTAGTATCAGCGTAGTCGTCGCTAGTTGCTGACTGGTAAGTGCTCGTCCCAGGCAACGACTCCAGATGCACAGGAGAGTCAGAGTCAGATGAGATTGGGACTTGAGCTGTGAAACTCGAGTGGACCGCGGATGCTACTCTGAAGGCCAGCTCGTGATGATGACACTGACAACAATCTGGTCTGAGTAGAAGCATTATACCAACCTTGGCGACAGCGCATAACTAGCTATTATTAACCGCGTGGCAAAGACAAAGATTACACGTCACTCGTAACTTGTCTTCCACTCTGATGAGTGCGGGCTGATTGGTATCCTTGCTAGATCTCCTCGAACATCAAGCTCCATACCAGCGCCGCTGTCTAGTCGTGAGCGGCAAGTTCCAGGAACTTCAAGCATTTTACTGCATCTTGTCAGATACACCTTGGAAAAGAGAGGTTGAAGGCGTTCTTCGGGTCATCATTCGACGTTGCACCTCAGAGTAGTATTGCTGCTTACTGCATTGACAACCGTTCCCGGCAGCCCCTCCACAACCCATGTCGTCCCCTTTCGGAGCTGAGGCTGATGGTCGCAAACCGGGCCCAAGCCGTGCAGACGACGTCAGCGACCTTGTCGACGCTGTCGGGGCACTGATCGTCCCCTACATACGGGCGGCCGACGATGCTGCGCCGCATAAGATGACCGGTGGTGGCGAGTACGGTACGTGCCGGAATGTGTTAATCGAGAGGCTCGAGCCAGCCGCGCTGGTGGACCGTTTGAGCTTCTCGCTGCCGGATTCAGAGGGACGTGGACGTCAGGGGTTGCTGGACCTTGTGCGGGACCTCCTCCGATACAGCGTCAACACCTGGGATCAAGGATACCTCGACAAGCTCGCTGCCAGTACCGATGTCGTCGGCATCGTGTCCGAGATGGTCCTGGCCGTGCTCAACACCAACGCCCACGTCTACCTGGTGTCCCCGGCGCTAACCGTCGTGGAGAAGACGACGGCGCGTACGCTCGCTTCCATGTTTGGCTTCACTGGCCCCCATGCCGGTGGCGTCACTTGCCAAGGCGGGAGCGCATCCAACTTCACTTCATTGGTGACGGCTCGCGGGGCCCTCTACCCGGACACCAGGACCGAAGGCAACGGATACATCGTTTCGCAGTCTTCACGAGCATCCAGGGCCACTACTCCGTCGACAAGGCTGCCTTAGCCTGCGGCATGGGCGTCTCCAGCGTCGTCAGGGTGCCGTCTGACAGCCAAGGTCGCATGGACGTCGAAGAGCTGAGACCTCTGGTCCTTCGGGCCAAGGCAGAGGGACGGACTCCGCTCTACATCAACGCGATGGCGGGCACGACCGTCCTGGGCGCATACGATCCGCTGCCCGCCATCGCCGCCGTATGTCGCGAGTTCGGCATGTGGTTCCACGTAGACGCGTCGTGGGGCGGCGGCCTCGTCTTCTCGGAGGCGCTGAGACATTGTCGTCTGGACGGAGCCGAGCTCACAGACATGCTGACCATCAGCCCGCACAAGATGCTCAACGTGCCCGCCACCTGCTCGTTCTTGCTGGCTCGCGACACCAGGCTGCTCCACAGAGCCAACACGCTACCTGCTGGCTACCTGCTGGCTACCTGTTTTACAGGCAGGCGGCTGACGAGCAAGTCTGGGACATGGCGGACCTGACGCTGCAGTGAGGTCGTCGAGCCGACAGCCTCAAGCTCGCCCTCTGGTGGACTTACCACGGCACCAGTGGTTTTGCGCGGGCAGTGGACAACGCCTTCGCCACGGCTACACACTTGGCTAACATCGTCGCCGCCCATCCCGACTTCAAGCTCGTGTCTCACAATCCGCCTCCTTGCTTGCAGGTCCGAGACCGAGGAGGGGAACAGCAGCCGGACCAAGGAGCTGGTCAGGTGGATGGCTTCACTCCCCAGTTCAGTGCAACAACGAGAGGTTCTTAGGAAGAGTTGGTTTCAATATGTCAAGGTGCCGATACACAGATGACCTAGGTGACCCGCACACATAATCCAAATAGTTGACTGCTTGCAGTAGGCCATGCCACAAACGCTTGTTGCCGAGGCACGTCTACAGTCGTAAAACGTTCATGACATCCGTACTCTTACTTTGCATCGCGTCGAGAGATACTGCCCATGTAGCGGCAATACTTCCTTGATGGTAGTGGGTTACTTAGATGGAGGATCCTTCATCACCCGCCCCGTCGCTGCCGACGCCTTTGCGACCTCCGTCTCGGTTTAGCTACACCGCGTTGACTATTACGTCTTAAGGGTGATCTTGGGCTAAGAGATGTGAGACTGAAGAGTTACCCCGGGAGGATCTCGACGCGCCGCAATACGCGCGCTGCGACGGAGACCTTGCGACATTGTCTGGACAGCAATCTTCGGGCGAATAGTTAGCGGCGATGTTTTCGGGGTACGGACCCAATGCCCCTTCTCGATCCATCACACCGTGGGTCTCTGGCTGCGTCCCTGTGACTTTGAACACAGCCCTCGTGTCGGCCAGGTCCAGAACCCATTGCACAAGGACACGGTGACGGACAGCGTTTCTCGTGGCACCCGCGTAGCCGAATGTGGCCCGAACAAATTGTATGATGAGACATGATCGGCTTCGAGCCTGCTCCAGCCGTCGTTTTGCAGCAAGCAATTTCTCCGTACCGCCTTTCAACATCGATATCCGCTTTGCTTTGAGAATATGCAAACGATTCGGATCTTCCTGGGTTAGCAAGTAAATTCGTTTCGCTTCAGACTCTGCCCTCTGCACAGTCTTCAGGGCGTGGTCCTTCTCCGCCTCGCACTCTAGCCCTGATGCATCGGTCCGCACGAACTGCTTCGTCTCGTGGGGGCGTAGGATATTCTTATCGACGAGCCCTTGCCATAACTTATTGTGCTCTGGCTCCAGGCGTTCGATATCGCTGGTATACTTATCAAGCCACCAGTACTCGTAGTTGAGGTACTCGATCCATGTCGTGAGCTTGTCCTGGTTTTTAGGGTCTTAGGAATATGCCTTCGGGCCGTATTTGGGTGGGAGATTCTTGCCAAGGTCGCAGTATGTCAGCGTAGTTTTCTGGATTCTTGTACACATCTTGAATAATATCAACTGGATAAAACGGGCAGCCACCGTCGTTGACAAGCTCACGGTAAAATATTATGGCGCGGCTCGTCCTCTCGACTTCGAAATCAAGTGGTGGTGCAGGGGACTTCGACGACTCAGCAATTTGTGGGTTGGGCTGTAATGAAAAGCTATCGTCGGGTGATACTTGACGTAGGCGCGCATCAAGGTCGTCGAGGTCGAGTGGGCGAGAACAAGCTGTCGGACTCTGGGCTAGGATGCGTTTTGGGCCCTTTATTGTTGTCAGCGGAAAACTTGAATGATTTGCGTAGAGTAAGGTAAAGGCGGTTTACTCTAGTCTCTTGGCGAGACGGTCGCGTCCAGCCTTTGACAACTTCTCCCATCTGTCAACAGGGAGCTCGTAATCGCCAGCAGGACGACGATGTTCCTTCATGAAGAGTCCAAGTTTAGCATCGTTCATATCGGCGATTTCATCGATAGAAAGCGTCACTGCTTTCACATCTGTAGAAGCCATGCTGCCATCGCTTTGGGCGAAGTGGGATGGAGTTATGTCGAGAGAAGATGGTCGACCTGAGGGTTACGGTTGATTGTTTCGCTGTTAATACCTGAGGCGACCATGCCAGCGGCTTGGAGGGGGGGACATGCAGGTTGACGAGCCTACAGTATGCCAACACACTCCAGGGCGGTTGCTCGCCATAATACATGGGTTGATGCCTTCCACTGATTTTGACAATGGCGCACTTCTCTTTTCCTAACTGTGCTGGACCTGAATACTGATCGACATGAAACATACAGACATTATCGCCTTTTTGTATCCCTGCGATGACAATGACAAGAGCGCATCAGAAGCGAACCCGCGTTACGCGTTACACGCCTCCCCGGCTTGAGCACTCCCGGGTCGGATACAGCTGTCACGAGCGAGAGTCGACAGAACCACCAGAGCATCCGGGTGCTCCGGCACTCGACTATCTTCCATGTCTTGTGGTTAGACTGAGCGACGTCCCACGAACCGAACAAGGTCTCATATTCGGTTCGAATCCGACATGTGACATCGTGCTCAACGTCAAAGACGTCTCCAATGCTCACTCCAGCTTGACCTTCGACAATTCAAACCGCCTGCCCATTAAGGACTCATGCTCTTCTATGGGAACTCAAGTCACTTACGATGATGGGGTCGAAGGTACGCGGAGAGATTTCAAATGGATTGTTGGCGGCTACGACATCCCCCAGGAGATGGAAAGTATCATCATAACGGTGCCGGACGCAGTTTCTTTCCAAATTTTTGTCCCATTCCACGACATTAAACCATCAGCGTATATCGACGGAATCAACAGGTTCAATCAGGGTACGGCAACTACCGAGAGCCTCCTCGACGGTTTGGGTCTCTCAAATCCGCCGACTAGACCCGGCACAGGAGCACACACACCAGGCATTGGAGAGATCCACCTGACGAAGAAGCTTGGTGAAAGATCCTTTGGTGTTGTGACCCACTTATGGAACGTCAGCACCGGTGATGAGCTTGTCGTAAAGGCGCCTACCATGAAGGCTATTCAAAAAAGGAAGGTTGACCAGGAAGCATGGCGTCGAGAAGCTCGCATCATGAAGCAGATTTCACATGTTAGTCGCGCACCGAGACATCAAACCGGCCAACATACTTGTCGAGTATCGATTTGATGGCGCTATGTCTGTCAAGTTAGGAGATTTTGGTTTGTCGCGGGACAGGACCGAGTTGATGAACCTCTGCGGAACTCAGAAGTACCTTGCGCCTGAGATCTATACAGAGTTACAGCTGTGTGACGAGGCCAGACTAGGCTATACCCGGGCCGTTGATATCTGGTCTCTCGGCGTGGTGGCATGCGAACTGGCATGCGGTCTTCCAGGTTACTTCCACACATCGCCTCTAGCTCCTAGGGTTGAAGGAGGCAATGCAATCGGTGCAGATGAGTACGAGGAGATGGCAGAGGCGGCGTTGATGCTACAAGCCATTGGCCAAGACTTCAGCGCTTGATAGATGTATCTACAAAACTTGTTGGGGTTTGATTGTTTTTTAACCGTAGTTTACTGTATCTGAAGCCCCTTGAGCAATGAAGTTCGTCAAACTGAGTGTTGCGTTAATGAGGCATCTCTTCTTAACTTGTCGTCATATTGCGGAAGTTGATCAGAGAACATTCCCCTATATGAAGCCGTAATTGAAATCCAACCATCACACATTTCGTATGCTACTCGCTTAGCCGATCCTCCGTTGAAGCACCTAAGTTACAAGACGGCTTACGTGGGAAAGAGGATGTGGTTGAGACACTCTTTTCTGACGATTTTGCACCTACAGTAATAAGAAGGACGCTAGCAAGGGAGCCCAGTCGACAAATCTTCTTTACTATCGACACCCTCCGCAACCTTATACTCCTCACATGGGGACTCAGTCGCTTGCCCCATAATCATGCTTAATGATTCGAACAGACATCTTTTTATACCCCGATTATCCTGGGCTTTCCCCCATCCCCAAGTACGACTTCACAGACCCCGCCAACCCCAACGCAAATAGATTATTTACCACCATGACAAACCAGCCAGCACTCACATCTTTCACATGTCTCACCTTTGACTGCTACGGAACACTCGTCGACTGGGAAGGGGGGATTTACGCTGCGCTCTCCCCTCTGACGCAGCAACTGACGGCGTCGCATCTTCTCTACAATGACCGGCCCGGGATGTTGAGGGCTTTCATCAAGCATGAGACACGTGTCCAGTCCGAGAGCCCGACGGCGCTGTACAGCAACGTTCTGGCAGCGGCATACAACGAGCTAGCGGCAGAGCTCGGCGTCGCAAGCAGCGATGAGGAGGCGGCGACCTTCGGGGCTAGCGTGGGAGACTGGCCCGTCTTCTCGGATACCATAGACGCCCTGCAGAGGCTGAAGAAGAGCTTCAAGCTCGTGATCCTGTCCAACGTGGACAAGGAATCCTTTTCACGGACATTGTCACAGCAGTTTGTCGGCGTCGACTTCGATGCCATCTACATGGCTGAGGATATCGGCTCATACAAGCCCGACCTCAGAAACTTTGAGTACCTCATCGCTGGTTGCGAAAGGGATCTCGGCGTGAAGAAGGAGGGTATCATTCACACGGCTCAGAGCCTGTTCCATGATCACGTACCGGCTGCTAAGATCGGGCTCGTGAGCGCGTGGATTGAGCGTGGAGAGGATGTCGAGTCCGTCATGGGAGGGGACTTGTCGCAATTCGAGGGCCAGGTGAACTTGAGGTGGCGCTTTAGGAACATGGGGTCATTTGCCGATGCCGTTGATGCGGAGTACGAGCAGCGCAGACAGTAAAGTCAAGTTGCGGGGCCATGAGAGTAGCCATCTCCGGCTGAGATCGTCTTTACTTGAAAATTGAGAACGCAGGGATTATGGTAGCACGTGATGCCTAATCGTTCCTTGCATGCAAACAATGGTCACTTCACTTCATGCTCGTTCACCCATATCTAAGTGCGTAGTGCATGGTACTTTGATCAAGGTCGTGCTTACACGTTCAGTTTACTACCGTAAGCAATTCGAGAGCTAATTTCGTTGTCTAAGGAAAAACCCACTCACCCATACAGTGGAGACGCATGGATCCCTTCAGCATGGACAGTGAGTCGCTGTTGCTCGCCATCCAGCTCCAGCGTCATGACCTGAACCAGTGGGAGCAGACCAGGAAGGGCAAGCAGCGCGCAGACGAGATTTCGGACTCGGACTTGGCTTTGCAGGCGTGCCGCCACGAGCTCGATTCAATGGCGACGCTGGTCTGCGACCACGCATTGGGCCTGAGCATCGCGCGTGCCGTCGACTCGGATGCTCGTATCATCGCCGAGGCCAAGGCTGCAGAAGAGCAGGCTACCAAAGACCGCGAATTTGCTGTGAGGCTGTCTAGAGACCCGTATGCGAAACCCACGCCTGACAGGGCCAATGGAAAGAAGGGAAAACAGCCTGTAGATGACGTGGACGATGATTTGATTGAGACGTTCAAGTCGATGAACCTTCTCACGCCCGTTATGACCGGGGACGACTTGGGTGAAGAGAACCTGGGGCACGCTGAATCGTCCAGTTGGGCCTCGTCCCGCAAACAGCCCCACGCCAAAGAGTGCATCGCCTGCGGTGACCGGTTCCCACCTCTCGCCCTCTCCCGCTCGCCGTGCTCGCACGAATACTGCCGGGAATGCCTCGTCAGTCTCCTCCGTTCGTCGCTCCAGGACGAGTCCCTCTTTCCCCCGCGGTGCTGCGGCAAGCACATCCCCATCCAGTCAGGGCGGTGGTTCTCCCCGGAGCTCCTAGGCCAGTTTCGTGCGAAGAAGATCGAGTTTGAGACGCCGAATCGCACGTATTGTAGCGAGCCGTCTTGCTCTACGTTCGTGCCGCCGACATTCATCACCGGGGAGGCGGCGCGGTGCCCCAGATGTAGTCGGAGAACCTGCGTGCACTGTAAGGGACCCTACCACAAGGGCATCTGCCCGAGCGATAGCGCATCGCAGCAGGTCTTGCAGCTTGCTACTGAAAATGGCTGGCAGCGGTGCCACGCATGCCAGAGGGTCGTTGAGTTGGAGTTTGGATGTAATCACATGAGTAAGTCGCAATTATATACCGTCCTTTTCTTTGATCCGCGCTCACGGTGAGGTTTAGCTTGTCTATGCAGGGCTGAGTTCTGCTACGTCTGCGGCGAGCGCTGGAAGACTTGCGCATGCCCGCAATGGCAAGAAGAACGTCTGGTCAGGAGGGCGAATGCCATCGTAGACCGAGACAATGGCGCGGATCGGGCTAATGTGAGGGCCCGGCAGATACGCGTTGAGCAAGAGAGGCTTAACCTGATGGAGAATCATGAGTGCACCCACGAGAGGTGGAAGGGGCGCCCTGGTCCTCGTCAATGCGAGGAGTGCTACCAGGTTCTCCCTCAGTTCATCTACGAATGCCGCCAATGCCATATCATGGCTTGCCGACGATGTAGGTTTAATCGCCTCTGAGGTTAGATGATCTGTGATACGTATCGCAATCACGTGAGGCTCTGGCAAGCTCTCACGCTCTCTCGAGGTTGGATGCGTTAAACTTGCTGGTGCATGTCTTTTTTAGCTTTCTAGGCTCGTACTGTAGACAGGTAGCACGCAAGCTGAAGTGAAGCTTCTCTGGGTAATACAAACCTTCATCACTGCAGCAGTACAAGTAGTACAAGTAGTACAGTAGCGTTTACATTGGCACTGTCCCTTGATGTGCGCGTTCATACACTCGGCACTGTAGTACACTCAGGTAACACAATGTAAACGCACACAATGGTTTTCAATTTCTCCTTTGCAATCTTATTTCTTTTGCCTTCCACATCACAGACCAAGCATCACTTATCCCACTCTTCTCTCTTCCTTCTTCATCACCTACCTAGTTCTCTCGCGATATGAATCCTCAACGAGGTAGAATCACCAACGGCTTCTCCTGTTCCTACTTCTGCATCTGAGCAATTCCCGTCGGTCCTGTCTGGCTTTTCCTCAGCCCATAGTGACGGTGCTGAGATGAAGCAGGCTCTCGAGTCGTTTCTGACGGCCCGGTAACCATTCCAACCACCCGAGGACCGCATCATCAAGAATGACCACATCAGAAGCCAGCCTTCCCGTCAGCAGAGAGGTACTTACCTTGCTGAAAAAATCAAGCCAGCTCATAGATGGTAAATCTCCCTACCTGCTCGACAGGTTTATGATCGTGAAAAGGAAACCCCACCAGAGGAGAATGATTCCTCTGTATGAAGCAGAGCAACGCCTCGATGCTCTTGAGAAAATTCGGCACAAAGAACCAAAGTTCCGCAAAAACAGCGAGTAGGACTTCAATCGACTGCAATTTTGCAGTCTAATGGTCATGCCCCTCGCCATGTTACAGAATGAGTTTCACCATGGAACGCTTTCTATGAATCTCAATGAAATTCCTAGGTTCATTCGATACTGTACGTAACTGCTTTTGTAATGTTAAGACTCGATTGTTATATAGTTGCTAACTGGATTAAGTTTTGACGACCAAGACGTCCCCCGAGACTTACATTGGACGGCACGACCCACCGAGACCACACCGCTCGTAGCGATGCTGAGCGTGAGTCTCACGCTCCTTCCGTTGACAGTTCGCGCGACACCAGTATTGCGCCTGAGAGTTCTGCAGCTCCTCCGGCTCCTTCACCCCGGTAATTAGCCTTCAGAGCTTCAAAGCATTGAAACGCAGCGCTAATCGTTCTGTAGGGCTGCCATCTCTCCTGGTACCTCCAGCCGTGCTGAGAGGTACCGTGGTCGCGCTCGCGCTCGCGCGCGACGAAACCGGTAAGTGGTTTTCGAGATTCAGATTGAGAAAATAAAGTGCTAATGCTTATTTAGCGACTCCCTCATTGTGCTTCGAATTGGCGTTTGCAAGCTCATGGATATAAGAAGCTTCTTTTCCTCGTAAGGAGGCTTCTTCTTTCTTCTCTTCTTCATAACACACGACCTCTTCAGTATGTGCTTTCGATCTTTTGAGCTTGCGCTGTGCGTTTTGAGCTTCCTTTGCTGACTTTCCTTGCACAGGGCTGTGTTATTTTCATTCAGTCTTTGCCGCTGCTGTTGCCGCTATGTCGTATGTGCACTTCGCAGCTCGTTTTGAGATTTTGCTGATCCTTTGATAGTTCTGAACTCTCTTCGCCTCTGGGTTCTCTGTCGTAAGTTGTTTGAGGTTCGAAGTAATAAAATGAAGTGCTGACTTGCATATAGCGGCTCTGAGAGCGGCTCTGAGAGTGAATCTCGTCCTCCTTCTCCCGATGGCGATTCTGGGCGTGGATCCCGCGATCCTTCAGTCGAGGATCCGCCAGTTGTTGAACCCACTGTGCCAAAAACGGTGGTCCACTCTAATTAGTGGCCTCTGGGTTATCTTAAGATATACCCGGTTTAACATGCTTATTTGCTCGCCAAGCAATAATTCCCCTATACCTCCTCCTTCAGAGGCTCTTATTAGACACTTTGAGCGTGAGGATGCCCTAGCGGGCAATAATGCAGTGGTTGCTAGCTTGTAAGCGGCTTATTCTTGTGTTTTGTAGCTCAGCTAACTGTTTAGCAATTTTACAAAGCGCAATGTTCCTTGCCTTGGCTGTTTGAACAGCGCCTTGGCTAGTGCCAGCAATGGCACCTGTTGGCAGCACGCCGACCAACGACGTTATGAGCATTGTGGTCTCAGCGGGTCTTGCTGACCTATGTAAGCCTCTTTCTTCACTGACTTCAAAGCTTGTTTTGCTAATTTGAACCTCTAGCCCTCGCAATGCTTTGCCTGTCGCTCTCTTCTTCCTGGACTATATCCAGCAGGCGGCACCCGTCATCAACAAGGTAGGGATTAGCGCTTCGCGCTTCGTTTAATGCTTTCGAGCCTCGCTAACTTGTTTTGAAGGAGAAGAGTAAACGTCGCACTGCTGTCAAGGCAGTGCTCGCTGGAATCACTGCTGGAACATTTCCTTCCAGTGGTGACTCTCGTCTCAATTGAAGCGAGCGGCGTTTGTGGCTTTTGTACTTTGAATGGTTCTTTTGCGCTTCGGATGGTGGTTTTCGGTTGCTTTGCATTGTGCCTGCATTTGGGCAGATGATGTATGAATGAACGTTTTTTTCAGGGCCCCGGTTGCTCAGACAAAGCGTGGAACATGCTAACTCTAACCCCGACTCTCCATAACTGGTGGTCAAGGGGGTTTTTTGCCTTCAAGTGGCTTGGGGTAGAATTCTTCGACCCGACCAAGGCGCATAACAATGTCCGACTGGAGTTCCGATGGATGCCGCGTGGCTGCATTCGATACGATGGTACGGAACCTGCTTCTTGAGAGGATCGAGAAGTCACGAAAAGAGTGTCCTCGGAAACCTCAACCACTCATACGGATCACGTCATCCTCAGCCCTCTTGCGACACTACCGGCCGCAAGGCTGGTGAAGAGCTCAGTCTTCTTCGGGCGATTGCTCACCCTCATTCGCTACACCCCATCCGATCTGGGACGTTGATCACCGTTCGGCGAGAGACCGAGCACCTAGACAAGTTTCGGGCAGCCATCGATATACAATATGCCCTTATGAACTGGTCAAGTCGTGATCACACTACTAGTATGCATATAACCACCGCCTGGCGGATCCATGTCATTTGTCGTATTTCCCGTCGTGAAGCTGAATTGGTGCATTGCATGGGTAGGTGAGAGATGTTGTGACATCTAATTCACAGGATTGAACTGCCATGTTATGTTGCTAAGGCACGTGTGACATTGACTTGCAATCTCGTTGTATCGTTGCTGGGTAGCAGGCTAGGCAGGGTTAACGAGAATGTATTGACTGAAACTACCTGCAACTCCCCTCACGATCTGGTCTCTCGCCATCAACGCCTCTTGCTCAAAGCCTCCACCAGCGCGGCGTGCTCTGCGCCGGTGACTGGGATGACGGTTCCGTGTCGAGGGCTTGTAGGAAGCTTGTAGTTCTTGGACACCTGCCAGTTCGGCTCGTCGAGGTTCTCCGTCTCTAGGGGTACGTAGCCACGGCCTCCGTACTCGTCCACGAAGAGATAGAACTTGTCCCCGTTTACATCGCCCGGGTTGGCGCCGAACACCGTTGGGCCTTCAACGGCCCCGAGACCGGCATCGGCGCCTATGCAAGTCGCTTGCAATGCCCACTCGTCCACGCCGCCGAGCAGGCTCTTAGCTGACTCCTGGATGATATCTGTGCATCCGGTAGCTGCACCTTCGTCCTTGGTGAAACGGTAGAAGTTGTCTGCCGACTTTAGAACGGTGGTGTCGATGCGGGCGTCGCCAGCGTCTTGCCAGATCTCTGGTTCACTGAACGTCACAAAGTCTCGGGTGAGGGAGTACAGCATACGGTGGTAGGAGCTGCCCTGGTGCTCAGGGTCATCCTCATTGTAGAGTGATGAGGCCCAGAAGACGGCGTAAGATGCCTTCTCATCGTCCCAGAATGCTTCAGGAGCCCAGGTATTTCCAGCATTGTTCGGAGAAACCTTGACGTGTCGCTGCTCAGACCAAGTGATGAGGTCGTGCGACTCCCAGATCTCGAGGTAGAGGCTTCCTTTGCGGACGGCATCGCCCCAAGACGTTCCGCTTCCGATGGAAAGGTCCGTCGCGATGAGGTAAAACGTGTCGCCCTCTGGTGACCGGATGATGAAAGGATCTCGGAGGCCCTTGGTGCCTTTGCTGGAGCGCAAGACAGGCTCTCCGCCATTGAGCTCCTGCCAGTCGAGAGCATTGTTCCCATTGCTGGCGGCGAAGAAGATGTTTTCTCCTTGCTGCGAGTTTCCGGTGAAGTAGGAAAAGGCGTAGGCCTCGAAGGAAGCGAGCTGGGCGGCCTCTCGAACTTTGGCGCTGAATTTGCGCTCGAGGACTTGGCCCCCAGAGTTGATCGAGGCGACCAGTTCTACTGTCGTATCAGTAGAGGGACGCTTCACTATTCCATCGACGGTGATGATGGAGGTGTTGCTGCTGCTCCATGAGACGGGGGAACCATCCAGCGTAGTCGGGAGATGGATGTTTCCGCGAACATCGTTGATGTTGGTGATGGCAATAGCGTCGAGGATGCCATCTGCGCGTGGAAGTAATTGAGGTGCCGAGGCAACCAATATCGGCCACATGTACGCAGCAAGGTGTAAGGAGAGACGCATGGCGGAATTGACGAGGTTGTAAGATGGGTCGAGATGATAGCAGCTACCCTACAGTGTTGAGCATCCAACGGCTTAATCAGAACCTGGAAGTAAAACATGAATGCGCGCATTCTAGAGTAGGTTATATATCTACTCTAGTCTAGACAGACGTCTTGGTTAAACCTTGATCAACGTCACTATTCAATTGCACGAATAGACAGACGCTACGACAGATGCAGCATCTCGAGCAGGTTCAACACCAACTGACCCTTTCGTTATCCACATCTCGGTGACAGATGGGCCGATACATCACAAAGCATATAACCTAGCTGGGCCTATACCCCTGCTCAACCAGTCTGGTTATTCCGGTTAACAAGGAGATCGACATAGGAATTTACCGTTACAGGAACAACGGAACCTGAGTAGACCGCGATCCCCAATCCCCCAGGTTCCCCGCAAACCTCTTGCGACGGCAGCATCGGGCCATCCCCACACCCGAGGGATGTGATGAGAGAATTTGGGAATAGATCCGGCTCGGCAGAGAGCTGTCATTCGTGCGCAATACGTGCATCTGCAGGACCATGGTGAACTGCTACGCTACGTCACTTCTCTGCACGCCCGGTAAAGCCTGGTCAATAGCCGAATGCAGTAATCGTTTATTCAGTGCTTATACACAAACAGGCCTATATCTGCTTCTGCTGAAGAATCGAATCATCAGCCGAAGAGAGGCTTCTCCGGTAGCTCAGCCCCCAGCACGGGTTCCAGACCAGCGTCGCCCTTCTTCATCGCCTCCTGGTAAGCTTCCCTAGCACCGACTCGCTGCAGGTACGCGAGGACGTTCTTGTACTCCTTCACGTCGTACTTGACGATAGCGCGCATCGTGCTCAGTGAAAAGACAATCATAACATCAGCAGCAGTGAACTCCTTTCCGGCGAGCCACTCGTTCTCGCTCAGCCTCTCATCCAGCGCCTCCAGCGACGCATCGAGACGTCCCTTGATGAACGCGGCCATGAACTTGCCTGCTTCATCCTGGGGGGAGCTCAAGAGCATGGTGTCTGTGACAGTGGGCTGGAATGTGCCGTTGGTCCAGTGCCACCAGAAGATGAAGTCGGCGTAGGCGGCGTGCGATGCGGGCAGGAAGAGCTTGCCTCCGGCGAGCTTCTGACATATGTACTCGGCGCACGCGCCGCTCTCGGCGATGGTGTGGCCGTCGTGCTGGATGACCGGTGCCGTTCCGGACTTGTGGAGGGCCTTGTACTCTGGCGGCGCAGCCATGGGATCTCGCTGGTAGAGTTTGAGCTCGTACTCGATGCCGAGCTCCTCGCAGAGCCAGACGATGCGCTCGGAGGCGGAGCGTTGGAGGTGGTGTACGACGAGAGCCATGGTTTCTGTCTGGTGCTAGACTAGAGAGAGTAGTATGTGGTTGTAGAGATGATGGAGAGAGGGTAGCAAGTTCAAGTCGTGACCGGCTACGCGGATGAGAAATACGTTGTGCCGTTACAGCCTTAGAGTCGATCCTTCAAATCGTCCAAGGTTGATCGGATCACGCGGTTTATAGCGGATCGGCAAGCGGTATGACACATGGTAATGGGATACCTATTTTGTGGAGAAGTCAGTGCTCGATATCCTCGTGAGCTGGCGTCGTAGTTATCGTGGAGATTGCTTACTTGATTCTTAGAAACATGACATCGTATGTGTAAGTTGAGTTGGCGCCTAGAACCTCTCGTCTGTTATCAAATCGGCGCTCATGAGAAGGGTGTATCATGATTCAAACGTCTCTCGTCAAACGGTAATCATTCTGCAACCACCCGGTTAGATCGGAATGGCTCAGCTTAGTCCGACACTTCGTCCGTTCCAGTCTCAAACAAGACAAATCTTCCTAGACATTGCGCCCGCCATCTTCGTGGAACGAATCGAAGAAGGGGTGTTCTAAGAGCTCCTTGGCCGTACTTCTCTTCTCGGGCAACCACTGAAGCATGCCGGAAGCGAAGTCGATGAACAAGTCCTTTTCGTTGCCCGAAAGCTCCGTTATAGTGTCGGCTAATTTCCTGTCGCTTGTAATCAGATCCTTGCGGAGAATCTCATCTGTGATGCTTCTGGTAAGCTGTTGAACTCTTCCTCGGTCAAGGGGTTCCTTGACGTCCTGTTCTATGACTTACTCTCTCTGTAGAAGAAGGGGCCACCCCAGAACTCGTTCATCGTCTCGCATTCTTTACCATCGAGATTGAGGACTGGGCTCCGGAGTTTGTGCATGCGGTACATCCGCTCTCGCCTGATCAATTCTTCGGGAGGATCGCCTAGGAGAGAGACCATTTGTGCGAGGTGGACATGTGCATCGTATTGACCATTCCCACCAGCTGGACGGTCAAATAGGCTGACATCTTCCAAGAGATTCCACATCTATCAGAGAGTTGAATTGGTTAATCATAGGCAACAATACTCACATCAGCAAGCTTGCACTTACGAGCAGACCGAAATTCCAGATATCAGCACTGTAAGACCAGGCACAGCCGAGAAGCACTTCTGGGGCTCGATAGCGGTGCGATTGGATGGGAGAGAGGTGTCCAAGTCCCCCTTCGAGTCCGGGGACGCTGAGGTTGAAGTCCGCGAGCATAGGTAGCAGCTGGGAGCCCCGGAACTGCCCAAAGTTGTCTTCCGAGAGATAGACAGCACGGCCACCCTCGTTCCTTGTATATTTAGGCGGGGGATGCTTGGTGTGATACTTGGCAAAATCTTCTAAAACAGCGCTGTCCTCAATTGTTATCATAATGTTGTCGTCCTTGATATCTGCTGAAGTTAGGCGAGGGTGCAAGAGCATAAGAGCTACTTAAAGACCTTGCTTACCAGTATGGATGAGATGGCATTCGGTATGCAGGTAGTCTAGAGCGTGGAGAAGGCAATACGCAAAGAACTTGAATAATGGCAATGGCAGTCTCTGTCCCTCTAACTGGTGCTGAAACTGATGGAGGGTTTCTCTCATCGGCTCATATACAAGACACGAGTGTGTTCCCTCTGGTCCTTGAAGCTGAAATTCGTCAACAGGGGTTCGAATAAAGGCGAGACCATCGTGCGAGCGATCGGCGTTTGTGATGAGCCTCAAGTATTTGATCTCCGTAGAGGCATCGGTGTCGAGGGCAGGAATTTTCAAGCTGACGAAGCGAGGAATAATCGATTCATCCCGTTTGTTGCTAAATGAGTCAAGGGAATTAGTGAGAACACTTGCTATATCGACCATGGAGGGAGACCGCTTGCAATTCAAGATTTTCGGCCAGCCAAACTGTAGAACCGCTGCCAAAACCGAGTTTTGTGATTGTCCTAAATCTGCCGTCGAGTACTTCACCAGGATGAGTGGGATGGAAATATTTCAGACGATTGTCTGGAAGCAGGGCCTCCTCGATGGGTTCATGAAGAACACGCGATACTAAACTGGGTTGCGAGACAGAGAAGTGTCGGTTCCAGAGAACCCGTAGTCCGCAGTGTCGCTTTCGCCAAAGCGAATGCAATTTCCCAACTGCTGGCATCGCGGAAGAAGCTTTGCGGCTTGACTGAAGGTGTAGGTAGTGCTAAGTGTTCGATGCATCACGCTGTCAGCCGGATCCTGAAGGTCACGTGTTAACGCAATTTGTACGGCAGAAAGTCCTCAGGCGCTCTGTTCTGTGACTGCGTTCATCAAGCAGCAGCACAAACACGTAGCAAACGAGCTGACCAGTCAAGGAAGCCGATTACACGCCTTATTGTAGCGAGCGGTTACTTATATGATCGGCAAGGGTTCATATACCGATCCTTCGGAGTTGACAACAGGACATTCTCATTAAAGCTCGCAGCACATGACATCCTCTCCCGGGCTGTCCCTGGAAGGTCTTGCCTTGCCTCAGGCTGTTGGGAGCAACGCGTGCGATGCTACACTTGGCACCCAAGTGACTCAAACGAGATCTTCCAATGTTCATTTTGTTTAACCGGCTTCATATTCTCATTTACGCAAGGCGTTCTATCAGCGGGATGATCTGTAGGTGATCTACTCTAGTCCAGAGCAGGTCACTGTATGTTTGCTATGGACAACCTCTAACAAATCATACTAGCCTACTGTAGCCGTGATTCGAGGAGCTTAAACCCTGCAAGGCTGATAACTTTAGGCTCGATTCAATAGTCTGTCTATTCGGGTTGGAGATTTGAACTAGACTCGTCTAAACAAGCAGAATCTGACTCGCCACGCGTGCCACCACTTACACATCTTCTAGACCGACGTCTTCATTTATATAAGTGATAGAGCGGTTATCTTCCAGGCACTGAAGATATCGAGCATTGGACCTCGCTAGTCTGGTCGAGATGGGAGATAATAAGCTATCTTCGAGGAGAAAGACTGCAGTTACCTGGGCCATGTTTGCATCTGCTCCATCGTTGATGTTTTCAAAACACCAGTCAGTCAGTGGCTTGATTCATGGTGTGGCAAAGGATCTGTACCTGGCTATTCCTAGAAGAATGTGGTTACAAGATGTCGATAAACCGGGTAGTTCGAACGGGCCAGGCCAATGTGTCGTTTCTTATAAGCTTGGAATCTGCTCATTTCCTGTGGCGTCACGTCTAGAACTGCCCGTGACGTTGAAGCTATCACGGAGAAAAGCGGCGCTCGATTGCAAGTGCTACTCCAGCTACGAGTGGTAGGCCGAATGAAGTTACCGCAAGCCCCATTCTGGATCAGCTACAGCTTCATCGGGACACGAGCTGAAGCTCGCCCAGCGTCCAAGTACGAATTCGTCTGAGAGTGGCGCGCAACTCTTCCTCGACGAGTGTTAGCTGCGAACTCTGATGCCTTGGACTAGGCTAATAGCCATGCTTTTACTAGCCAACCTCGATCTAGCCCAAACTGCGTCTGGACTCTTCTCAACGGTCATCCACGATAAGGTCCACGACGAAGCGGTTACTCGTGACGTAGTCACAGAAAAGAATCCGAGTTGACTCGAGGAAGATGAAGGTCCCTGTACGAGATTTAAAGAGCTACAATCCCGCGCCACTAGCTGAGGTTTTCTTTCCAATCTCAATGTTTCTATCTTTACTATATGACGACTTCTGTCCTGTCTCCTATAGCCGCCCTTGTTGAATTTTGAATTCTCCGTACAAGCTCTTGAGGAGGCAGATATCCGGAATACCAGCCATTCCCACCTTGGGCACAGAATGAGATAGACGGCAAATCAGTCGACAGAAAGCTGCTACCACGTCACTCTCTGGGAACAAGCTCTACAGAGATGGTACCCAAGATGTTCTTCCGCCATATGGCGGCTACGGTCGCCACGATAACCCTAGCCATTAATCGCGTGAGCTGTCTAGCAGACACCGACACCATCACCTGGGGTGGCGATAACTCACGCAGTGGCTATTTCCCGTACGTTCCATGTACATGCTGCCTCTCTCCTGGTACCTGGCTAACTTGGGACCTGAATAGGAACAATAACATGGACCCTGCAGTCGTCAATAGCAGCGACTTTGGCCAGGTCTTCAAGGTGCAGCTGCCCGGCAACTACAACGGCGACAAAGAGCGCATCTTCTCGCAGCCCCTCATCTACACCCCTAAAGGCGGCGATGGGACGCAGTACGTGTACTGGTCAACGGCCCAGAACAACGTGTACAAGATGAATGCAAAGACCGGAGAGATACTTGCCAGCAGGAATCTGCACATTCCCTTCATGTCAGCCGACCTCAATGGAGAGAACCAGAAGACGCCCGGGTATGTTACGCATTGCCACACGAGATAGATAGCCTTGCAGCGCGCGGATTAGGGGAGACTGATTCACCTTAGACTAACTCGCCTCGCAGCTACTGCCAGGATATCAACCCTGTCGTCGGCATCATCGGCACCGGCGTCATCGACCCGGACACTGACACCCTCTATCTCTCGGCCAAGACGTATGTAGATCAGACTAAGATCGGAGTCCCGCAGGGCAGACCCAATGGTCGTATTTACATTCATGCCCTGGACGTCAACACCCTGAAGGAGCGTCCCAACTTTCCAATCAATCTGGAGGGGCTTCAGCCGCGCAACAACCCAGCCCGGCTGTTCCAGGGCGGGATTCACAACCAACGTCCCGGCTTGCTTCACCCCAAGGGCAGCGACTACGTATACGCTGGCTTCGGCTCTCACTGCGTCAACTACAACTTTACCGGATGGTTGATCGGCTGGCACAAGACCACGGGTGATATCGTGGAGCGATTCGCCCTTCAGGGTGAGGGTGTCGATAGCCCCAAGAAGGGCGCCAGCATATGGATGTCCGGGGGCGGCATTGCCTCCGACGACCAAGGTTCTATATTCTTCTCGACCGGTAACGGCTACTCGGGCCAGGTGAAGGACATTCCTATCAGTGGGCGCAATCCTCCGACTTCGCTCGAGGAGGCTGCTGTCCATCTGACGTATGGATCCGACGGCAAGACCAGCGTGGCTGACTTCTTCATGCCTGCGAACAAGGGGTATCTCGACGGTGGCGATCTAGACTTTGGCACAAGCCCCGTCGCCCTACTCCCCAGCGACCCCTTCTCGTGCGGTGACATCAAGCGTATGGGTGTCATCACCGGCAAGGATGGAACTAGCTGGTTCCTGAATCTTGACGACCTTGGTGGTTACCGGACAGGTCCCAACCTCGGCAACCGTGTCATCGGCTCCTTTCTCAACGAGAACTCGGTATACGCTGGTGCTGGCGTGTACCCGTCGGAAGGGGGCTACGTCTACATCAACGTGATCGGCTTCAAGACACACGTATTCAAGTTCAGCTGTGTCCGCGGCGCCCCTGCGTTCACCAAGGTGGCCGACTCACCCACGGGTAAGAGCGGGTTCGGTGTCAGCCACGGCACCGTCACGTCGCTCAGGGGACAGGCCGGCACCGGTCTGCTATGGGTGACGGATGTCGACGATGCCAACCCTGACAAGTGGTCCTTCAGGATCTACGAGACCGTCCCTTCCGGGGCTGGCGGTACCGTGTTGAATCTCGTCAGGGGCTTCCCCGTGAGCGCCATCACCAAGTTCACGCGGCCACACTTCGGCGACGGCATGGTTTACTTCGGCACCACGCAGGGTCTTGTGTATGCCTTTGGAGCGTCGACGAACCCGGGACTGAACTGTTCCGCCGAAGCCGTCGACTTTGGCACGGTCGACGTTGGTATGGACAGCACGGAGAAGGTGATTACGTGCACGGCCAAGACTGCTCTGACGGTCAAGAACGTGACTCTCAACTCGCCAGACTTTGATATTGCCAACGTTCCCGCTCTTCCTCGGGCTCTGGAAGCGAAGGGCACGTTTAGCTTCAAGGCGACCTTCAAACCTAGCAGGGTTGGCAAGCGTTCGGGTACCATCTCCATAGGGACGAGCAGCGAAGCCGGAGGGTTTGCCAAGACCACATCTGTCCGTCTACGAGGAACGGGCGAGAGCTCCGACTCCCTGCTGACCGCTACGCCGGAGAAGGTAGCATTCAGCCAGATCGTCGCTCGCTCGGCTCCCATCTCCAACACCGTGATACTGGCCAACGAGGGCAAGGCGAACCTGACGATGGAGAGCATCAAGTTCTCCGAAGATGGCCCCTCTGGTCCCTTCGAGGCCACGCGCAACGCGGATGACGAGGAGACGACCGTCGGCTTGTTCACCTTCAGCAACCTCCCCTCGAGTCTCCCCGGACTCTCGGAGCAGCTTGTCAAGATCAGCTTGAATCCTAAGACGAGCGGCAACTACACCCTCTACGCCAACTTCACGACGAGCGGCAACAACTCGGCCGTCATCGCCATCAGCGCCGTCGTGGGCGAGTCTCCCGTGGCTCTCATACAGCTGCAGAAGCCCGACGGGTCCGGCTGGCAGACGTGGAGCCCCGACTCGGAATCTCCGCTGTCGTTTGGCAACGTGACGCAGAACACGGAGCGTCGTCTACGGTTCCGCATCAGCAACACCGCCCCTGCTGGATCCGTCGCTCTCCAGATCCCCATCTCCAAGCCGCCGTTTGGCGTTCCTGGCTTGATCAACGCGGTGAACCAGGTTGACCTCCGTGAAGGCACCATCATCCCGGCTGGGGAGTACGCCGAAGCCATCGTGGTCTGCACGGCGCCGAAGAGGCAGTGGAATACGGAAGCGTACAAGAACGTCACAGGCTGGGTCTTCAATACCAACGACGTCACCCTGGGCAAGGTCGAGGTTCCCTTTGCCTGCACTGCCGTCGCCGAGCAGGGCGGGCCTCTCAACGATGACGACCAGGGCCAGTACCGCTACGTGGGGTGCTTCCGGGAGAACAACCCTGGCCGTCAGCTAAAGCAGCTGCTCTACGGCGCCAGCGACAACACCGTGGACAAGTGCCTCAAGGCGTGCGATGCGAAAGGCTTCGCCTTCTGCGGCACCCAATACCATCGGGAGTGCTGGGGCGGCCCGGCTCTGCCTAATCAGCAGGTGGCCGAGGTCAACTGCGGCTTCTCCTGCTCGGGAGACATTCACCAGGTGTGTGGTGGCGATGGCACTGGTCCTAGTGTTGGGAACCCTCACATCTCGCTGTTCTCCACCAACAAGTCTATCGCTGCTCCTTCGAACCCAGCAGGTCCGTTTGTAAACCCCGGGCTCAACGGCTACAGCAGCATCGGTTGCTACACGGAGGCCAGCTCAGGTAGGGCTCTGGCCAACGCTGTGTCGACGGAGAATGTGCGTACTGTCGCGGCCTGCGTCAACGCCTGCAGTCGGCTCAAGTACAGCTATGTCGGTCTTGAGTATGGCGGCGAGTGCTGGTGTGGTAACAGCTTCGGCGTCAACTCCAAGCCCACTGCTATTACCGAGTGCGGTACGAGATGTCGAGATAACAGCACGGAGTACTGCGGAGGTAGCAAGCGTCTCAACGTTTACGAGCGAGCCGACCTAAGCTCCTCTTCCTCGTCATCCTCTTCCTCTGCCACGTCTACTTCCACGTCTCTCAGCACATCCACAGCTTCCTTCTCGTCCGCATCCTCGTCATCCTCGTCAACATCTTCGACCACGTCAGCAGGTACAAGCTCTTCTACAACGTCCAAGACTAGCAGCGCCTCACCTACTGCATCCGCCCTGCTCTGGCCAGGAAACGTCAACTTTACTTACTACGGCTGTGTAGCCGAGCCTTCCAAGGGACGTCTGCTCAAGAAGCTGGTGCTTGCCTCGAGCGAGATGACGCAGGATAAGTGCCTCGAAGCCTGTTGGATGTATCAGTATGCGGGCGTCCAGTATGGCCGCGAATGTTGGTGCGGTGATGGACCGATCAACTGGAACGGCACAGCTCCCGCCACTCCTGGTTACAATACTACGGACTCGCAGTGTAGTATGAATTGTGCTGGGGATGCTTCACGCAAGTGTGGTGCTGGCAAACGTCTCACGCTCTTCTACTTTGATGCTGATAAGTCTAGAGAAGGGTCGTAGCGTTCTTTTGATTTTATAATGTAGCCATACCTTGACGGGGGGGTATCTAGTTAGATGGTAGACACCATACACTACGCTTGTATCGTGTCTTCTTTCTGAATGCGACTACTTCTCGCCGGCCAACGCAAGCATCATGTTCTCGTAATCTCCACTGAGATATTCCTTGATATCCTTACCCAGAGTAACGCGGTACTGCTTCTTGTAAGCCCCCTTCGCCTCCTCCAGCCTGTTCCGGTCCCAGTACAAGCTAACCAGTCTGTTGATGAAGAGGCGATCCTTGCGAACCGTCTTCAGGAGCGGCTGTCTCAACCTCGCCGCATCCGCACCCGCAAGGTCCTTCGCCTGGAGCAGCATCCGCAGCAACGCATCTTCCATGTCGCCGCGGAACTCCTTCTCGATCACGTTCTCCAGGCTACGGTGATACTTCTGCTGATAGCCTTCGCTGACTGCCCGTAGCTGGGCGGCATTGCTGCTGGTGAAGATCTGAGCGACAGCGACGGAGTTGGCTCCAAAGGTACCCTCGGTCGCCCTGTGCAGCTCCGTTACCTTCTGGTCGATATCGGTGGGATGGATGGGAGCTGCGTCTTCCGCTCTCGTCGCAGCGAGGACCATGCTATATAGACGGAAGAGCGAATCGTCGACATCCTCCTTGATGTCAACAAGTAGGTCGTGGCCACAGATGCGTCTGTACTCGGCGGAGACGGCACGGATGTCTGCGTTGGATCGACAGAGGAGCACGTCGTTCAACGCGTCCTCGTCGGTACCTGCACGCTTGAGCGCTTGCTTGAGGATGAGCGCGTCGTTCTCGAGCGGCCCCGTAATGAGAGCTAAGAGGCCTGTCTCGAACTCTCCGCGCGTCTCGCTCTCGATGTCCTTGGCCAGATCTCGGAGGAACCGGCTGTTGTAGCTGAGTCGTAGCTGTGCCATGGCCCAAGGATTGGAGTACTTGGGATTGGTCAAGACGCGGATGAGTGCCCGCTCGTCGCATCCCATTCCTTTCATGGCTTTGCGGAGCGTCTCGACGTCGGCAGACGTGTCAACAGGCTGTACCCAGGCTTTCTGTGCTGGGTCATAGCCTATCAATGCCGGGGTGGGTGGCACATTGTACGCGTTGGGTGGCATTCCCGGGTACTGCTGTTGCTGCTGCTGCTGCTGCCATTGCTGAGGTGGAGGCTTCGAAGGTTGAGTTTCTCGTTCAATTGGAGCTTGGGATGAGGTTACTCACTGCGCTCCCATATTGGGATGGCGGGTACTGTGACTGTTGATACTGAGGAGCGGAGCCTTGCTGGTTTGGCGGTGGTTGTCCGTATGGCGCCGGCGGAGGCGGAGGCGGTTGACCATATTGAGCAGGGTTCTGCTGTCCGTACTGGCCTTGCGGCGGCTGACCTTGCTGAGGATACGAAGGATATGGGTTCTGGCCTTGAGGGGGAGCACCGCCGGGGTATCCTGTATTCTGGCCGGGCGGAGGCTGTTGATAAGCGCCATACGGGTGCTGCTGCTGCTGCTGCTGCTGCTGCCCTGGGGGCCCTGGGGGTGCTTGGTAGTAAGGCGAGCCAGCTTGACCTGGGGGGGCAGGTGGAGGTTGGTGATAGCCTCCCTGTGGTGGTGGAGGTGCTGGTGGTGGTCCTTGTTGGCCATACGCCTGTTGATAGTAAGGTTGTTGCGGATCCATCTTATCGATGGATGAAGTTAATGTAGCCGTATGACACAGGGTGGGAGTAAGAGATGAGAGCCAAGATTGTGGTTCAGATGATGATAGTGAGAGACAGGATCCAATCTCTCTTATAAGCACCGGCTTGTCTCTAAAGGGGGGGGGGGGGGGNNGGGTTGCAAGCAAGCGCTATGGAAGGGAAGATGGGGTCATGCTCGCAGCTCTGGCTGGGGGTAGGCTGCGAATGTGTGAGCAATGGAAGTTGCTAGTCTAGAGCAGTCTAGATAGGTGATGTATCATGACACTGCCTTGTAACGACAAGCACAGCCTCGCACCAGGTGAGGCGGATACGTACGATTGATATGGACAAGTTCGTCGACACATCCATCTCCTCATCTGATGATATGCTAGCCGAAGTTAGTACTCTATGGGATATTCAATCTTCAAAAGCCTACTCTAGTCTGCTGTACGTCAGCCTAGAGATAGGCTAGAGCAGGCAGCTGAACGTTGAAACCAGTCTAGTCTAGGTGAGGCTTCTCCGTCAGCAACTTTCACGCCATGTATAAATGGGTCGGTGGAGGCCTCCCCTGCCCCCTCCTACAGACCACCTACAGTAATCCTGCAGTATCTGAAACCATCGAGAACCATTGACCAATGGACTGGCCTGAAGGACTAGACAAGATGATGATATGATAGATCGGTTGAACTATCACGCTAATAATGAGCTGTCAATGTGCAGCTCTCGGTAAATGGGTATTGCTAATTTCCATCACGGCTACAACGGATTAGAATCCGCTCACCATCGCCAGATGCCTTTTCCGTTCCCCAGATCTCAGAAAGGGCGAGGCATGGGGTAGCTTTGCCGGTCGAGCTCCCGCTAGCAAGGGGTGGTGGACTGGAGATGCTGGCCACTGTGCTCCATCTCCCTCCGCGAGGGAAGTCTCTGGGATATGGAAAGCTTGATCCTGTGAATATCTGAGCTATGACGTTCCTGTCTATATTACGGGTTGTTCGCTCGCCAAAGATGATGTTATGAAACCTCAATGACAACCACCTCGTCTCTTCTCCCTGACCTCTACCCTCTTCTTTTCCTCGGTCAGTCCAGCCTGCAGCAAGTCAACATGGCATCGGGAGGCCTGCATGCTGAGAAGCCTGATGTCATCATGATCGACGATCGGGAAGTCGACAGAGATAGCAGAGATGCTGGGAAGAGCACCCAAGTCCGCAAGGTCAGTAGAGCTTGTGACTTTTGTAAGTCGAGAAAAGTAAAGTGCAGCGGAGATCAGCCATGTCTCAAGTGCGTATCGAAAGACAGGGTCTGTCGTTACGACGCAATGTATACGCGAGGTAGACCACCTACACCACCGTCGTCTACTGCGCGACGGGTACCTTGCGCTCTCGAACCGGCTCGCTGATGAAGAGACTGGATACCCAAAGCTCGAGTCGGCGCAGGTCAGGCTTGTCCAGGTCCTCTACCTCCTGGCGTCCTCGAGGTTCAACCAAGGATGGCACTGCTTCGGAAACGCGTTGCAGCTGATCTCTGCTCTCGGCCTACATCGAAAAGCCAACCCCAAGAGGCACTGGGTGTCACTGACGGATCCGTCTCATTGACCTGGCTGAGAAGTGTCAAACTCACCTCGGTCACGCGACGGCATCCAACTCACCGAGTCGAAGATACGCCGTGATCCTAAAGAGTCCAACTCCATCCACTGCACATCACATCACCTATCAAGCTGCGAAGACTGACGATGATGTCGTTATCAACAACTGCTTCCTACCCTGGACAGGTAAAGCTTCCTGGCCAATTGGATTAGGCCGACGATTCAGCTGGGCTTGCGTGACGTGACTGCGTACAGTAACGAACGACATGCTAACGCTGCTTCGTGCGTGATAACGCTAGCACCCTTGTACTGTCAGGCCCATATTTCCAGCATCAACTGGGAAATTGGACTGAAGATTAGCGGAGATGGCGGCGATGTGCCTTGGTCGTGGTATGATCGTACATACGTAGTACTTTACGTAGTGCGTAGATATGAGCCCAGTCTGTGACTATCGCAGGAACAAGAGATGGGAGACTTGAAAACCTCAGAGACGGCGCAGCGCAGCGCATTGAGGACCAAAGGAGTTGGTGCGTAGGACCAACCAAGGGGACTGACTGCTCTGCTAGAGCAGACTGGGGAAACAAAGGGACGAGATAACTTTATTTTCTTTCCATGGTGGATTCATTCCACAAGATGCAGAATAGACCAGTCTCATCTTCCAGCGTTGCTGTGGGTTTCAAAAAAAAATTTGACAACACGCACCCTAACCAGGTTCTTCAACGTCACAGCGCATCACGTGCAGCGACTGGCCCAGTAGATCCCTCGCCGGTGACGTAGGCGACCCGCTCGACGAATCTCCCTGGACAAGTCGGGAGCAAGCCTTGGCACTGCATGGGAACATGGTTTCGGAGCCCCGCAGTAGGTACCTCCTCAGCACTCTACGTAACCGCGGCGGAAGATGTACCGAGACTGACAAATGCTGCCAATGACTCGACAGGGACGTGCTAGAGCAAAAAAGTCAAAGGCACTAAACACTAAGCACTAAGCGCTATCCGTGCAGCGTAGACTGTACCGTACCGCTACGTACCGACTATCCGCCCCCCACCCCATCACAGCCGTAACCCAAGGTAGGTAGGTACGTACTAGACTTGGCTAGTCTAACCTCCTCTCTCTCTCTCTCACTCACTCTCTCTCTGCCTCGCCAACCCGGGAATAAAACTCTTTCTCCTCCCCTCTGCTCCTCCTCTCGCCGTATCATGCCATGAACTGCCCATGGCACCGCAATATTCATCTCCGTTCAGCGGTCGACGTGTAGGCTCCGAGTCTTCTGAGAATGCTCGTCCGACTCCTAGCCCATCCCAGTCGTATGCGACCGCAGCCCCGACATCTCCGGCCCCGATCGACGAGAGCTCCAACAGCAATGACTACTTCACGCAATTGAACCGTGCTGCCTCGGGCCGCTCCTTACGATCTCATCTATCGCTCACGCCTTCCCTTAATGCGGGAAGCGTTGCAGATCGAGATGAGCGGCCGGGTCTCGACCATCGCCGTACCCCGAGTATCCGAATTCGCCGAAGTTCCAACGCATCGATAGCATCCGCGCGATCCAGCAGCAATAGCCAGCTCCCCCAAGATGACTCCGTCTTCCAGCGGGACTTTGGCTTTCACGGCCGTCCTCGCAGCATCTCTCAACCCGAACGTGCGCGGACGACTGCTAACTCCAGCGGCGGACGACAGTCGAGGCGACAGCCGCAGGTCGCCATGCCCCGTCTGACGGAAGAGGGCGGGCGCCCTAGTATGGCTGAGTTGGGACTTGACGATTTACCACCCGTGTCCCCGACCAATTCTCTTCCCGAACATGCCATCACCCGCCCACCGTTGGGCGGAGATGATGGTAGGGGGACTCGACTTCAGCGGGCACGCAGGCTCAGCAAAGCCCTCTGGCCCGGATCCTACATGAAGCCGAGTGAAGGCAGTGAGCTGTACAACGATCAACGCGATCCTGGGGATGAGTACAAGGAGCAGCTGGTCGATTGGCTGGATATGATTGGTGAGCCGTTACTTGAATTCCGCGGAAAGCAACCAAACAGCTAACAGCTTTTACCTCATAGATCCCGAAGTTCAAACATTGTCAACACTCACCAACGTCCAAAACTCACTCTTCATTCCTGACCTAGGCGGCCTGGTCAACCGTCGCCCGACCTACACGCTGTCTTCGCGAGAGCCCGAACAGCAATGGGTCCGCGGAGCTATGGAGGAGGAGAAGCGCAGAGAGCTTGTCGGAGCGGGTCAGGAACTTGCACCTGTGACCGAGGAGACTCCCCGACTGGAGCGGTCTAGCACTATCACCTCTCGCCTGACTGATTCGCATTACGCAGCCCTCCCTCACGGCATGTCTCTCGAAGGATGGAGCGTCGAGGAGAAGGAGGAGCTAGACGACCACGTCCGGCACATGCTTCACTCGCGACGATCCAGAATGAAGCGACGTCTAAAGGGTTTCGGGCAGTACGTACGGAGACCGCTTGGTTTCTTTGTCACCCTCTACGCCGTTCTCATCACCCTCTTCGGTCTGGCGTGGGTCTTGTTCCTCATCGGTTGGATCTACGTCGGCGACAGGCAGCTCTACATCATCCACGTCATCGACAGCGTCTTGGTCGCCCTCTTCGCCATCATGGGCGATGGCTTGGCTCCCTTCCGAGCCGTCGACACGTACCACTTATTCTTCGTCGTCCGCTACTCGCGCCTGATTCGCAGGATTGAAAAGGGCAAGGGACCCAGGGCGAAGCTCCAGAAGCGCAGCATATCCCCCGAGGAACGCAACAACGTCGACCAGGAGGCTGCTGGGCGAATCTCATTTCAGCAGGCTCGCGAGATAATGCGACCGCCTCCGATCATCGAGCCCAACGGCGATGTCCACCAGACCGATGCGTCTGCCGTCGAGCGGTTGGCCGAGCTTGATCTCGCCAAGACTGGCACTCCGGATTTCGACCTGTTCCCCCTGACGTACAAACAGCTCAAGAGCCTGCAGCATCACCAGAAGAAGCTCGCAAAGTCGCACAGCTTCTACAAGCCCTACGAAACGTTTACGCATCACGAGTTTCCTCTCGCCTACCTCATCGCCGTCGTCATCCTGCTCGATTGCCATTCTTGTCTCCAGATCTCCCTCGGCGCATGTACCTGGGGAATCGACTACCACACGCGGCACAAGGCCATCACATCGACCATTCTCGCGCTGTCCATCACCTGCAACATCACGGCTGGTGTCATGATCAGCGTGGGCGATCGCAAGACGAGGAAGAAGGACGTCATCGAGCTCTTGAACCGACAGGAGCTCACGACGCACGCCATCAAGCGCATCAAGTCCAAGCGAAGAAAGGAGGTGGGCGAAGACTGCTCCTCACCAGATACGGCTTCGCAAGAAATTCTACAGAACGACTACGACGAAAACAGGATCAGCAAGGAATCCTCTCGGGGCAAGGAGTCCCGAAACGGAAAGCTTAAAAAGGTACCAAGCTGAGACTTGACTTGGGTATCGGCCACGACCTCGGTTGCAATGTGATGATGATTCGGAGTTTTCTTGTTTCAGTTCCTTTCGTTTCTTTTCTTTTCTTTTCTTAATCCTTGATGTTTTTGCAATTACACCTCTTCCTCACTATGCCTACTCGTTCGACCAGCATGCGTTCTTATTCTTGTTTTATTCTGCTCTTCTGCTTCAGTAATTCTTTGTCGAGACAGATAAAGTGGATCGATTGGTTAGGCGTATCTGGATCATTTCTTATTGGGGGGGGGGGGAAACAGCACACGTAATGCAAGCGTGTAAACACTCCTTTTTATGCCTTGTTATGTCTATACACCTGAATGGATTTCAACAGATGTCTCACGATATACTTACAACCAATTCCTCCTTGACCATGCCCCGTGAGACGTTGGGTGTACTTACTGCGTGTGTGATGGCCGGTCCTATATCTCAGTTGACATGTAAATCACCTACACCAGCAAGGACGGCGAAGGAATTCCTCAGCATGATACTCGCCGCGATCGCTCCCTTCACCTGCTACGACAAGCTACGACTCTTACCAAAGCTGCCGTGCCCGAGCCCGACACCGGCACCGCGGCTTGTGCTTTCGGACTTGTTACATGCCAGGAATACGACGACTACTACCCGCAGTATATGTAAGCCTAGGCCGGCAATGCTAGATAAACCGACATGGGGAATTCGTATCTCGCGTAGACTGATGACGTGGTACGGGGGTAGGTAGATAGCCGTCTTCACCTGCATCGTCGTTTACATCATCACGTACACGCTGGACTCCGCCGAGTCTCCTCACACGTCGATCCCCGGCACTCCGATGACCAAGGATACGTTTCCATACCATCTATGGCCGAGTCGACGGCAGGAGATGATGATCAGTCTCGAGCCTCGACCTCGCGATAGCGGCCGAATGCCCAGATGACCCTCGCGAACTGCTAACCCAGCCCGGCAAGAGGCGAACATCATCATCGCGACATTTTTACGTATCAGTAAAAATTCGTTTTTTGGTTGCCTCGCCTCTCTTATCAAGCGAGACCGGATGTCGAGGGCCCACCTCGAACAATGATAGCAGACAAGGTCAAGGCCCGCTTTCGGCCTCTACAGGCTGCCGTAAGCTCTCGATGCTGAGCAGCGCAACGGTGACGTAGATTCGGAAAAGTCCCAATGGGTCGTTGATCGTGAGCGTTAGAGAGCAAAGTAGCGCGTCACGAGGATAACCCGTTCGAGAAACGCATGCACCCCGTTCCTAGCATCTCTCGCGGATACCGTTCACGATGGAGAGCTTCACGATGGAGCGCAAAGAGGAAAATTGTCCCATAGTTCCATGCCCTTGATAGCTGGCCTTTGATGAGACGAAGGAGGGGCTGCCGTCACGAACGGAGTGTGACCCGGTGAGATTCCTCTTCCAACATATTCGTCTTCCTCATCGTCATCGCGGTCAAGTCGACACAACAGGGTTCGTGATCGGTACAGACGCGGTCTGCGGCCGTCGAGGGACGCCGATATCGTACGTCGCTAATATACATCGGTAGTAGAAATACGTTGATGCTGCTCTCGGGGCACTGCTCGTCGCAAGGTTGATGCGTATACAGCACGAATCATGTAAAGCGCCTCAAGTCACTTTGAGAGAAAGACAAGAGTAGAGAGCACAGGGCAATGGCGCTGAACACGAACGACAAGTCTTTTGTGGTCTGTCATATACCGCATTATATACTACGGGGGTGCGTTCCGACAGCGACAGCGACTGGCAAGCAGTAACTTATTTGAACGACGGGTATCTCTTGTTTCTCTCTTGTTTCTCCTTCATTATAGCTCGGCAACTCCAATCTTTTCATTTCTCTCTCACGTCGAACCTCGTTCAAATAACTCATGACGGAGCCTTGGAGGTGAAGCTGGTGATCTGGTCCGTCACCACCAGACCGGCGACACTAGCAGATGTAAGGGTCGCAAGAATGCCGGAGCAGAGAGCCGAAAAGGCCAGGCGAGAGACGTCACCGCCACGGGTAGGAGCCAGCTGGGTGAGGATACCAATCTGAATACCAAGGGAGCCGATGTTGCCAAATCCGCAGAGGGCGTAGGTAGCAATGAGCTGGGATCGAGGGGTCAGGTTGGCGTACTCTGGGTCTTGCGTAAGGAGGGTAAAACCGTTGTACTCGTTCTGTAATCTGTTATTATCCGTTCACGGTACTTTGATGGGATACAGAGATCTGGTTGGTGGGTGGGCTTGGATGTGAGAGTTGGCACTTACGGTGATGATCTTCTCGGCAATGAGCCTTGCGACCTTGAGCAGGTCGCCGTTGCGAGGAACACCGAGCAAGAACGCGACGGGATACAGGCAGTAGCCGAGGATGGTTTGGAGAGTGAGCTTGGGGTCGTTGATGTTGATGTAGTGGCCCCACCAGGTGAGAAGGGCGTTGATGAGAGCGACGAGAGCGATGATGCAGAGCAGCGAGGCTATGATGGCTCCGGCAATCTTGATTCCGAGCCAGGTACCGTTGGCGAAAGCGTGAAGGGCATTTTCAGCCTTGTGCTCCTCGTCATCGGGAATGACGACACGACCAGCGGTAAGCGTCTCCTCCGTCTCAGGGTAGCGCAGCTTGGAGATGGCGAGCGAGGCAGGGATGGACATGATGCAGGACGAGACAAGTGCCTCACGGTTGAGACCAAGACCGATGTATCCAACGAGGGTAGATCCAGAGATGGTGGCAAAACCACAGGTCAAGATCTGGTGAAGCTCCGCATCGGTCATGTGGGGAACAAAAGGACGGACAAGCATGGCCGACTCGCCTTGACCGATGAAGGGGGTGGCGGCGGCCACGATGGCCTCCACACCGGAGACACCGAGGGCCCAGTAGACAAAGGTCGCAAACTTGATGATGAACCACTGGATGAAACCGATGTAGTAAAAGACTTGGACAATCGAGATGAAAAAGATGATGGCTGGAATGACACTGAGGAAGAAGAACGTCTGCTGGCTAATCGCTTCCGTGGTCAGGAAAGCAACACCGTCGCGGGCAAAGCCGAGGAGATCGGCAGCTCGGTCGGCGATGAAGCGGAAGATGTCGTAACCAACGCCGGTCCGCAGGACGAAGAGGCCAATGACATACTGAGCAAGCATACCACCGATGACGGTGCGCCAGTTGACGGCCCTGCGGTTCGTGCTAGTCGCCCAAAGGACGAAGATGAAGACGAGCATGCCGAACAAGCTGACAGCGCGGTTCGCGCGGTTGTTGTCTGCAACCTCCTCGGAGACGAACGAACCGACCAGAATGGAGGCGATGGCGACAAAGGCTCCAGCAGGGGTTCGCAGCTTGGGGGGGATTCGGTCATAGATTACGAGGGCGGTATGCGCCCAGGTCCAGCGGATGGGACCAGAGATGTATCGGCTGGAGACGTGGAAGAAGAGGAGGCGCAACGAAATACAGAGCCAGACAAGGAAGGGAACGACCCAGTTCTTGTCGTAGCGGTGCAGGATAAGACTCGCGATCCACCAGCCAGTGAAGAGCAGGAAGAGGAAGAGGTGGATGAGCGGGCGTCGGTGTCGCCAGAGCATCTGCACAGCAGGGTTCTTGTACTTGCGGCTCTCATTGTCATCAGCGGCAGAGAGAACGCCAGGCTCTACTTTCTCGTGGTCGCTGTATTCCGGCAGCGCGTGAGCTCCAGCCTTCTCGTCCTTGACGTGGACCGTATCGACATCGGCGTGGAGATGATTGTGTGGAGGGACGACGGTGCCGGGCTGAACACTGTCGTTGGTGTAGACGACGTTATCGTGGTGGCCCTGAGCATCAACACGTGGTGAGTGGTTGTGGTGGTGATGGGCATGCTGGCTATGAGCGTCAAGGGCGGGATCCAGGTTGAGGTTAAGGTTTCCCGCGTCAGGCGAGGATGGGGATGTCTTGTCGGCCATCTTTTTCTCGAAGTTTTTTTTTTTTTTTGCGAGGTGGAGGGAAGAGGTAGAGGTATAGAGGTAAGGTGAGGCGAGACAAGGAAGCTATAGCAAGCTAGAGACCTAAGTCAAGAAGGGTTCAATCCTTGGCCAAGGGCTCCTACCGAGAGGAGGAGGAGGAAGAAGGGAAGAAGAAAAAAGAGTAGACGGAATCCGCAGCCGACGGCAAGAAAAGACGAACGAGGCGTGGGTCCTCTTGTGGGCATCACGGACTTCTTAAGAAAGGCGCGACTCGAGTGTGGCCTCGACGTGGGCTCGACGTGGGCGAGAGGCAAAGGGTTTGCTGGGTTTGTCGCACTTGCAGACCCGCTTTGTCCGCTTGTTGGCTCGGTACAGGTGAGGTGAGGTGAGATAGATAGATAGTAGGGATTCCAATCAATCAGTTCAATCGGTCAGTCAGCCAGTCAATCAATCAATCAATCAATCAATCAATCGCTGATCGCCCGTCACCCACCCCGGCTCCTTTCTCTCTTCCCTTCTCCCCTTTTTTTTCTCTCCCTCTCTTACATGTGCACCTATTTTTTCTGTGCCTCGGGACTTTTGGTCGAGTCGATAATCTTCCTATATCTTGTGTGTCGGTATCCGTTACGGAGCACAGTACTGCGTAGCACACACCCTTCCCCGGTGATCCTAGATCCCTGCACAGCCCTTCGACCTCGAGTATCTACGTACTGGTATCTGTCACGAGAGCCGTCGGTCGGGCTTGTTTGTTTCGCACGTGTGGTATAACGTCAGAGTACCTGCTTGATCGGGTCGTCTTGGTCGAGGCTTCGATATCGAGGGGGGCGGTTCGATACAGTAGCTGGCAAACCTTATCAGGGCCCTGGCAAACTTTTGAGATTTTACCAACTCCGTGCCTCACTAGACTGGTAGTGCCCAGACATGGCTTATCCAAGACCTGGCTCGTGTACGGAGCGAGCTGTCGTAGATGCTGCTATCAGGTCCTTGGCTGGTGGGGATGGAGGGAGGGATGAAGCATGGATGGGTTAGACGCTTGCAGGCAAAGAGTTGGACTAATGCCCCCCAGTCTTCCGAAAGTTGCAGGGTCTCCACACACGCGACCATTGCTGCGGAGGTGGTCAGATACGCAGATAGGTCGAGTACAGTAGAGTAGCGTAGATAGCGGGCGTGACTGTCAAACATTAACTTTGCATACATGCTAGAGTAGTAGGTATACTTTACCATACTTTCCAAGTACAGTAGTCTACGGTGAGATTGTTTCATGCATCTTTACCGTACCAAAGTCCCCGGATCAGCGCAGCAACGTCGCAGCACGTTTCCATCAGGGAAAGGGGATCAAGAGCTGAGCTGAGCTGAGCTGAGCACCGCGCAGCCTCGTCCAACTGCGCTGTCTCAGACGAGCACCACAGGCCAGCAGCCCTCGTGGATCGAGGTCATCATGTCGACTCCGGCTCGGGTTCGGTCTGGTTTGCTCGCCACCGGCGTCTTGCTCGGCCGCGTTGCATCGCTCGTTGCCATTTCTGGAAGGTTACTGGAACGTTTGGGTCTCGGGTTGAAGCCCTAACGCAATCCAAGCGTTGGACCCGTCCAATCACGTGTGCTCGATATGGGCTCGGAGCCGGGGGTGGGAGGGCGCCGCTGCGCCAGTGCGCGCTACTGCCGGAGGTCTAACCCGCTGTGAGAGGGTGCTGTGCTAGGGCCCGAGAGGCAAGAGGCGAGAAAGAGGCTTTTTGGAGGCTCTTCGTCAGGTCTCCCTCTCTCGCGCGCATCACACGACCATCTGCAGTTACCTGAAGAATAGTGCTGGTGCGGTCTCGTGGCGGTGGTGCGCAGCTGAGTAACAGAACAGACATGCGTTTCAATTGATTTCTGAACTGATGTGGAACAAGAAAGCAGTCGTCGCGTCGGCACTGGAGCGGGAGGGTGTCTCCCTAAACACCATCACTACCGCCGCGAGAGAGAGAGAGAGAGAGAGAGAGGCACGCGATCACCAACAGGTCAAGCCCGTCAACCAAACTCCCATGCGATGCGTTACCGCTGTTGAGCCGAGATGGGGCAGGAAAATCGACGTTGCGTCCTGGCGAGCACTACGTACATACAGACATACAGGCAGACAAGACAGTTCGCATCCAAGTCCCTGGCCGTTACAACGTTCGTGGAAACATCCCCAACTTTTTCCTGTGCGCGTCCCCTTCCCTGATGCAGCCCTTCTCCACACGTCCAGCCTAGGCCCTGTACGATCTCGGTGACCAGGCCGACCCAGGTTTGAAGATACCGGGCGCGCCCGCTGGCCCTTGCTTGCCGCATCTCTTCTTTTTTTCTTCTTCTCTCTCTTTTTCTCTTTTCTAACATGGTTTCCTATCTATCAACTCGGCGAAAAGAACCCCGATGCCGACGCAGACGGACAGACAGGCGGAGATTGTTTGGTATGGTTTACTGACAGTGCAGCGATGGACGCATGCGAGCTTAACTCCTCTCCATTGCTGCTGTACAATGACAGGCAGAATTGCAGGGTGCGTAGACTACCAGTAGTAGACTTGTCTATATCACTAGCGTAACAAAGGATCTCCCGACGATGAGCTCTACTTTGTCGAATGCACAAAAGATCTTGCTACTCTTATCTACTCTGCTCTAGTCTACCGTACTAGACTAGAGTAGAGTAATAGAGTAGATACTAAGTTAGTCTACTACGTAGTATATCATAAAGTCAGTACTGTATTCTTGGGTTATTCATGCCATGCAGCCACTTCGCAGCTTGACCCAAGCCTCTCCCGCAAACAACATCAGTTATCTAACTTGGCTTATCCAGCTAGGCTAGATAGACCAGGCTATTTCAACCCTGATGAATCGATGGCTATGTCAGTCCACTGCGGGCGATTAGCCTCCCTCCCTGTCCCTTTCAGTTGCCTACAAGCAGTCTAGCAAGGGGACGCGGTGCCTTCTTCACCTTTTCAATCTTACGACTCTTAGCCCCATCAGGCAGGTCCTCTAAGACCCCTCCCCCTCCTCCCCGGATTCATCAACTTCTCAGAGCAAACCCAGATAAACAAGAATACCAAACTTATTATCATCTTCCCTCCCCGACTATCCGGTGCGGAGTAACTGACTGCTTTCCGTTAGGACACCTTCGTCCTCCAATTCAGTTACGTAAATCAAAGTTCCAGACTCGCAAAACGTCCCGCCCGTCTAGCTATCCCAACCCACTATCTCCAGGTTTGAGACCCCAGCTTCTCTCCTCCTTCTCTTAGACCCAACCACAGCTGATAAGGTTTTTTTTCTTTTCTTTTTTTTCTTTTTCTTCCCGCTCGGTTGTGCTATACCCTCCTTGGCCCTTCCATTATCTCGACCGGTCCGAGTTGGGTCTTGAGCCGCAGGGGTGTCTATCTCCTGCTGGGGATCCAATGTCTTCCCATCCCGTGATAGCAATCGTCTGCATGCCTCTCCTCTGCCTCAGCATCATGTCCCTCCCTCCTCCCTCTGTCCAGACACCTCGTCTGCTAGATCAAGGTATGCGACCTAGACTACAAGCCGCTGCTCGACATACTTTGTACTTCATCATCGAATCACTTAGACTATTATGAAAATGGGAAGAGGCTATGATCAGACATGATTGTATAATTTCAGAGTAAAAACGTGGACGGAAATCGCTTGTTCTAAAGAAAGCCAACTAATACTATGAGGGGAAATGCCTTGCATCGAACAGCAACAACGAAATCGGTATATCAATGCCAACCGCATCTTCTAGCGTACTGTCGTACCAAACTTCAACCACCACTTCTGAAGCGTGTGTTAAACTCTTCCACGGCCACGCCAATCATCTTGTATAAGAATCCCCTCTCACTGCCTTCACCAACTGGTATAAAGGGGCCATTGGTTCCTCCTCTGAGTGACAAGCTGACTCCAGTCCGTTCTTTGGCGATGGTCTGAATGTCCTTCAGAGGGACATCCCACTCACTAGTCAGACGCCTAGATCGAATCAACAAGATTCGTGCATACGTGACCATCACCACCATGTCCTCCTTGGGAAGCTCCAGGTGGCCGATGTACAGCTCGTCAAAGTATCTTCCATTGTCCACCTGCTTGAGCCAATATTGTCCAAGTGCCTCGCGAGCATTGTACGGTCTGACAATGCCATCTTGAGGGATGAAGCGCGGGTGTCGCGTACGATCCAGTTCAGTTCCGTCAAACACCGTCGTGGTATTGCGAATGCCCTCGCTGACATTGCTGGCCATGTCCAGGACACCCACTGCGGGCTTCGTGGCAAGCCCAAGCATGCCTTTGCCGACGCCCTTGAAGAAGCCAAGGGCTCCCTCCTGCTCTGCACCCTCGAGAGGCTTCCGCGCCAGTCCACCTACGCCGGAGGCTACGCTAGTGAAGAGGCTGTTGGCGCCAGCAGTGACACCGTACAAGGCGTGCTTGGGTCTATTTCTCGATCTCGTAATTCGGCGACGGTCTTGGAATTGCTTGTCGAGCGATGCTGCTGCGAGACCCTTGCTGAGACTGCCTGTGAATTTGGAGAAGCTGTCGCTGAAGCCGTATACAGTCTTCTTGGCAAAAGACGCTGCTCCCTTGGCAATGCCAAGTCCGAATTCCTCTGGCCTGTCGCTGAGGATCAGGCCCTGGTACGGCTCGTAGAAGATGTCCGTTACGCCGGAGGAGATATTGTTGAACAGGCCCACCGGGTTTCCGAGGAAGTCAGCCGACCCCAAAATTTTGTGAATTTGGTACATGACCTCTTGGCTGTAGTGGTTCGTGAAGTTTTGGATGAGGATGGTGTTTGACACTCGCACGTTGTCGAGCATGAGCGCGTTGAATCGTATAGGCGCGTCGTTGACATTGCCAATGGCCATCGTCATAACGTTGAGGAAGAACATGATCGGGTTGTTCGATTCTGCTTTGTCCTTCTCCTCGGCATTAACTCGCTCTGTGCGCATGAAGCTGAGGTTGATCTGCATCGGCTGGATGTTGAGCACTTCAAAGTACATCTCTTGGCCAGACTGCTCCTGCTTCGGTTCAGGGATGTCCAAATCCTCGTCGCACAATTTACCTTCGTTGCTCTTCACGGTCCAGCTAGCGCCAGGCACGTTGGTAAAGTCGAGAAGTGCAAAGACAAAATCCTCATCTAGCTCAAACGTCATCTCCTGGAGCAGAACAGACGCGTACTTGATGTAGATGACACCATAGGAATCGTCCTTTACTCGACTAACCATCGCGTGAAGCGACGGATGCGCCTCCACCTCCTGGGCCTTCTTTGGTACCACACTCGGGTATAGGATCATGGGGAAGATGCCGCCGTAGAGCTGGTTATCAATCTGGATCCATTTGACAGCCAGCGAAACAGTCTGAACCAGCGGCGAGTCGCTGTAACGCAGCTGGACATCTCTTAGGGTGATGTACGCCAGTTCTCTCATCTGGACATTGACTAGGGAGATGCCAATACCTGACAGCTTGAGCTGAGCCCGTAGCGTAGCACCGGTATCTTGGTCCTTGACTTCGAAGGCCTCGGGGCCAGTGTTGGTCCTTGACAAGGTCTTCGGCTTGTACATACTCTTACTGGCGCGGAAGTTGCTCAAGATCAATGTTTGAGTTGGTCCGTCAGCCGCGACGTTGATGTCGATGATCTTCTGCTGGCCCGAGTTGGTCGTAAACTTCATCGGGATTTGATTGCCAATCTCCGCGAGCTTGACGTGACGTTCCTTGCCATTTGCGGTGATGACAACTTCGCGGAACTTGGCAGCTGGGAAGTCCCAAGCATACGGCATGATACTCCGTGGTGGGAGACGGTACCGAATAGGTCGCCATCCACTGCGGTCCTCGACTCCATCCTCATCCACGTTCGGATTAGCCTGATAAAAGGTAAATTCGGTGTCGCTCTCGTTGCGCATGGAGTATGGCCAGTTTTTTGTCTCAACACTGAGGTGCAGGAAGATAGTTGAGTCTTCCATCAAGACCTCAACCCTAGCCAGGCGCTGGCGCTGCCCTGCCTTGGCGATCTTGACATGGGTGGCGCCGATATCCGCAATATTGAATGGCGATGACCACTGGTTATTGACTCCAGGATAGCACAAACAAAGCTGCTTGACTCTGGATTTTTGCATGAAATGCAGCGGCTCCAGAGCACCCGGAGCCAAGGTCAAATACCCAGATGAGCTTTGCTCTCGGATGAGAATCTCCTCACCAAGTTTGTTTCGCAAAACGAACCTTGGTGCCAAGGTTACGACCTTTGTCAGCTTATACTTCCCCTCTCCAGAATGAACCGTGATTCCGACGTGAATCTCCTTGTTCTTGTCTGGTGAGTTGAGCACCACCTCGGATGTGCTTCCGATGGCTTCGAAACTTTGAGGCTTACTCCAGTCAGAGTCCCCGACCTTCAGAAGCGCTCGGTTACGATGATCATCGCTGCCGTAGGAGAACATGAATGGTTTAACCTTTGGTCGGCCTTCTTCTGAATTGTCCACAGGCGGGAATTGTCCAGCGGCAGCCTTGGCTTGCTGTAGGAAACCTTTTGCGCGGACTCTCAGATCGACACCGGTCTTGTTGAGTACCACATAGGGACTGTAAACTGTCACCTTAAACGCGCCGCCGCTGTTCGGGATCTTGTGGTAGTGCAAGTTGAGATTCAAAGGCAGTCCTTGATCATCTTTGACGGCAAGTTTGCCTTCTCTGCGGAAATCTTCGTTGGCCCCGGGGTTGATAATGGAGAAGTCGCTAGCCTTGAAGGCTGTATCTTGCATGTCAACGCTGAGTAAGAGCAAATGTGAAAGTTCGACAACGTGAACAGGGCTGACGCCGCCCTTGCGCAAGAAATTTGTCCAGTCCTTCTTCGTGTTTTTGTCGTAGATGCGGTACTTGAAGTCGTATGGAAGAAGGTTCTCAAGCGTAACGGGAGCAGATATCTTGACTTTCATGTATGGATATTGCCTGTCATCGTTAGTGATGTGCATTCATTGGACGGGGGTTAGTATTCTTACTGGGTAAGTGGATTCGACTTGTCGTAGCGAGCGTGGATTTGGAAGTAGAAAGGATCCCCATTTTCGCCCTTGCAAACCACTTGCTTAGTCTGTCTCTTGAGCAAATCCTGCCACCACAGTTGCTCATTACTCCATTGGAAGCCGAAACCACTATCAGGTCGGATAAGCGCGCGCTTCTCAAAAACAGCGCCGACCGGCACGGGGCGCGAGTCACCAGGAGCGATCTTCTCAATCTTGAGCAGATGGCCCTCTTGCTGGTCGTAAACTCCAAGCTCGACGGGGATCTCTGTAGAGTTTTCCACGAGAAGAGGAGACCTAAACGTAACAGACTTGACGTTGTCCACGCCGAGCTCGACTTCAACACATAGACGATGCAGAATACCATCAGTCTTTGGTCTCAAGCTGTACAGGAACTCTCCCTCTCTGTTTAGACGAATGTTCTTGACCTGATCAAAACCACTGCCTTCCATGTCAACCCAGACAGAGTTCTGACTAGACTCGCTTAGCAGGTTCTCTCGCATCTTCTCCCAATGTTCAAAGCTCCAGGGCCCTTCTTTACCATCCTCTAAGCGTAGAGTAAGAGCTTCATCACTGATAGGACTCTTGGAGTGAACGACCATGTCAAAGCCGGTATGGTTTCTGATGCGGTAAGGCGCCTCGACACCTCTAGGTTTGTCCATGATGTTCTGTTCCTGCGTCAGGAAATCAAATGACTTCGACGCGAGGGCTATCGAGGCAGTCGTGAGTGTGACGTCAAAGGTTTTCTTTGAGATGACATCAAGTGATAACAGTCCTGTTGAAGGTTCCTTTGCCACTCCAAAACCTACTTCCCAGGGTTCAATCAACGGCTCCCAGCTTGACTTGGAGAAGTTGTAAACATTAGAGTAAAGGTCAATGGCGGTTTCGGCCTTGAGACTCGACGACCAGTTAAGGGCGGAAGTGGTGAAGTTTTTGATGCCAACATCAAGAATGGGCAGTTCGTGTAAATCACCAATCAGAACCACACGGATGCCTTCAACAGTTGCTGACAATCGCTCGTCTCTAGTAACTGCGCTGCTCTGAGTCTGGTGAACGTCGACGACCTGTTGGTGTGGTCCAGTCTTCTTGGTCTTCCCTGCTATAGTCGACTGGCCCTTGCCGCTGGCAGATCGCTGTCTCATTCCCGCATTGCGCAATTCTTTCGCTTTCTGCTCCGCAGCGGATTCATTTGAAGGAGGCTTCGTATCAGTACCTGACAATTCGCCAGCCTTGGAGAGGATTTGCAGTGCGAGCAGAATATCCCGAAGAGAAAGTCGCAGGATTAAAGGTTCTATGTCGAGATGAATATCGGTAGTCATAGGTTTCGAGCTATCCATGCTCAATTGTATCGAGAAGTCGTCAATAATACGAAGTCGCGACGTTTCGAACTTGTCCATGCGACATAAGAACATACCAATCTCTGAAACCTGGAAGGTCAAGGCGTGCTGCTGTGAGAGTAGTACCTGACGAATACCAAGCACGATGGCCTCGGAGCTTGAAGTCAGCGGGTTGGCAATGAGGATAACCTGGGCATCGACAAGGTTGACTCGGAAGGCAATGCTCATCGTCGACGCATCCTTCTTTTCAGCATCCTTTGAGGAGCTCTCAATCTGTTTTCGAGAAACGTGTGAGGCAGGTGCACCATTGCCGGAGGTAGAAATTTGCATGGAGTCCGCATCAGATTCATCCAGGGTTTCAGCGATGCTCTCATCATCCATAGGACCGGACTGGTCAACCGTGAGCCCCTCTACAGCATACTTCTGAAGTGCAAAGAGATAGTCAAGTGCGAAGATAACTCGCGGGCTGTCAACGGTAGCCATGGCAATCAAGCTCCTCTCCTTTCCACCGGACATGGTAACACTTGCCATGAGTTGTTGCACATCCTTATTTGACGAGCTCATGATGCGGCGGAACTTGTTCGTTTCACGGGGTCGACTGTCGTAAATGGTGAAAGATCGAATGAGCAATTCCGCCTCGAGCGAGCCGTCAGAGAGCATCCGGGTCTTGACCTTGGTGTCGTCGAGGGAGAAGCGAGAGAGACTCGATTTGGACAAGTCGCCCACAGGCTTGTCCTCCTGGGCCATGATCAACTCAAGGCCAACAGTGTTGACACGCCATACGAGATCCAATTTGGTCCACGCCTTGTCAACGGAGCTCAACTCAGGCCCTAAATCAACCAAGTTCTGGTCGTCGCTAGACTTGTCGTCCGTGGTAAAAGTCCGAGCGCGTGCTAAGGTTCCCTCGTCTACAGCGCGTGCGGCTTCTTCGTCATTATCGGTACCCTCTCCAGCAAATGCCGCTGGGACAGACTTCGAGATCTCCATAAGGAACCTGAGCTGATATTGTGTAAGTCGGAGGTTGATATCAGACATCGTTCCTTCAATTTCCATGTCAGGCCTCTTTGCGCCGCTTCTGTGCTCTGCATGCGTAATGTTGAAGCTAAGATCGACATGATCAATCATCTCTAGCTCTTCTGACTTATCTTTGTCGTAATGGAAGTCCGAGGTCAGTCGGATGTTTCGAATACCAGCCGAGATCTTCATAGCAATGTCCGAGTTTTCACTATCGTCAAGCGGAGTGAACTTGTTCTGGGCATAAATTTCACCCAAATAAGCCGTAACAAGATCTCGGTTGGCTCGTCCCGGGACAACCATACGAGGGAAGACCACAATGGGGGTGTTGACCACAAGGTCAAACTTGATTCGGCTAGGACTCTGCTGTATCTGGTTCGCTTGGCTTACGGCAGCTTGTCGTGCAGCGTTGTATAAGGCCTGCATCTTACCAAACTTGACGAGGAAGTCGATGATCTTACGGAAGGGCTCTTCCATGAAGTTGATCTTCACCGAGCCCGCTCGTAAGTATATCGAACTATCGTATCCAGGATAGGTTTTTGGATTGGTGGCGTCGAATGTCTCGTAACGAAAATCTGCAAGATCGTCACCCTGAATAGTGACAAGCTGTCGCATGTTCGAATCGGGCGAAACTCCTTGGTTCACATCATCGACCATAGAAAGGTCACCGAGCTTTGCTGAAATGCGCATCGTCTTTCCTCGAAGGAAAATGCCAGCATCTGCCTTGTTGAACGAGAGAGTGGCTAGCCGTATTCCATCATTATTCAGAATAAGCCGTATACTCTTGAGATCAACCTTTACGCGGATGGATCCAGACGCAGCGCGCTCTTGCGCCACCGAGGGCGATACTGCAATCTCGTCGCTCTCGGTGCCGTCTTCCTCGGCCTGGGTAATGGCAGGCTGGGCGGCATTTTGATCTTCATTTCCTCCAGTAAAAGTAACAAGGATGAAGTCCAGAAGCGTAAGCAAAGTCTTTCGAGTGATAATTAGGTTGATCGTTGATATCACAGCGCTCACATTGGTCTCCACGCCATCATAAACAGGCATAAACTCGGGTGACATGGGGTTGACTTTGGTGAACTTGACATGAACCAGGCTGCGGCCCTCCTTCAGGTCTTCGCTATCGCCAGATGACACGATGGACTTGAACTCGGCGGGCGGATTGTCCACAAAATCATCGACGGTCACGGAACCCAGCGTAACCTCGGCAGCCATGTCAAACGGTCGCGTATAAAACTCTAGGCCAAAACGCTCCGCGACAAGCTCAACAAGCAAGGAATCGGGTTTCCTTTTGTCTGGGTCGCTCCGATACAGTGACCCTTTGAGCGTGTCAACTCTGAACTTGAACTCGAAGCTCCGTTGCTGAACGCTTAGTTGTTGGCTGTCAGCACCGTCGGGCGCATCCTCGAAATCGTCATCATCCTCATCGATATCATCAAGCACGACTGCAGTTGATGGTTGCATGAACTGAAATGGGGTAGATTGCCTCCTCTCACGTCGCAACTTTCCCCGGGAATGATTTGATACGCTGCTGGTTAGACGAGGCCGAGAAGGCATCTCTTCTCCATCCGCAGGAACTAAGGTCGACTGGGATTTGTCTCCAAACTTCGGTATGGCTACCTCGATAACCTTCATGAGATTTTTGTACTTGAAGTCCGAGACAGTAGCGTGAAGCATGGGCAGGTGACCGGACACCTTGAACTTTGTCAAGTTGGGTGCCTTGGGCAGGATCGAGGTTTCAACCACGAAATCAACATTTATACGCTCCACAACATGCAAATGGGCCGTGTCATCTTTCTCGACCAGCTGCGCCTTAGTTTCGTCAATGGAAGGGCCGATGAGAACCTGAGTAGAGGTGAGCTTGACGATGAATTTATCATACATGACAGACTCTAGTCGCTTGAGATCTTCATCGCTGTATGTTTGCCGTTGCTTGGACTGAATCTCTTTCATGGTGTCCTTTTCGACAAGTTGACTATTGACGTGAATGTGACCAGCGTCAACAATAAGGCAAGTTGAATTGGGCGTAGTAATACTGATTGGAACAATGATGAGCGGCGCTTGGAGATCTAGCTCGGCGTTGATCGTCCGGTGCTCCTCGAGCGCAAATTCAAGGCCAGCTCTTGTCTGCTCTCGAATGCCCTCCACGGTAGCGCCAGCGGTCTCCATCAGAGCGCTGATGGAATCCATATGGCGCTCAGGGGGTCTGAAAAAGTCGGCGATTCCAACGACGAAGTTCGGGTTCCATATGACTTCTAGAGGCTTCATCTTACCGGTGACAGCGATGTCTCCTTCGCGCTCGATGGGGTTCTTCTCCACCTCAAACTGGAAGAACGGCTCCTCATCGACCGTCTCAAGATCAGCCAAGGAGAGTCTCTTGCGCTTGTTCATGTCGGGGGCATCCTTTACTCGCACAATTTCTGGATACAAAGTACCGGGACTGGTACCATCGTTGACGCGCAAACCCCCAAGGCTGATGTTCGCTAGCATGGAGTCCTTTCGCTGAAGGGCCTTGGCCTTGAAAACGTCAAAGTGCAAGCTGAGTAAGTCCGTGGGGTTCTCGTTTGGACTCTTCTTGAGTGTGAAACTTCCGGTACTCAAAGATGTCTCTAGGCACATATTGACAGCCTCACGGGGCAAATCGATCTCATCAGCGATAGCATTCTTCTCGTCCCAGTCAATCACTTCGTAGAGCTCCTTGCGCTGTTCCTCGGTCATCTGGGTATTTTCCTCATTCTCCTCAATATGTCCTTGAGGGTTAGAGCCCCACATCCATGAGATCCAACCTTGTTGCTGCGGCTGCTGCGGTTGCTTCTTTAAGGCCTCGGCGTTTTCTTTCTTCAGCTGATTGCGAGCCAAGGATCGCCAAAACCTCAGGTCTTCATAGCTCAGCTTAGCTTCAAGGGCATTGATGTCGTCAATCTCGTCAGGCGACATTTGCTGCTGTTGCTTCTTCTTCTTGAACAACTCGATGTAGTGTTTACGATCATCACGGCGCTCACGGAAATAGTCCCAAGACCAGCGGCGATTTCGATCGTGAATCTTGGATAGCACAGCATTTCCGGCAAATTGGAGCCAAGCTCGAGGATCTTCCTTGGGACCGACCCCCTTGGGTTGAAGTTTCTTGTACTCCTGATGACGGATGAAGTAGTGGAAGAGATCTACCATCATCAAACTGTCTCTATACTGGTCGTCATCCAGGACCAGACCAATCTCTTCGAACAAAAGGTTTGCTTTGAACTTGGGAACGAGAATATCGCCCGATTTGTCAAGGTCAATCTTAGCCTGGCCATTGACAGGCTTCAGGATGAACTGGTGACTAGTATTCGTCTCTGCGCCCATACCAATCATCTCTTTGAATTTCTCCATCATCTGGTCGTGCGGCATAAGCTCGCTCGTCGGCGTTGCCGCTTCTCGGCCTGTGCCGAGCAGTTCCGTGTCGGTATTCCAGTAGACAGCGAGCGCTCCAAGGGTCGCTAGCTTGTGAGTGACACGATCAGAATCCTGGATGAAGGTCGGCTTCCATTCCCCGTCGGTGCTGACAGCACTAAATTCCTCAATAGTCATGCCGAGGGCAAAGGGGTGGCCCGGAGCGGAAATAGAGTCTTCATATCGGATGTGGATATTTTTGACCGTGACTTGTAGATTGTCAACAATCTTGGTGACCAGGCTCTGGGTAAAGCTCTGGTTCTTCTTCTGTTCTTCTTGGCTCATGCCTTCTTGGTTCTTCTCCTTGAGCAATTCAGCGCTGTCAAGCTTCTCCATCTTGAGGCGCTGTGCTCTCCGCTCCTCCTCTTCCTCGTCATATTCGGCCTCCTCTTTAGGACTAGCCAAGAGGAACACATCTTGTATAAAGACCTTTACAGGTGCACCGCGGAGGTTGGACCATGGAATGACAAGAGTCAGCTCACCCAAGTGCCCTTCCATCACGTTGATGGGGAGCTTGAGCTGATCGAGGGCCTCACGGCGTAGCTCGAGGTTGCGAAGCTTAACATCGCCAGACCAGATACCGACCTTCAGCTGGGCAGGGTCAAAGTTCTTGACGTACATGCCCAGGAAGCGGTTGAGCAGGCCTGCGACGAGACCTTCCAACATACTGGCGGCGGTTGAGCCGTGACCCGGGCCGGGAAAGCGAAGTTACGAGTCGCGATAGTATCTCCGTCTCCTATCGGGACGTCATCAGTCGTATTGAGATTGTGAAACGCACTTGGATGCCATGCGGAGGCTCGCTCGCCGCGTCGATGAGGCTGGAGCGTCGATGAGGCTGGAGCGTCGAAACGAGGGTTTTCGAATCGGATGGCGAACGATACGTAATTGCGGGTGCGAGTCGCGGGGCGAGGGGCTCGGTATTCGGAGTTCCAAGGCGAAGTTGATTACAAAATCAAGACTGGCCGTAATCGTGTTATGATATGAGATTACTTGGAGTTTCTCGCCAGAGTCCAAGCTGGTTCTGTAAGGGAAACAGCGATTAGGCCACAAGGATCTGGGATTTAGGCTAGAGATGAGGAGTTGTCTTCACAGATCGCAAAGCCCAGCAAAAGTGGGAAGGAGGAGCCCAACTCAAGACTGCCAACTGATTTAGACTAGCCGACAAGGTGTGGCTGTTGTATGACGCTGTTAGCCCGTTTCCCCGTTTCCCGACGGGGATTGGACAGGTTGAGCTGGAACGTCGAATCAAGTACTTTAGCTGAAGCGCCGAGCGTGGTGTGAGGAGAAGTACTCCCCGCATAACGATAGCTTCTTAGTGGATAACGGGCTTCGCGTTTGTGGATAGGTTGAAGCTCTGGCTCTGTCTCGTCCCGTTTCGTGAGGGCATCCCAGGTACCGTCAGTTACCGTGAGATGCCACGCTTTATTCTACAGTTTCTACAGGACAGTATAAACTCCCGATCTTGTTCTTCATGAACCGAAGATCGAGATCAAGCACTCGCCTCACCCTGTTGATTGATAATTCTCTACTACTACCTCTCTAGATAGTAGTATACGTCGTCATGCACTGGGCCAAGACCCAGAATGTCCACTAAAATATTCGGCGCTGAGACCAAACATGACGTCACGACATAGCAGCTCAGGCAAGCTCCCGCGCATACGAACTATCTGCCTTAATACTGTATGCTACAGCACGGTAGCAATGTTGTTCGATGCTTGGATAGAGCGGCACGAGCAGCAATGACATCGGCGTGACACCAGACCAGGGAAGCTTCTCTCCCCGTCTCTGCCAGGTACGTCCGCACGTTCGCGTGGAAGGGTCGAAGCTTGTCGAATCTGGTAATGAGGTAGATAAGTTAAGTTACTAATAAGACGTAACTTGATGTTAGATGTTTGCTATTTCTATTTCTATTTCCATTTCTATTTCAGCACCACGTCCCGTCCCTTCAGCTCTTCTTTTACTTTTCACTTTCTTCACTTTCTAGCCCTTTGAGGTACTCTGCTCAGTTGCTTCCCTCTGACGGTTCATCATCCCGCGGTTTTAGCCAGCTCCAACCTACCATACAATCGCATAGCCACACGTACAAGTACCACTACCAGGACAGTAATTCCCTGAAACTTCTGGCCGTCTCCCATCATTCATCATGTTTCGCGCCTCGCGATCCCTTCTTCGGGTCCCCTCTCGAGCTCTCCCCCTTCGTACCCAAACTGCCGCTCGCTTCCCCGTCGCGGCCGCCAACCTTCGCAAACAAGGCCAGTTCGCCGTCTACTCTAGCAAGTCCAGCAAGAATGATGACGAGCAGCCCCCGCCGCCCAACTTCCACGGGAGAGACGTCGAACGCGAGAAGCAGGCCGCCCAGGAGAAGCTCGAGAGTCGACCCAGCGAGGTCTCGACCCAGAGCTCCGTGCGCCATGTTGTTGAGGATAGTCAACCTGGTCCAAAGTCACGAGCTCAACATGGCGGCCAACATGATACAGGCTCGGAGCTTCAGCACGACATAGTATGTTCATCTTTGCCCTCCATCGGGTGCTAGGCCCTTGCGTATTAACTCGGCTGCAGAACGTCGTTAAAGATACCTTCCGGCTAAGCCAGGTGCCCCGCGAATCTCACATTCTCGGTCTTGCTGGCACCCTGCCCTACCTTGGCACCTCTCTCTCTACCGTCTTCCTGGCTTTCAACTTGTCCAGGGATGTGCCTACCGGAAATACGTTCTTCGATGCTATCTTGTTCGACCACACCACCGCACGATGGCTTCTCGACACGCTCGAGCCTATCCAGCTCGGATACGGCGCCGTTATTATTTCTTTCCTTGGTGCTATCCACTGGGTAAGCTACTCTTACACCGATCTAGTCTCACTATGCGGGTGCGAATATTAACCTGCTTCTCCAGGGCCTCGAGTATGCCGACAAGAATCCTCTGCTGGAACGCACCCGATTCCGCTACGGCATGGGCTTGGCCTCTTCCATCATTGCCTGGCCTACCCTCTACATGCCTATCACATACGCCCTCACTGCCCAATTCGCTGCGTTCGTGGCGTTTTATGCCGCCGACGCCAGGGCTGCGCGCAAGGGCTGGGCTCCCCGTTGGTATGGCGGCTACCGATTCCTATTGACCGCCATGGTCGGCCTCTCCATCGGCATCTCTCTCCTTGGCCGCGCCAAGATTTCACAAGGCGACCGCATCACCCCCGGAGGCTTGACCAAGAACATTGAGCAGGCGGGAATTGCGGACACCGAGACCGACTGGGCTAAGCTCGAGCAAGAGGAAAAGGTGCGCTTGAGAAAGGATCGGGAGCAGGCTGAGAAGCGCAAGCAGGACCAGGAGGAGAAGAAGGCCAAGAAGGACAGCAAGGATCACTCCGAGACACCCTCAAAGAGGGACGAGAAAAAGACTGGCCGTGACAAGGAGGCTGTTCCTGCCGAAGGTGATGAGGGCAAGGGCACTAAGTCCGAGCTAGAGAAGAAGAAGAACAAGAACAAGAAGGACGAGGGTGAGGAAAAGAGCAACGACAAGGATGACGAGTCAGACGAGGATCATGGAGCCGAGAAGGAGGAGGAGGAGAGCGACGAAGACAAGAAGAAGGGTGACCAGGAGAGCGAAAAGGGCGCGAAGGACGAGAAGAAGGACGAGAAGAAGGACGAGAAGAAGGACGAGAAGAAGGGCGCGAAGGACGAGAAGAAAGATGAGTAGATTTCACAGCACAACTGGTCTCGTTGCTTGTTGCCATGTTCTACTTTCGCCATGTGGATGGAGTACTTAGGGTAGCCGGCGTCAATCATTTATCTGCATAACACTCATTCGTTGTCTTTCCACATAAACCCTCATATAACGCCTCCATGTTCAAGAAGAGCTTAATCCCTGATACTGTTAAGACATATCAGCGCATTTAGGGTTTCGCTGTGTCTGAAACAAGACGATTGCGGCGATGGCTTAACTTCCTCTAGTCATGATGTCACCACCAATCTAACCTACACCGTATACTCGAATCACATAAAGCACATAATCACTCTCTACGCACCGCAGAACCAAGCTCAAGCGACTCATCAAACAAATTAATACCCGCTACTCGTCAGAATTATACATAGACTAAGGAGTCGAACAATGTCTACTTTCAAGCTCACGCGCTCCCACGTTCTATCTGCGTGCGCCCCTCTCGCAGAAACAACCGACTTATCCCGCCGCAGCGTATTCTTCACCAACTCCTGTCGTCCTGATATCAGATGGACGATTACCGGTTCTGCACACTCCTTGGCTGGAACGCGCTACGACGTGAAATCGCACTGCGCTGCTTCGTTCGATCAGCTGCGCAAGAGGTTGACGTCGGCCATCAAGTTTGTCGTCACGAGGGTTATTGTTGACGCCGAGAGGGATGCGGATGGGTGGTGGGCGTGTGTCGAGACGAGGGGAGAGGCGACGAGGAAGTCGGGAGGAAGCTACAATAACGAGTATGTGTGGTTGATGAGGTTTGATGACGAGGGGAAGATTGCCGAGATTAGAAGTTATTTTGATACTTTGTTCGCCGAGCAGGTATTGGCGGAACCTGCCGTCGATGATTCTCGAGATTAGTAGCACTGAATGAATAATCTTGGAAGAAAGTCACCAAGTTCTATTACATGCATTAAAATGCAGACGTGGTATCTCTAACCCCTTGGTAGCTATGACATGACAGACCAGGCCCCATAGCTAAAGACCTCTAGGTTCCGAACAATTCTTCAATAATCCCCCATCCAAACAAGCAGGTGGTGGTATCACTACACACAACGCCATGTAAATGCACTCAAAACTGCCTGCCAGACAGCGAAGCCGTTATGTCGCGAGGATTCGTCATCCACAACAAATCATCATCATTAGACGCCACCCGGTTAGTTGTACAAGGAATCCGACACCAAGGTGTCTGGTGTCTTGGTAACGCGTTTCAACTCAGTCAAGGTCGTGAGAAACCCTGCTTGGCCTTCATCATTTCGATGCGGGCCTTGAGTTGACTTGTCACCTCTGCCGCTCTTCGCCAGCTCTCAACGCCGTTGCCGTTGGATGGTTGGGGCAGTGAAGACGTGGGACGCTGTGAACTGCTCGCGCCATAGTCATCCTCCCTATGGCCTGAAATACTTCGGAAACCTCGCGCAGGAGAGCCACGTCCCGACGATGCGGAACTACCTGCATATCGCATATCGGGGCTCAATCTAGTGCGTTGGTTGATGGGTTCGCCATTTTCCTTCTCTTCAGAGAATGTGCTTGCCATGCTCATCCTATGGCGCTTGGCTGCTGGAGGACCGTGGTCGCGATAAGAATCTTCTCGCGTGGGCGAGGCGATGCCTATAGATCAGATGTCAGCGACCGCGCTCAGCGGTATGTAGTTAGGGATGGAAACTCACCTGGGCTAGCCATACGCGTAGGCGATGCAGACACACCCAGGTCTTCGGCGCGACTTAAGGCCCTCTTAAGGCGATCAAGCTCACGCCGAAGCCGGTCGTTGGTCTGTTCAGTAGCCTCAGCATCGCTTCGTGCTCGGACAAGCTGCGTCTCCTTGGCCTTGATACTTAGAACATCACGCGTGTGGTCTTCGATTAAGCTAGCGTTCTGGTTCTTGAGCTCCTGGATCTCGGACATGAACTTGCTTCGCTCTTGTCGCATCTCTTCCAGCTGCCGGCCGAGACGTTCGCTAGACGCCCGAAGCTCTTCCAGTTCGGCACGCTCGACAGCAGCGAGACCATCCGACGGCGGTGGGGAAGCCGGAGCGACAGGAGCAGGGGCTGCTGCGGGCTTGGCTAGCGAGCGTCCAGCCAGTCCCCTGGAGAGACCAAGACGTGGTGGCGGGGGCGCGGGTTCATCATCATCATCAGGCATTATAGGAGCCGCAGCGGGAGCTCGACGTGGAGAGGCCATACCAGGTGCTCCCAAAGTTCGCTTCTGAGGACCTTTCAACCCACCTAGACCTGGCTTGCCAAGCTTACTGCCGACACCCGGTCGTGCTGTAGGTTGGGGTGCCAAGGGTGACTCTACTGGAGGGGAGGCAGCACGTGCGGGTGCAACCTTCTTAGCAACGGGCTTCTTGCCACCCACGACCTTCTTCGGTGCCGGTGCTGCTTTGGGCGCAGGGGCGGGCTTAGGCTTGGGCTTCTCCTTGGCCTTAACCTCGGCTGTCTCGAAGAACTCCTTGATTTTGGTCTTGCGAATATCGTCGAGGCCCTCTAATTGGGGAGTCATGGCCCGCTCTCCGATAATCTTCATGACTGTGCCGAGAATCTCGGCGCCACCGTCTCGCAGCGCAGGGCTGGATTCGGCAAGGAGTTTCTTTCCAGACTCGCAGATGGCGGCAATTTCGGGCTTGCTAGGGACGTCACGCGTTGTTCGTAGGCATCGAATCAAGAACTTCATGGTTCCCTCTTTCACCTGGGGGTTCTTGTTGCTCAGGTATGTGGTAATGTCCTCAAGACAGTCTGTCAGATTAGTGGAAACAAAGACGGCATCGAGGGCACCACCCAGAGCGTCGGCAACAGACGCCTTCTTTTCCTTCAGACGGTCCATGATGGGCTGCATGACAGTTGTGCGATACCTGGCGTAGCTTTGGCGCAAACCAGTCGCTAGAGCTTGAATACACAATGCAGCTTGAGTAACCACCGCCACATTGGCATCCTTCATGCACTTTGCCAGCCCTCGGTTGACCTCGTTGAAATCGGTGTCCTTGATGCGAGGGATGTTTATTGCCTGATATAGAGCGTCCACCGCTTCCTTACGATCCTTCCACTTCGATGACGCGAGCATGTCGCTAAAATTTGGAGGAATCTGCTTGCTGACGTCTTGGGGCTCAGCTAAATCAAACGCGTCAATCTCGGCGGGCTCCTCGAGCTCCTCTTCGCCCTCTATCTCGTCATCACCCCCGGCGGGCGCAGCTTCCCGAGCCTCTTGTTGCGATCGAAGCAGTCGCTCTTGTTTTGGCGGAGAATCAGCTTTGACCTTTTCGAATTGCGCCTCGAGGTCGGTCTGCTGAGTAGGCTTCAGCTCGCCCCAGAACATTGGCTTCATGGCCTCACGCAGCCATCGATACAGCTCAACGGTCAGGCCCGTGGCTTCTGCGCGGATATTCTTATCAGCAGCTCCGAAAGCTTTAGGCAAGGCCTTGATTATGGGCTTTGGATCGACAATCTTGCAGCCGTAGTTGTGAACGATTTGGGTAAGGGCATTTAGGGTCGCTGCCACGTTTTTGGGTACTTTGTTGGCCAAAGCGGGCAGTAAATCTTCAATAACCGGGCCGGCACTATCGAGCTCGACATAAAGAAGAAGTGCCTCGATGGCATTTTGTTTAATCGCTGCTCGAGTTGAAGACAAGCACTTTTCGGCAATGGGTGTGATTGTGTGGTTGCGCGTCCGCAAACAGCAGTCTCGTCCACCAAACTTTAGAAACGCGCACAGCGCAATAACACCGTCTTGCTGGGCTGCTACATTGGAGTCGGTGACGGCAGATTTCCAAATGCCGGCGTCGTTGAGAAACGGTCGGAAGCATGGGTCGGACTCATTTGGGGTTACAGAAAACTGCTTGGCTGCTTCTTCGTAGGCACCTTTCCTTACTTTCCAATTCTAATATCTTTATTAGCCATGTTTTACGCGACCAACAAAGAAGGCCGATGACGAACCTTGTGGGTGAAGCGTTCATTAAGCGGAATGGAGCTAAAGTCTTCTTCTTGGTCCGCCATGATGATGGATTCGGAGTCGAAGTGATAATTCGTGGAATTAGAGAGGGGGTATCGTTCAGTTTGTCGCGGAGCTTTCTTTTTAGGCTTTGCTAGGTGGGCTAGACTCTTCATCAGCTTCTGAAATGGCCGTGATGGCTGACGATTTTCCATGACGCTTGACGAGGGGCAAATCGACAGTCGCGCTCGTCGCTTCATTATGGGGGGGGTTGACATACCAGAGAGCGAAAGTCACGAAAGAGGATATCGTAGAAGTGTGTTGGGAGAATGGGCTGGCTTGATCCTAACTTGAGGACAGCAAGTTCAAGTATGCGTCGTTTGGTCTTTCCAGATTCTGCAAGAAGCGAGAATGCGATTAGTGGAGGGCTCGTAAGGAAAACAACGACCGAGGAGAAGGTAACGGCAAGTGAGGTTACTTTGCTTCTGCTGCGCGGCCACTCAGAAGACCATGGGTGGGACGGCTTCTTGGTGTTTTTGACAGGTAACGATAGCTGTCGTTGGCCTTTTGCTGGGTTCTCGAGGGGGAAGTCCCAAGAGACCCTTGATGCCGAAAACAGCAGCCCGAAGTCAACAAGCGCCGTCACCTGATATGCAGGGGTGGAGGAGTATCAGGTACATTGGGGTACGTAGTGCCAGGGAAGAAGGACATGAGAACAAGCACACTTACATGTATTTGGTGTACTAAGACACAAATGTTCTCTTGCTTCGTGAGATGCCAATGGAAAATATTTCTACCAGATGATGTGGCAGGAGAGTTGCAATAAGTGTCTCTCTCTTATTGCATTGGGCTGAAATGCTGCTCTGACTGTCCCGGTACGTACCTCAGTACGCATTGTGTTATTGGATGACCTCCAACTCATCTCCCCAGAAACAAGAGCTACTGTAAGTTACTTACCACATAGTACTAGCAGTAAACCACATTTCCCCCACGCCCACCTCGCTCAAGTAGCAAAACAAACTGCCAGCACAGCGAGTCGATGCAGATTGGCAGGCATAGCCTTGGCATGTTTTAATCTAGGATGTTGACTTACATCCTTGTTTTGCTAGACTCACAAGTAAGTAATGCTGCCTACTAGGCCAGATGATAGATAGGTATCCGGGGGCACACGGTACACCAGGTAGATGTGGTTAAAGAGCTTACAACACACAGGTTTCTGCATATACCGCGAATAAGATGGTTATTGCTGCTCAGTAGTAGTAGGCCTCTCAACTGGAGTTCTCAAATTCTACATCTTCAGTTCTTTCAAGGAAATCAAACAACCTGTACTCCGTGCTTGCCGAGATTCCGAGATGCTGGTTGATGGGCCAGGCAGCCAGATGGATCACGTGGCGATAAGATCGCGCTCCGGACAAGCACGACTTCGTCATGGCACTTTGAGCTTCAGCTTCCATATTTGCGACAACTTTTGTTAAACACCTGCAACGTATGCTCATCAGCACAGGTTTTGGTGCACCATTGCGCTTGAGCTTTTCCAGGCCTCCCTGGCATCATGAATGGCCCTTCGCGTCTTTCCTTTGATCCTTCGCGCCTCAATAAAGCTTCTGCTGCTGATTATTCCTCGTCAGCATCAGAATCCGAGAGTGAATACCTCGCCCCAGGCATCGACCCTGATGACGACTTTGGCAACTCGAACCCCCGCAAAAGACGTCGTACGGGAGGAAACAACAAAGAAAAGGCTGCTTTAGGGATATTTGGGTCCGACAGTGAAGATGAAGGTCCCTCAAGAAAATGGAAGAAGAAAACACTACGAACACAGGGGATGAGCTTTGTGGCGACGGGCGCAAATGGCAGCGAAAGAGAACGGGACGGAGACTCCGATGACTCAATACCTGTCCTCGGAGGTAGAATGCTGGGCCAACAAGACGATGTCGAAGACGATGAAGATGATGAGGACGAAGAGGGCGAGGCCGCCGCCGGCGTTGGCCTAGGGTTCTCTACACGAACTCCGAGACAGGACCATAATACAAAAACCACGACTCGAGAAGACGCCGCGAAAGTAAAACCAAGGCCCGCATTTCAAACCAAGCTCAATGGGAGCAACCCCCTCGGCATGGGATTTGTCCCTTCATCAGCCTACGATCCTGTCTTGAAGGACCCTCGGCCTGCTGAAGGTCTCACGCCGCGGAACAAAGCACAGCCTAGCGCATTTACTGCCAAGGGGAAAGCCAACCCTAAATCGTTTGGAGCTCGAATGATGGCAAAGATGGGCTACAAGGAGGGCGAGGGTCTGGGTGCGGATGGCCAAGGACGCAACATAATCATCGAAGCGAACCTACGTCCGCAGGGCATCGGCTTGGGTGCCGTCAAAGAAAAGTCAGAACAAGAAAGAATTGAGGAAAAGCGACAGGCGAGACTACGTGGTGAAGTCGTGATCGATTCCGATGAGGAGGAAAAGAAGAAGAAGAAAAAGAGGGCAAAGGGCAAGAGCATAGGAAGCGCATTTGATAGCGCCACTAGCACTCCACGACGCCAAAAGCCCAAGTATCTCACTGCCGAAGAACTCAAAGCGACAGCTCCTGGTCTTCACATCCCTGACGCTTTTGCGCCAATTCTCGACATGACGGGTCCTGGTAGCAAGCTGCTTTTATCGACAAGTGGCATTATGACACCCACGACAGGTACGGGTACGCCAGAATCAGCTGAAATCGTTGAGGCGAGGAAGCTGGTGAAGCGTGCGCAGGCCGAGCTCCTCGCTTTCTCAGATGAGTGGAAGAGCTTAGAGGAGAGAAAGACGTGGATTGACCTCGAACTCAAGGAAAAGGAGCAGGAAATAGACGACTTAAGGTCCGATTTCGAGCGGCTCCAGGTGTTCTCGGGCTTGGTCAGCGGCGAACTTGCCAACGCTGACTGGGATCGAGTCATAAGCTGTCTGCAAAAGGCGCTGGATCTTGGTATCACGAATTCCGAAGTTGCCGACGTTGCAGTAGCAGCAATACACCCCTTCTTACGCGAGGCGGACTGGAGTCCCCTGGAAGATCCAGCGCGGTTTGGAAACGATCTCAAGGGCCTCTCTCGCCTCTTCATGCATTCAGGGGCCGATGCTCGATCACTCGGCAAGTGGGATGCAACTAGTGTCAACACCAGCGACATCTACAGAAGCCATCACAAATCCACCACACCCTACGAAAGCATGATGTACAAGAACTGGCTACCAAAGGTCCTCGCGGCGGTACGATCGTGGGATGTTCTCGATCCGGCGCCAATGCTCTCTCTACTAGAAGTATGGGAGGATCTTCTCCCACCGTTCGTGCGCGCGCAGCTGATCGACAACATCGTCCGAAAGCTCGAAACAGCTGTATCGGACTGGAATCCGAGAAAGAAGCGGCAGAGCCATCACCTTCCACATACCTGGCTATTCCCCTGGCTGCAGTACCTTCCTTCATATCACCTTGATCCGAGGGGTACTGGATTAGTGGCAGAAGTCAGAAGAAAGTTCAAACACCTCATAGACGCGTGGGAGTACGAGCGTGGACTTGTACCGGGTCTAGCGAAATGGGAGGGCATACTGGGCGACCAGTGGCGTCCGCTTGTCATGTCTCACGTTCTACCGTCCATGGGCAAGTATCTGCGCACGAACTTTCGTGTGGATCCTGCCGATCAGGGACCCTACCTACCCGTGCTCACAGGGATATTCAAATGGACGCACATGCTGGGTACGGGTATAATTGCGGAAGTAATCCGGCAGCATGTCTTCCCAATGTGGCATGAGAAACTAGAAGAGTGGTTGGCGCTCGAAGAGGTTGACCTAGCCGAAGTGGCGGAGTGGTACGCCTGGTGGAGGGGGGTACTACCTGACGAAGTTTCGCAGGTCAAAGTTATCAAGACTGAGTTCGACAAGGGCCTCCAAGTCATGGGGAAAGCGGTGGCAGGGGCTTGAAGCAAGTGGGAACCGTTGGAATGGGTGCTAGACTTCGAAGGGACATGAGTGCGAGAGCAGATCGGAGTTTTGGAATAGGGGAAGATGGGGTTTGTGTGCGAGCAAGTAAGATGACTAGGCGAACTATTATAGCCTCTGTGTCCGCCGGGAGAAAGTAAGACAGGGATATTTCGGCGGTCGTAATATAAGGGCAGTCCAGTTTGTCTCGCCAATATTGGCGGCGACCTACATTATTGCAGGTCAGACCCTACGTAGGTGAGAGCATGTAAGATGGTCATCTCCACAATATCGAGCTATGGTTGCAAAGAGTTCATTCTACGGGAACGATCAGATGGAACCAACGTCTGTGCCAAATAGCCCCCCGCAGCCGAACAGAATATGTGTCCGGCTGAAGGTCTGCGGGTAGCGGACCGTCGGCAGAGGCTTTCCTTGTCGGATTTCTACTCCAGCCGAACCAACATGATAACGCATAGGACCTCCTTTCCCGGTAATTGGAACAGCTGTTGGTCTAGAAACCACGTTCCTACTTAAACGGCAAGGCTTGAACGGCTAGCCGTTGCATTCCTGTGAGGAACCTTCCGTTTGCCTCCAGCTCGTCACTCTGGGGGAGATTTGATGAGCGTGCCACGTGGGCGGCGTGGTGTATTGGAATGTGACTTGAGATACTAGGCATCTGACCTGTAGGAACAAATCCCTCTTGAACATGCGTGCGTGTGTCTAGGCCAAGGTCTTTCAGAGTCTCAGCCATCTTCAAGGTTTCTTCTGGTCGACCATGCTGATGGGCTTGCATCCCCCCTGAGCTGGTTGAACCATCCCCCAGAGCTGGCTGGACCGAAGCGCGATGACGAGGTGGCCGTTGTGATACCTGCTAGTGTATCGAGCAAGGTTGAATTCCAGAGGGAACAGTGTAGTGCCAGGACCAGCAATCTGGTCGATGCTAGACACGTATTGGTGCTGTTCCAGAAGATATGTAGGACTTAGCAAAGACAACATGCGAGGTCGCTCTGGATCATTCCTAGCGAGCAGCGCTTGGCGAGTCCAGATTGAGTGTTTGGCACTGGTAACCCAGGGCCAAGTAATCGGGACAGGCGTGTTGGAGAGACGGGTGAGTAAGTTGAAACATTTGATGATGGCGGGGTGTGAGAGGTTCATCGTTCGATCAGAGCACGATTCCTGGCTTCAAGCGTGATTAGCTTGAAAGTGAATATCGAACGATTTTGATGAGTTTGGTGCAAAGACCGAATGGTCTATAAAAGAGGCCGTTCCCTGATACATCTAGAGGAATATCATCAGCATCGTCGGCATCAAGATCAGCTTAGGTACTCTTCCCGAGGTCTTGGAAACCAGCACCGAATTGGACACTTTCCTCTTCTTCCAACTTGCACAATGAGCTTTTTGAAGTTGTTGTTAACACTCCTACCCCTGATCGCTGCCCTACCAGCACCAGCTGCGCCTCCCAAGGACAAGGGCATCGTCGAAGGCAGATACATTGTAACGCTCAAGCAGAATGTCAAAGAGCCTGATGTTGAGGACCATCTCAACTGGGTCTCTGATGTGCATGCCCGGAGTTTGAAGCGCCGAGATGAGTCGGGTGTTGATAAAGTCTGGACCGATACTTTCAAGGGCTATTCTGGCGAGTTTGATGACGAGACTATCAAGGAGATTGAGGATAGCGACGATGTAAGGACGATAATGCTGAACACAACCTGGAGTTTATTAGTATTAAAACTAATACGTGGCGGATAGGTCATTGCTGTAGAGCCAGTTCGTGTCGTCGAGCTATACGCCACTACCACACAGACAAGAGCACCTTGGGGTCTCGGTTCCATCTCGCACCGCACACCCAACTCACGCGAATATCTATACGAAGACTCTGCGGGTAGTGGTATGTGGGCGTATGTTATTGACACGGGAATCAACGCCGGTCACAACGAGTTCGAGAGTCGTGCTGCCTTTGGATACAACGCTATGCCGGACGTTGACGATGTCGATGTGAGCGGCCACGGAACGCACTGCGCAGGTATCATCGCCGCCAAGACCTACGGCGTGGCTAAGAAAGCCAGCGTTATTGCTGTCAAGGTCTTTCACAATGGCACCGTAAGTTTTTCCACAAGCCAGACGACTTGTTCTGATGAGTTTTCGGTCGTTGACACCATTCTTGATATAGTCGGCAACAGATATCGTCATGGATGGCTACGAATGGGCCGTCAACAACATCACCAACACGCCAGGTCGAGCTGAGAGATCCGTCGTCTCCATGTCCCTTGGTGGTGGAAAGACGAACGCCTTCAACGCCGCTGTCGAAGCCGCCTATAAAGCCGGCGTGCTGACCGTAGTCGCGGCCGGGAACAACGCCAACGACGCAAAGTACTTCTCACCGGCCTCGGCGCCCAATGCTTTGACAGTCGGTTCTGTGGACGTCAACAACAACAAGGCCGCCAACTCCAACTACGGTAGCCTGGTCGATATATTCGCGCCGGGTGTAAGCGTGCTGAGCGCTTACGTAGGTTCTAGCAGGGCGGTTGCTACGATGAGCGGCACGAGCATGGCTTGTCCTCACGTCGCTGGTCTGGCGCTATATCTCAAGGCCGAGGAGGGCTTGTCCGCATTGAGCACCCCAGCTCAGACGATGCAGAGGATCAAGGGGTTGGGAACGACGGGTGTGGTAGTGAATGGTGGTACGGGCAGTCCGAATCTGTTGGCCTATAATGGCATCGCTTGAGGCTGTGTGCATGGCTGCTGGGAGCTGAGGTTGGATGAAGATGGATGTTTAGGCGTTTGATAGGTTTTGGGGGGCCGGGTTGTCATCGGAGTCTTTGTTTTCCCTGCGTCGATGTTGACACATTATCAACGATCCTTAACCTTTAATTATCCACTTTCAATCAGATATCGTTTGCTTGACATGTCGTGTAAGACGCTGACCTGGCGCACGTCTGCCATGGCTTTTCGTATCATGTCTTGACACCGTTAACCTCAGATGTGATTTTAGTTACACTGTCCCATAGTAGCATAAAGAAAACCTCCGGGTGACTACATACGAGTGAAGAGATGTGGTTCGCGCTGGTATTGGGCGGTTTTCTGAATGATCACAGCGGAGGTGACAGGTCAATAGCGTGGACGTGATGGGGAAGTGGAGTAGATGCAGCTTTCCAGTCTAGAGTCGATAAATTCGACAGTCTAGCTGTCTATGCATGATCTAGACCTACGACTTCGACCACCCGTTACGGGTTGCTGTCAATCCAAACGGGACGTTCAGCTGCTACAGATCCTATCTCGTGCAGGAAATATTGAGCACTAGGCTAGACTTGGTACTGGGAAGGACTAACAAGGTCAGTGAGGTTCAGCTTGGAGGACGAAAGCGGTAGGCCTTCCTTGGGACCCTGGCTGAGTGGGATGGATATAAAAGAGAGAGAGGACGAGACGCAAGAAACGAGAAATATACTCACATCATCACACTGCTTCGAAATCTCATTTCCCTACATCTGTCAATACATCTGTCGGCCATCATCCTTCATCCTCCGTACGCATCTACCCCAGTACCCCAATACACCATGTCTTATCAAAAGAGAATCCTGGCCACTGGCACCGTCTTCAACCAAGAGGAGAACGGTGTGTGGACGTTTGCTGATTTCAACGGCGACGGTTCCCAAGATCTTGTTTATATCAAGACCAGAAACACGGGCACTGGCAAGATTGAGGTTCACTCGTCCCGCAACGAGTCCCGCTTTCAAGAACATTCGCTCGCCACGGGTACCGTCTTCAACATCGAAGACAATGGCACCTGGTTGATGCACGACTATACCAGAGATGGCAAAGCCGATCTTGTCTACATCAAGACTCGCAACACTGGCACTGGCAAAGTCGAGGTCCACGTTGCTGATGCGGCTTCCAACTACCAGAACTTTGTCCTCCAGACGGGTTCGTGTTTCGGCTGCGAGGATGATGGTGTCTGGACCATGTCAGAGAAGGGAGACCTTGTCTACATCAAGACTCGAAACTGCGGTTCCGGAAAGATCGAGGTCCACGTCGCTAGCAAAGCCTCCAACTATCAGCAGTTCACTCAGCACGCAGTGACTGACTTTTCTCCCGAGAATGATGGTACCTGGTGCCTTGCGCCGAAATGCGACGGGGATTTTGCGGATCTTTACTATATCAAGACTAGAAATACGGGCACTGGCAAGGTTGAGGTTCACGCCGTCTCTGCAAGTTCCGGCTGGAAGAATCGCATCATCGACGTTGGCACCGAGTTTGAGCCCGAGGACAATGGACGCTGGGCCATGGTTCACATGACCCATCAAAAGCTGCCCGACCTGGGGTACATCAAGACTAGGTCTACTGGCACTGGTAAGACCGAGGTTCACGTCAACGAGTCCAAGGAATACGTTCCAGGCTCTTTCATCGAGGCGAGCAGAAATCTCAGACTCGATTCTGGCTCTGTCTTGCGAGCTGATCTGCAGCGAAATGACGGTACTTGGCGTGATGCGGCAATCGACCTAAGCATGGTCCTTGGTAATGTCGATGGAGGGTTCAGTTGGTCCAAGAAGGGCTTTTCTGATTCTGCCAATGGTCTGAAGCTCGATGGATCTGTTGTTTCGGCAGATTTGCGCCAGACGGACGGTGCTTGGGCATCTGATTCATTTGATCTTCAGCAACACATTGTGAACAACGACGGTGTCTTCCAAGCGCTCAATGTCCCGGTCATCCTTGCCATCCCCAACAGTCAGGAAGATGCTGCTCTGAAGCAACTCGGGGAAGCCTTTCAGCAGCCCGACTTCAAGCTCCAGGCCGTCGACGAACCAGACGGTGCGACGACCTTTTACGCCAACGCAAGTGTCAGTTCGCAGGGTACCATCTTCAAGACGTACAGTGCCGAGGCTAGGGCTTCCGTCATGCATCTAGCCAAGTCAAGTGGCAAGCCGATTGAACAAGTCAACGTCGATGTGTTCACGGGTGGAGTTGGTGTGACTGGCGGGTCTTATATTGGAGCTGAAGCGAACGTGAGCTTGATTAAAGCTGAGGCTAGCATCTTTGACTTAAACCTTGGTGTTGGCGTTGATACGGGTGCTGGCATCAAGGACGATTCTCTTGATTTGAAGTTGGCAGGATGTGGGATCCAGGTTGGACGCAAGGTGTCTATTTCAGCTTTTGGAAGCAGCTTTGGCATTGATTTTGGACGTCTCTTTGGCTAGACCGGAGTAGGTTTAGTCTGGTTAGTCTAATTACTACTAATCTGGGCTAGATCAGATTAGATGATGTGCGCGCCGCAATCGTACTCCGTATTTTGTCTACATCCTGTACCCTACCGCCCGCTATTGCTACTATTCGTGCAGCTGCTAACGGCTGACATCACTCACTGTAACTCAATGCAACCTACTTGCTTCTATCTATAATCTTTGACTGCTGACCCTCGTCTCCCTCTTTTCCTTACTTTATCATCCATTCTCATCACCTACTCTGGTATCACACAAGTCATGGTCTAGATTGGCTTGCTATTCAACTTCGCGGTGCTCAACTCGCCTCGCGTGCGCTTTCTTCCCCCATCCCGCCTGATCTCAGCCGTAGATAACCCCTCTCTTCTCACTAGCGGGTCTACTGTAGTCCTGGACTCAGCGAGCGAGCCACTGAAGTCGCACCGCGCCGCACCGCACCGCACCGCACCACAGCCCGACCGTGCCTTGATTACATGATCCATTTTCACGACTCGCTTTCGTTTCAATCCTTCCATCCTCTTCCCACCACCCGCTTCGGTGCTCTTTGGACGGAGCCGTGGCATTCGCCGTCACAGATACCGACATCGACACCGAAACCGACAACATGTTTTGGAGGTTTGGCGGTTACGCCAACATCTCTACAATCGACACAATCCTCGATAAACCTGATTTCAGCCTCGAGGAATTGCTTGACGAGAGCGACCTGATCCAGGAGCTGAAACAGCACAACACAAAACTCATCGAGTACCTGCGCGAGGACAAGGTTCTCGAGAGTCTGCTCGACTATGTAGTCGCCTCCAAGCTTGAGACGGTCGAATCGCCCGAAGACGCCGCCGCAAGCGACGAGTCTGAGTCGAAGCCCAAGACCCGACTACTCCCATTTTCGCGACCGCGCGCATCATCCCGCACGACCGACTTGGGTAACGACAATGACGACGACCAAGAGAAGAGGCGCAACCGCTACGCCTTTGTTGCCTGCGAGATTCTCAGCTCCGATACTTGGTCCATTTACGAGGCCTTGGCCGAGAACCGCGAGCTTATTCGCAACTTTTGGTCCTTCCTTTCGCGCCCTGCCCCGCTCGACCCTCTGCAGGCGAGCTACTTTACCAAGGTCAATGAGTCTCTCTTCGAGAAGAAGACCGAGGACATGATGGAACTTTTTATGAGCATTCCCGATGCCGTGCCCAATTTGCTCCGGCATGTTGAGTGCCCCATGGTTATGGATTTGCTTCTAAAGATCATAGCCCTGGACAGGAACGAGGGCGGCCAAGGCGTTGTCGAGGTAAGCGCATCGCCATGCCGATTTTCCTACCAAGACTCATCAACGTTGACTTTTCTCTGTTAGTGGCTGTACTCTAAAGATATTATCCCTGCACTCCTATCATGCCTCAGCCCCGAGCACAATTGGGTCGTTCAGACCGCCGCCGGCGACTTTATCAAGGCCATCATCACCATCTCCGCCAACGCCTCGCAGAACGAACAACAATGTATCGGCCCGAATGAGTTGACCCGACAGCTCGTCTCCAGGCCCTGTGTGGAGAAGCTTGTTAGCTACATGCTGCACGGTGGCAACCCTCTCACAGTCGGTGTCGGTATCATCATTGAAGTGATTCGAAAGAACAACTCCGATTACGATCCCGACATGGGCACCGAAACCACCGCCGTCCCTTCCAGCCGCGATCCTATTTATCTAGGTACTTTACTGCGACTGTTCGCCGAGAACGTGCCCAAATTCATGAATCTGATCATGGATCTCCCCTCGCAAAAGACCAAAATCAACTCTACCTTTGGCGACCAACTTGAGCCTCTCGGTTTTGACCGTTTCAAGACGTGCGAACTCATGGCAGAGCTCTTGCACTGTAGCAATATGGGCTTGCTTAACGAACCTGGGTCGGAAGAAATTATCGCTGCTCGTGATACCGAAAGGCAGCGCCTTCGTGACGAGGGGAAGCTAGGCCCGGCCAAGGAAGAAGAGCATGCAGCTGATGATCTGATAATGCGACGCTCCGCTCCCGAGGAAGGTCGACGATTGGAGATCACCAATGCTGACGAAGATGGTTTTGAGGAGGTCGAGCCAAGCAAGGAGATGAGCGAGGATACGTCACACGAGTTTGTCAAAGCGGAAGCCGACATTCCAGCTGCATCAACCTCGCTCCCTGCAAAGGACGACGAGGACTTTGTTGACGAACCCCTGAGCCCTCCTCCAACTACCGCTGAAACTACGAGAATTAGCTCCCCAGAATTCGAAGAGCCCGATCTAGTGGTCGCGCCATTATCGCCCAGCAAGCGCAAGTCCGCCGAGTCTGAGTCGACCACGGCAACTGAGCAGAAGGCGGCTGGCAAAGGAACCGATGCAACAACTGAGAATACTACAGCTAGCCAGACTGCACACATAGACGACACCTCAGACTCGTCAATAGTATATACCCCAGCCGCCTCTGAGCCCGAAGCCAAAACGGAGCAGGCCGACCAGCCCAGTTCCGTGGCTGAAACATCCACAGACTCCAACATCCTGTCGCCTCATGACGAGGACAAGCCTGCGCCTCTATTCTCTGCCCCGCCTGCTCCTCAGTCCGACGTCCAGATGACTCAGTTAGCCTCAACAACGCCTGACGTGTCTGCCAGCGAGGTAAAGATCGAGGGCGACTCTACTTTACCGCAGCCGGATAACTCGGCCACAGAAGAAAAAAATTCCTTTGAGCCTGTTGTAGGAGATTACTTGAAGACTCAGTTTGTCGAGCATCGAGTTGTTCCGACCATTCTCGTAAGTCTCCGTGCTTGGCCCCCATCGCAAAATATTTCAGCTAACAGCGGTAGTCGTTCTTTTTCGCTTACCCCTGGAACAACTTCCTCCATAACGTAGTCTACGATATTGTCCAGCAAGTTTTCAATGGACCAATGGATCGTGGCTATAACCCCAACTTGGCTGTGTCCCTTTTCGAGGCCGCAGACATCACAAGCGCTATCATCAATGGCCAGCAGGTCAGTGATGAATCACAGGCCAAGACGAAGACGCGAATGGGCTACATGGGTCACCTTACCCTCATCGCTGAAGAGGTGGTCAAGTTCACCGAGCGACATCCCCCAGAGCTACTTTCCGAGACTGTGCTTGACAAAGTCATGAGCCTAGACTGGATCAACTATGTCGAGGGTGCCCTTGCTGAAACTCGCGAGCGTGACAATGCTATTCTCGGTGGAGTGCGACCTGACGTTGCAATGGGTAACAGGGCTATGGGTGGCAATGGCCTCAGCAGCGTCGGTCTCTCAGGCCTTGGGGGAAACTCCGGAGCGGGCTCAAGCGCGCTGGCTGAAGCTGGCCTTAATGGTGGTATCGAGCTCAGCGAAGGTGACAACGGCGGTGGTGGCAACGGCATTGGCCCATTCGCCATCAGCGCCGGAACGCTAATGTCGGGTTTTGGCAGCAGCAGCGATGAGGAGGATGAAGATGGCGACGGTGACGAGGAAGATGTTAGCTCTGAGGTGAGTGGTGATTCCAACGAAGATATCGGCGATGATGCCAGCGCGCATGCCACGGGGCGTATTGGTATGTTGGACTCTCTTGAAGATGTGATGATGAATTCCCCTGGAGGTAGTCGGCAAAACAGGGGCAAAGGTGGAGATTCGACGAAAGCTCTGGCAGGATCCCCTATGGATTTGGATGACGAGGAAGAGTCGAATAGGGAAAGACGTCAATGCCAACCCAACACGGAGCAGGCTTCGGATGCCTCGGGATCAGCAGTTGGCCCTTAGAGGGGGACAAATCCCTTTCGAGTTTGGCGTCAAAGCCGCGAGCTGGCGAGTGCGACCCTTGCCGAATACTTTGCAGCCTTTGAAGGCCTCGACGAGTCGAGTGATGACGGTCTCGAGGCGTTTGAGGATGTCGAGCTCGACGATGTCCTGAACTTATTGTTGCGGCGAGATTCTTGATTAGAGGCTCTGCAGGCGTTGAGGAAGTGGATACTTGAGGAATAGTCACGAATCATCATGTTAAACAGTCTTGGGTCGGAGTAGGCTCGGGTTATTTTTATGTAAAGCTTTCTGAAGGCGGCCTCGACAGACAGAGAATTAGGCTGCTTTTGACACAGGAAGAGAAAAAATGGAAAAGGGGGAATCATGTCACGATGCTCAAGAGTTTACACAGCATGCCTCATGCCCGCCAACGGATTCGCTTTTCTTTGTGTACAGGAACCAAGCCTTTGCTGCTGCCGTGCTGACATATGTTTACAGTTCCGCTCACATGCTGACACCTTCAACAATGAGGGAGGTTCTCTTGATCCGCCATCGGTCCCGCCTCCTCCTCCGCCACCTGCCCCATTGAGTATTCCTCCCTCACGTGCCCGTCTTCAACTAGCAGCACGACTAGCGATGCATCAGAAAAACGGCCAGGCATCGCAACCTTCAACTGCCGCGTCGCGTCTAGACGGTAACGACGAGGATGATGGTGAAGAGGCAAACCCTACTGACCCCTTCGCGGACACGGAGGAGGACTTTGACGATGAAGGGGACGGGGGAGCAGGTCGGGGCGCTTGGTGGCGGGACATTGCGAGGAGCGGTGGCAAGGCAGATGGAAACGAATCTGACGACGAAGGTGGTGAGGAAGACGACGACGAGTTTGGAGACTTTGCCATGGCGGAGGATGATGGTGCTGGCGATGTTGACTCCAAGGACGCTGTGAAGCCGCTCTCTACGAGCTCATACAAGGAGGGCGCTACTGCTACCTCGACAAGGGCACTAAGCGGGCTCTGGCCTTTTGGTCTCTCCAAGGCGGAGAAGGAAAAGGACAGCGATAGAGTCCCGTTGGGCGAGGGAAGCGTTGAGTCTACGGGCGATGATGGGGATGAGAGAGCGCGAGCGACGCAGGTGAAGGAGGCTAAGAGGCGGATGAGCATCGAGGATCCCGATGATGATGAGGTTGTGGTTTGAGAAAGATATGATGAGAGTTTTCTTTCTTGCTTTTGTTATTTCAGGTCAAGGTATGAGAGAAGAATGTTGGACAAAGTATAGACGCTCTGGGGCTACATGGATGGAGGCGGATACGAGTGGTGGGTTTGCTGATTTTTACGAACACGAATCGATGGGTATAACGTTGGTCATGGAATGGTATGAAAGCGGGAGATTTCTTAGATATGGTGTACGATACGGAATCATGTTTTATTTTATTTATTTTATCTAAAGGATCATGTACTGCGGTAGAGTGGTTATGGTATGAATGATCTTCAAAGGGTCGCTCTGGCTGAGATGTAAGTCGCAGGATGTGCCAGCTCTTGAGAGCCAGCCAGTCGGTTATCTTGAGGGGCCCCATGTGATATTTCGAAGATGCTGAATCTAAGCCTGATCCTTGGGAAGATGGCCGTAGTGCTTTTGTGATTACCTGCTTCTCGGCTTGGGGTTCCGTTTTGTAGTGAAGTGGCGAGAATCCTGGAGCTTACGTTCCTGTCGCTTGTCGTGAAGATTCCGATCTATCATTACTCAGCCCACGTAGTCTACCCCAAAGAGCCGTGAGTTGTGGCATCCAGAGCGGAACATGACTCTCGCCATGCGCCGAGGGAATGCCGGGATGAGTTTCTATCACATGCACAGTCCGAAGGCTTGTGGAGTAACATCCCGGACCTGAGTATATAGATTTACACCAGATTAAAGGGAAAGTTAGAGTACCTAGTCCAAGCTCGGGAAAGTTAATTAGCTGATGGGATACCTACAAGCCTTCGGACTGTCCATGAGATAAGCTGTATGCGTATTCCCAGTTACTCGATTGAGTTGGCTGAAACACAGCATAACCCTGTACGGATACATGGAAGGATTTGGAGCGAATCCACATGGCGCTGGATCCTTGTAAGAGCACCAGGATCTAAGCGTGAAAGGCGGGGAACACGGCAACTTTGCTCTGTCGATGGAAGAGGTTGCAGGGCGCTTTTCCCGACGGACTGTGATATATCATACACGGCATTGACAGGATATCGTTGCATCGTGGGGCGGCTGAGTGGCTCAAACTCGAGAGAAGGAAGGGCTGTGGACCGTCGACCCTGCGATATTAGCCATCAACCCCAGTGTGATACGTGTGATTGACTGATCCTTGGCCCCGAAGGATTCGAGCAGGGATGCCACCCAGATCAGACGAGACGAGACCGCCCCCACGGAAAGGCTTACTATGGACGAGTACAGTACGTAAAGCAGAGGATTGGATGCGGCTCTACTCCGTACCTCGAACAGGATCTCATCGTGATGGAGTCTGTAAGTGAGTGAGTGGCTGAGCGGGTAGTTTAGCGAGGACCCTTTGACTCTCGAGCTCAGGCCTGACTGACCTCACACGTTCCCTTGTTCCTCGTTCCCAAAAGGGCAGCAATACGATGCCAAGTCTTTGTTCGCCCCGTCCGGCAGAATGAGACCTGCGGGACGTTCGATCGCAGCCCTCAGCCACGCCTCCGGTGACAGGGGTGGGGAGATCCTAGCGGAAGGTGATGGCGTAGTGATGCAATGCTTGCTGGCTTCCTACCTGGAGAAGTGCTAGTCCGGATCCTATAAACGCAAGATCGAGACCGTTGTCGTTGCGCCTGATGACTGACTTTGGAGGGAGATGTTCAATTGAAAACATCCTTCATCAACGTCGACTGCGGCATTGCTTTCATCCGAATACTATTGCCCGAATTCGAGAGATGAACCGAAACGAAACGAGTTGCTATTAGCTGTGTTGCGTTGTTGCGATACCCAGTCTTACACTTACGCCTCATGCCATATGCGTGGTGATCGAACGAACACAACTTGTCAAGTTTCGACTACAAAGCCCTTTGTCAGCAATCCACAAGTCGCTTCTCTGAACCAATATCGCATACTATTGAATCGAGAATCAAAGACTTCAGGACCTTGGGTTGGGTCCGAGGGACTCTCGCCGCCAGGATGGAGGGACGACCAATGCTTCCCAAGCTAGACACGGCCGTGGTGCATCATGTACCTGAGGCAGAACGTCTTATCATGGCCGTCGCACAGACTCTTGATCTACCCCGAACCGACATTCTCCTCTACGATTCCTTCTCAGAACTGGGCGGTGACGAAACGTCCGCCTTGGACTTGCAGCAGGCATGTCGCAGAAAAGGCATCGACGTCAACGTTCAAAACATCCTCAGCTGCCAGACTCTTGCGGAGCTGCAGACGCGAGTGACTCCCTTCCCACCGATTCAGCAGACCAGTAGCACCACCTCCGTGCAGCCTCTCACTGCAGAAGCTGAAGAAGACGCCGGAAACTCGAGCCACAGCCCAGCCATTGAGCCTGTGTTCTCGCCAGAACGCAGACCGTGGTCCAACTCGGTCTCGAGCTACGGGAGCGTCGCATCGCAGGCCAGAAGCGAGGCGTGTCCGCTTGCGCGTGCGGGAAGCCAGGACATCGAGAGCTTGATTCGCTCCAGCCCCCGTGTGAGCAATGTTTGCCTCGTGACACCAAAGGCCGGACCGTTTGACGGCCAACTCGTGGCCCTCGTCGAGCTCGCCGCGGGGTCCTTGCTCTCAGACCTCAGGTCCAACAATGACAGGTCGACCTGCGCTGCGCTGCCGCCGCCGTGCGACCGCGATATGCACAAAGGCGATATTCGGTCGTTGCGTATGACAGTCCAGGAGTGGGGATGTGACTCGCGTCGACCGCATGTCTGGATACCGCTGCGGTCCATGGTTGTCACGAGGGGAGGGAGGCCAGATGTGAGAAAGATGCAGACGTGGGTGCAGAACGTCAACGAGGCATTGCATCTTGAGATCATGGAGCTGCAGATACCCGAGCCGCGACGCAGAGCTATCAGCCCGCCTGCTCCATCGGTACGACACAGAGCGATGCGATCCTGGGCCGAGTCTCGAGACTCGTCAGTTCTAGAAGGACCACTAGGTGACCAGGATGAAGCGATGGAACTTTTCCCGCTGTCTCCGATGCAGCATCTTTACTTCCAGATGTCGACGAACACCCGGGGAGAGTCGACGTTTTTTAGCGAGCCCGAGTATCGATACACGCAGGGCGTCATGCTCCGCGTCAAGGGAGGTGCTGATCCAGGTGATGTCGAAGCCGCCGTCGAGGCTGTGGTATCTCGCCACGGTATGCTGAGGGCACGCTTTAAGCCATGCGAGGATGGTTGGGCGCAGGCCATCTTACCACAGGCTTCGCACAGCTACAGATTTAGCCATCATGCCGATGCCGATGCTGAGGACGTTCTCGATCTAGTCGAGCAAGCGCAGGCGACCATAGATCCGATCAGAGGCCCCGTGTTTTCCGTTAAGCATATACAAAACAGAAACGAGCAGATGATTTATCTGGTTGCACATCACCTTGTGGTTGATCTATTATCTTGGCGTATCATGATACAGGACCTGGATGAGCTGCTGCGAGAGGGCACTCTGCTCTCTGAAAGCTCGATACCTTTTCCAAACTGGGTGGACTTTCAAGAATACGAGATGAGCCAGAGATTATTTGAGCCGACGCTGCCTTTTGATGTCTTACCACCCGACTATGGTTACTGGAATGTCGACCGAGAATCCAACTGCTACGGCAATACACACGCCGCGGGCTTCGTCCTGAGCGCAGAACTCACGACCATCTTACAAGAGACGTGTAATGATGTGCTGCGGACGGATACGGCTGACATCCTGTCAGCTTGCCTGCTACTCTCCTTTGGGCATACCTTTACGGATCGATCACCGCCCACGCTATGGAAAGAGGAACATGGACGGGGCGTAGTTCACGCCGACTTCAATATCATGGAAACTGTCGGGTGGTTTAACTCGCTGTGTCCGATTGGCGTGGGCCTGGATGCCACGAGCGAAGTCATTCAGGTGATCAAGCTCATAAAGGATACACGACGGGCTATACCCCGAGATGGCATCCCATTCTTTACTTCTGCATTCTCGAGTTCGGAAAATGAGAACGAGAGCGCATACAGGAACTACAGTAACAACATGCCTGTAGAGATTCTCTTCAACTGTTTCCACTCATCTCAAGAAATACAGCGCGTAGATGGCATTCTCCAACCCATGGCGGTGCCTGGTGAGGATACAAGACCTCTCAAATCGCACGTCGGTTCCAAGGTCGGTAGGATAGCGCTTTTCGAAGTATCGGCCACCAGGAACGGCTCTGAGATGCACTTTGAGTTCACCTACCCCAAGAATGCCAGCCATCAGAACAAGATTGCGCTATGGGTGCAGGCCTTTGAGCACGTCGTTCTCGAAGCCATCGGCAAGCTCCGCTATCATGAGCCGGAGCTGACGCTCTCGGATGTACCTCTCCTAAGGACATCCTACAAGGCCCTCTCAAAGCTTTCAAGCGATCTTATGGCTGAGACAAACATCCCCAGCGCGCGAGACATCGAGACTATCTACCCCGTCACGCCAGCGCAGCAGGAGGTCCTCGTTTCTCAGACCCAGGATGTGGAGAGCTTCCACATACACGGCATATATGAGTTGAGTGCGCTTGAGGGGTTGGCAGTGGATGCGAAGCGGCTGGCCGCGGCGTGGGAGAGCTTGGTGGCGGCCAAGCCAGCTCTGCGCAGCATCTTCGTCGATAGCGTCTCACGCGAGGGTCTGTTTGATCAGGTCGTTCTCAAGAGGACATCTCCCCAGATGTTGTTCATCGAATCGTCGAAGCCAGAAGAGGCGCTCTGCAAGGTGCCACCACTGAATAAGACGCATTTGATGGAGCCGAGACACCGGTTGTCAGTGTGTCGCACTGCGACAAGATCGTTTATCAGGATAGACGTTAGTCAGGCCATCTGCGATGTGAGTTTCTAATCCTAAGATATGACATATATATATGTATGTATGCTGATTTCGAGAAAAAGATGGTCAGTGTTCACCGCTTGGCTTCGGAGCTGAGTAGAGTATACTCTGGCGAGACACCTTCTCATAACGAGGCCCTCCATCGAACCTATCTCTACCACAACTCATCCATAGACACGGCTTACAGCTTGGAAGTCTGGAAGGCCAACTTACTAGACGTGAAACCGTGTCTCTTCCCACGTTTAGAACCCGTTTCCGAAGACGGTCCTCGCCAGCAGCCCTTCGATATTGACATCAACCGCGAAGAGCTCGTCGCATTTTGTTGGGAGCGCGACCTAGATCCCACGACGGTACTTCAGTTGGCGTGGGCTCTTGTCCTCCGTGCTTTCACCGGCCTAGATCACGTTACGTTTGGCAACTATTTCGACGGCCGCGACGAGGGTTTGCTAAGTGATATTGGCCAGGCGATTGGTAGCTTCGCGACAATCTTACCATTTTCGGTGGATGTTTCCCCTAGTAAGACTATTGATGAGGTTCTCAAGGATCTGCGAAGAACCATGGCTATATCAAAGAAGCACCATAATCTGACCATGGCTGAGATTCAGCATGCACTTCGGGTGAGCGATCGATCTCTCTTCAACACGTGTTTCTACTTCCAGGAACCCAACGTGTTTGACGGCTCAGACATTGAAGATGGAGTCCTCGAGAAGGCGTCGCCAGCCCTAATCACATGTGCTCGGCAGTCCGAGTACGACGTCTGTCTAACAGCCATGTTCTCCGACGACCACCTGCACGCCAGCATCAGCTCGCGATGCCTTTCCCGAAACCAGATGCAGAGTGTCATGACGAGCTTTGAGCAGGCCACGAGGTGTATCCTGAACTGCTCCGTACAGCGAGTTGCCGAGTTAGACCTGTCCACCAGCCGTGATCTTGCGCAGCTTCCGCTCGATGCTCAAGATTGGGAGTCAACGCAGCGTTCAAACAAGATTTCGTCCTGCGTGCATGATCTCATTTTCGTACAGGCAGGTTTGAATCCCCAGGCACCTGCTATCTGCTCGTGGGATGGCGATGTGTCTTACCTCGAGCTTACAACCTTGGCCACACGCTTACGAACGTACCTGGTGAACCTCGGCGTAGGACCGGGCATGATTATTCCAGTCGTTATGGAGAAGAATCGATGGGCGCCAATCATGCTTATCGCGGTTTTACAGGCTGGTGCATCCTTTGTCGCTCTTGATTGTCAAGATCCCATTACGGCAAAGTCGACAATCGCGCATCTTAATCCTCGCATCGTACTTAGCTGTGAGGCGAGCTCAAAAGTGTTGGGTATGATTGTTCCCAACGTTGTCGTCGTCAACGAGGCCTTCTTCACTATCCTACCGCAGAGGCAGACATCCTACCTGGCGAGAGAAGCGACGCCCGAGCATGCGGCCTGCGTTTTCGTCACACCAAAACGTACCAGTTCAGGCGAGCCCCGGAGCATATTCTTCACGCACTCGGCCCTATGCTCTACGTTTATCGCCCAAGGGTCCTTGCTGAAGATGGATAGAGATAGCAGAGTGTTGCAGCTCTCGGCCTTCAACGTCGACATCTTCCTCGTTGAGGTACTGGGAACCATGGTTCATGGAGGGTGCGTATGCATGCCCTCTTCTAGGGAGCGAATCCACGACCTTCCTGGAGTCATAAACAGGATGAGGGTAAACTGGTCGTACATGACCAACGTGCTTGCGAGGCGGATCAAGCCGAGTTCTGTGCCGACGCTGAAAACATTGTGCTTTCGAACTCGCAAATTGGATCCGGATACGTATGAGCCATGGATGGAGAATCGGACAATACTGCTTGCATATGGTGCCCCTGACATATGTCCGCTAGGCATCTCTATTACGGAGATTTCGAGAGAAAAGGATCTCGATGTGATTGCGCCGCCGATATCAGGACGCTTCTGGGTGCTCAACCCTAGCGATCCGAGAAAGGTGATGCCGCTCGGAGCCGTCGGAGAGCTGGCTATCGATAGTCCCGTCATCACACCCCATCGATACTCATACGATCAGCCGGCCGTGGCGCCGCAGAGCAAACACCACCACAGTCCCGGCAAGAGACACAAGCCGCGGTATCTTAAGACGGGCCACCGTGTGCGGTATATAGGGGATGGAAAAGTGCGATTTATCTCTAGCACGCGTGACGAGGTACTTGTCGACGGCTCCAGTGTTGATGTCGCCGACGTGGAAGCATACATGCGTCGTGTTCTCGGGGACGGAATCGATGTCGTCGTTGATACAGTCGTTACTCGCGACTCCCTAAAAGTCTTGGCTGCTTTCATCGAGCTAGGTTCCTCGGTGTTCGGCGGAGGACAGGATAGCCTGGAGAATGTCAGCTCGCGCGTGAAGGAGCGCACCTTTATCTCGCAGCGCCTCTTTGAAGCGTCTCTGGACAACCCGGAACCTCGCACACCGCGACTGCCAGACTACTGCGTTCCCTCGCTCTTCATCCCCATGAGAACCTTCCCTACATCAAAGTCTCTCAAGGTAAATCGTCTCAAGATGCAGCGCATAGCGTCAGGTTTGACCTATGACCAGTTGTTGGAACTGTCAAGCGTGCCGGATCCGATCGAGATCCAGCGCGTCGTGCTCGCACAGAAGAAGCCTCTGCCCCTAACGAGACCGGAGGAGGTCATGCGCGCTATATGGGCTCGGGTACTGCCCACGTCGCCGTCTAGCATCAAGGGAACGAGCACCTTCTTCTCCGTGGGAGGAAACAGGTTTCTCGCTGCCGAGTTAGTGGTTGCTTGCCGCAAGGTTGGACTGAAGATCAAGTTGGCCGATATCCTCAGAGGATCTAGTCTTACCGAGATCTGTCGGGCTTCTGATGTGTCTGAGCAGGGGTTGAGAAATGATAGGAGCAGGACATCCGAGTCATCAGTCAGTTCCAAAGACTTCGACTACAACTTCGTCAGAGACATCGTTGCTCCGCAGGTCAAGTACCCAGCCCCTGATGTTGCGGAGGTTGTCGAAGCCCTTCCATCGCAGATCCGTAACCTTGAGCTAGGCATGTACAAGACTCGAGCCGACATCTCGAGCATAGTACTCGAATTTAACGGTCCGATCAACAAGACGAAGCTCCAGGCAGCATGCAACTCGCTCTCACATATGCACCCTATTCTCCGTACTGCCTTTATCTCTCACGAGGATCGCATCTATCAAGTTCTCTGCAGCACGTTCAAGCCTGCTTTCGAAACCATCCCAGCCTCCGAAGAACGACTCGAGAGCATGACGGAGGGTCTTATCGATAGGAATCAATGGTTGGAGTTTCGACCAAACGTGCCTGTTACGCAATTCACCTTTCTAGATGTCGGGCATCGCGGCACGTTGATTTTGCGAGTAAGCAAGACGCAGGTTGACGAGGCATCTATTCCACGGCTCGTCCAAGACCTTATTTCCTGCTATGAAGGAACCGAGACATCTCCCAACACCATGACCAACTTCTACGATTATGTCAAAGCCATCCATGCCATCGACCGCGACGTATCTACCGAGTTCTGGAGAGAGCAGCTCGAAGGGGCCAAGATGACACGCGTCATCGACCACGCAAAACCATATGCGCCTACGCCGAGGACGAGCGTCAAGTCAGTACGAGAAGCAGTGACAGTTGATCCCCTTGTTCCAGGAATCACGCACGATACCATGATCAAAGCTGCGTGGGCGACTGTCCTGGCTACCGTCTCTGGAATGAACGATATACTATTCGGTGAAGTCATCGAGGCGCATCACATCCCACTACCAAAAGGCCTCAAGGCTTCATCCATGATTGGCAGCATGACGAACACTATTCCTGTAAGAGTACGCTTTCCGTCGCTGCATATCTCGCCACTCGATTTGATGAAAAAAGTTCAGCGACAGCGACGAGCCAACTCTTGCTTCGAGATGTCTTATTCGCGTTACCTCCTCAACAGCTGTGGTGCTACGCGATCCCCCTCCTGGTCACAGTTCAGCACTGTCGTACATCATCATCCTCTTACACCACAGTCGCAAGGTCCCTCCACACTTAACATGGGCGATACGACGTTTACCTTCCGGACAACAGAGCCCGAGGCATATGACCTTCCAGACTTACTCCTGAGCTCGTCCATGGAAGGCACAGAGCGCCTGCATCTCGAGATCAAGTTCTCCGAGGGTCAAGTGCCGGTCAGCTTCGCAGAGGATTGCTTACGACTTCTCATCGCGGCCGTCGAGACGCTTACTTATCCCGAGACAGTCGATCAGCCTCTCTTGCAGTCCGCCGAGGAGATAATCAGATCTGAGAAGCAGGTTCCTCTGCCTCCCCAAGAGGTCCCCTCCCTACATATTCCGCTCAATCAACTCTTACTTCCGCAGCAACGTGCGGACATTGCAGACGCCATCACCACCGCCTGGTCTGAGATAGTCTCCAAAACTCCCCACGAACCAGAAGCCGCAGACCGCCGCAACTCGACACCATTCTACACCCTACGTCCAGCAACTCTCCTACCCGCTCACGCCCTGGCATCTCAGCTCAACCGCACCCTGCCAACCTCGAGAATCAAGGGACTCGACGCGATTCACCTAACAGCCGACGATGTCCTCGAAAACCCCACTCCCCACGCCCTCCTCGAGCTCATCGCCATGCGCCTGCGCGAAACAGGCGCGCTAAGCCTACCACTTCGTCAGAAGAATGCGAGCTTCCTCGGACAGAGCACACTCGCACTGCGGAATGGCATCCGTCGCTTGCGGACTAGGGATAGCCGCGCTAGCATGCTGGAGTTGAGCATCATGACGCCTGGGTGGATGAAGCAGAGGACGTCAAAGGATAGCCTTGGTTCGCCCTTTTCTATCAAGAGAGCTTCTCGTGAGCCGCCCAGCAGTCCGCTCCGAACGATAGACGAGACGCAGAATATCGTCGAGGACATCGATGAGGCGAGGTTTGGTGTGTCGAGGAAGGATGTGACGAGGGGTGGAGAACATATTGCGAACCTCATCAGTCCTCTGACTCCGACTATGGGTGGGAAGCCCTGGTCTACCTGGAAGCTTCCTAGCCCAACAACTCTAGTACCATGATATGAAGCAGAAGATCTCAAACCTTCACCTCCCTTCTCCTTCGCAAGAGTTGCCTTTTCCATGTCTATACCCGTTCTTATCTTCTTACTACTTATCTTACATCATCATAGTGATGACATTCTCTTCGAATATAGAGAACTAATAGAAGTCCATCTTTAATAGAAATCGTTTATCTGCACTCTGTGTAGATAGTGGCAAGGTTTCCTCTCGGCAACCCCTCTGGTACTTTTGACTGACCCAGAGTCTGCCTCTGGCGAATTTAGAATCACTGCCCTCGGAATAGGCACAACTGGGGTTACTACAGTACTCCTGTCAAAGCTCACAAGTCAGCGGGGGTGGTCGAGCTGGCTAACAAGATCATGTGGTAATTGCTGGAAGTGAGGTAGGCTATGATGACTGCTTGCAGCTGTTGGCATCTGTAAGTCTTATTGATGGCATTCTAGCACCTACCCAGTTCTTCTCTCTCTCTCCCCTTCATTCTTTCAAGCACATGTTCGAGCCCGATCTGATGGAAGCCATTAGGGAGGGGATTCACCATTGCTATTTGCTTGTTCGTCGTCGACGAACCTCGTTTATTGTTATCTACAGTAGGCTGGGGCTGGGGCTGGGGCTGGGGCTGGGGCTGGGGCTGGGTTTTTTTTTTTTTTTTTTTTTTTTGGCCGGGGACATGATTAGCATCTTGGTACTGGGTTATCTCGGAGTCGGTATGCCGGATCAAGGAGAACAGAGACTCCATTGCTCGCTGAGCTCAGTTGGGAACGGAAGTTAAAGTATCACCATAAGCAACGTTGAAGCATAGAATTGCACGCATTTCTTCGCAACACAGCACAGTGTCTCTGCTAATCGATCTGGTGCCCGTGCAGGACAAGTCTGGAACTATCAGTGCCGAATGCCGGGCCACAGCTGTACACGCACAGTAAGTGTACAGTGTGCAGAGCAAAAGCCCTTCCCACAGGCCACAGACCGCCGCCAAGCGCCACGTTGCGGATCGCAACGAGGCAAGCTCCCCTCTGGCAACCCTGGAGAAACCCCTAAAACCACAGCAACTACTCTAGAGACCCTCTAGAACCGGCCTAGACCTCCAGCGAGGGGCGGCACCGAAAGCCACTCAATGCACCAGGCCGGTACGTCGAAGCCGTGCTTGCCGTGTTCCGGCCGCCACGATTCTTCGTCCCGTCGCCCCCAGTGGCGCGCTGCGGCTCCGAACGATCGCTACTACAGTGCGGTGTGTACTCTACTCTAGCCAGCGTTCCGTGGCGGCATGTATCTACACTGTGCAAGCACCTCACATGCTTTCCCATCCTGCCCAGATTCCAGGTCTTGGCTTTCTTCCTGGTCTCTCCGCGATGCCGAGACCTTCAACTTCCCCATCTCCGCTACGATAACGACTCCGATTCCCCTTCTTGCAAGTCCCTCGATCACGACACTTCGTTTTGTCGCTCTGTGTCTCCCGACTACCGCCTGTTTCTCTTCGTTTGCGCGCAGCGGGGGGGCATATGGTGGTCGGCTGAAACTGAAACTCGACTTCACGACACCTGCCATTAACAGCTTCTCTCGCCCAGCCTCTAAAACTGGCGACAACTCGCGACGAATGAATCCCCGACCTCAAATCACGCCGTACACTTAACAGACGCCCTCATCCAGACCCCTCGACCTTTTTCTTTTCTTCCTTGCTGGCTAGCGCATTCTGTTTTACGAATCGATTATACGACCCATCTCCCGTCATCTCTCGATTCCACGATCCATTACCGTTGCGCTTCCTCTACTTTCCATTTCGCCATCTGCCTCCGAACCTGCCATCCTAGCGTTGTCGACACCGCCGTCTTTCCGCGACGTCCTTCCCACCTACGACTCATCATTTCTCGTCACCGGTTCTTACTGTTGTGAAACATCTTGGCATCGAACTGAGTCCTGGTAGTGAAGCCGGTCTCGTTCTTCTGGCCCTGAGGCCATGGCGGGAAACGAGAAGAGCGTCTCTGCTGGCGGAGTCGAGCTGGTTCAGCTTCCTCACCTGTCCCAGCAGACTGCTCCTGATACATCATCAGATTACAACGAGGTAATGCTAGTTCGAGATTGCTGCGAGCTCATCGGCCTTTGGAGGACTGTATCAGCTGACCTTACTTGCCAGTCTTTCTCCTACGACGAAGATGATCTTCGCGATTACAACACCGAGCAAGACCTCCACGTTACCGAAGATGACCTGCTCGAAGCCCGCGAACTTGCCTCCAAGTATACTCTTGAAGATGTCCGCGATATCATGACCCGCGTCCATCGAATTCATGAGAAAGATCCCAACTTTCCCCTCATCGTCATCCAGAAGATCAAGGACTTCCTTGACAACGAAGAACTCTTCAAAAATCCAGAGAATCACGAGAATCTGGTCCAAGAGATGAAGCTCGAGGCTGCCCTCATCACGAATAACAGCCCCTATGCCGAAGTCCGCGCCGTAGTATCAAATAAGGACGACCCTACCGTCCCTTGCTCCACCATTCGCAGTTGGATAATTGGACTTGGGTTTTCCATTCTACTCGCCTTTACGAATCAACTCTTCGATATTCGCCAACCTGCCATCCGCATATTGGCAAACGTCGCTCAACTATTGGCTTACCCCGTCGGTAAGGCCTGCGAGCGCTGGCTTCCCGATCATGGCTTCACTCTCTTCGGCATACGGCATTCGCTCAATCCGGGAGTCTTCTCCAAGAAGGAACATATGCTCATTACCGTCATGGCCAACGTCGCCTACAACACGCCATATACCAATTATATCATTTGGGTTCAATATCTACCCCAATACTTCAACCAGCAGTACGCCTCGCACTTTGGCTATCAGATCTTGATCGCCCTTAGCACCAACTTCATCGGTTACGGCATGGCTGGAATATGTCGTCGCTTCCTCGTTTATCCCTCCTACTGCGTCTGGCCGGCCTCATTGGTCACGATTGCCTTGAATTCGGCCTTTCATCACGACATAAATACTCCCGTTGAAGGTCCATTTGGCAAGATTTGGCGGGTGTCGAGGCTCAAGTTCTTTTATATCATGTTCGGCGCCATGTTCATCTGGTTTTGGCTTCCCAACTATCTGTTCACCGCGTTATCCAACTTCAACTGGATGACTTGGCTGGATCCTACGAATCTCAATTTGAGCACCATTACAGGCACCAACAATGGCCTTGGAATCAATCCATTTCCCACATTTGACTGGAACATCCTTCTATGGGACTCGGCTGATCCGCTCATGGTTCCCTTTTTCAGTACCTTCAACCGATTCATTGGCGTCTTCATCTCGTTCTGGATTGTGGTCAGCATCTGGTACTGCAACGTCTACAATACTGGTTACCTACCAATCAATAGCAACCGTGTTTACGACCATTTCGGAAAGCTCTACAACGTCACCAATGCCGTTGACGATCGAGGCCTGTTCAATGCCAAGGAGTACGCCGCCTATTCGCCCCCGTTCCTGGGTGCCGGCAACATTGTCATTTACATGTTCTTTTTCGGCATCTACTCATCGACTTTGACATATGCTGCTCTATACCACCGACGAGAGATTGTCACAGGCTTCAAGGGCCTCATCAACAGCTTTCGGAAGAAGAAGGCGAATAGCGCCAATGACGAAGTCAACGATCTCGATGTCCACAGCCGACTGATGAAGGTCTACCGCGAGGTCCCCGAATGGTGGTACCTGATATGTCTCTGCTGCGCTATTGCCTTTGGTATCGCCGGCATTGCCCACTGGGAAACGCATACATCGCCTGGCGTCATCTTCTTCGGTCTCGCTCTATGTGTCGTCTTCGTTATCCCCGTTGGTCTTATCAAGGCCATGACCGGTATCGAGGTGACTCTCAACGTCCTCGCTGAATTTGTCGGAGGATCATGGGTCGAAGGCAACGCGTTGGCTATGAACTATTTCAAATCGTTCGGATATGTCACTTGCGCTCATGCCATCATGTTCTCGAACGATCTCAAGCTCGCCCATTACGTGAAGATCCCACCCAGACATACCTTCTCGGCACAAATGATTGCAACCTTCATCAGCACCTTTGTTTGCGTGGGTGTTCTCAACTTTCAGATGGATCACATCGACAACGTCTGTACCGAAGACGCACGTTTCAAGCTCACGTGCCCCGGCGTCAACACCTTCTTTACCGCCTCTGTGCTGTGGGGTACCGTTGGCCCCAAGAAGATCTGGGGCAAGGATGGTCAGTACACCGAGACTTTGGTCGGCTTTCCCATTGGCGTGGTCGTCGTCCTCTTCTTCTGGGCTATTCAGAAGAAATTTCCCAAGTGGACATGGACGCGCCAAATCCATCCTGTAGCCATCATGTATGGAGGCATCGTGTGGGCCCCTTACAACATGTCGTATGTTTGGCCTTCGGTTCCCATCGCGTACTTTTCCTGGATCTACCTCAAGTCGCGATTCCTCGGGCTGTGGTCTAAAGTAAGTGCCTTCACTTCGAATTACTATCCTCATCAATAAGCTAACATGTGCAGTACAACTTTGTGCTCTCTGCCGCATGGTCTTGCGGTATTGCCATCGCGGGCATCATCATGTTCTTCTGCCTACAGTTGGACGGTGATGAACTCGAATGGTGGGGAAATAACGTAGCCTACGAGGGCTGCGAGGGAGAAGCGTGCCCATTGAAGACATTGGCACCCGGAGAGTACTTTGGTCCACGGATGGGTGAGTTTCGGTAGAGTAACTAACTGGTGACTCGGGGTTTGTTGTACATAGATGATGATTTAACGTAGATATGACGACGGGAGTTCCCTCGCTTCTTTTGGATATAACCATGTTTTCGAAACCCTGGATTCGGGGCTCTTTGGTGGGTTGATCATTTGGGATTGGAGTTGTGTCTGATTTATAGCATATCAAGAGCATGTGCCCGAGGGTCGCTTTTTGGAAATAGAAGCAGTCTTGACTGCACCTGTTCCTACTGCTTCTGAAACTGTCTCTCACTTGCTAAAAACTACACTCATCGGAAAAGTCGGCCTTCCGGCCTTCTTCTTCTTCCCGGTAGCAGAATATGAATGAAGTCATAAAGAAGTCAGGCCATGCCATATCCCAGCCACGGAACTGACCCGGTTTCTCTGGCAGTCGAGGAATCTCCTTACGGTCATCATCTCCGCGGTGCCGAGGGAGCCTCGCATCGGATGTAACGCAAGACGCTCGTGATGGGTGAGAGGAGAAGAAGAGAATGCTTGTTTTTTTCTTGATTTTTTTTGGTTTTATTTACTGTATTCGCGGCCCGATCAGTGCCACGCATCCAGACTGTCGGGATGCGATACGGGCTCTGCTTACATGGGTCGGCTCCGTATCGAGTTGAGGCTGAAGCTACGATTGCTTGAAATAGCCTCGACGTCCTGTTCTAGTTCTGGCACTGCTACGGGGTAGTTCATTAACCTCCTGCTCAACGTCTCACGATGCAGGGCATTCGCTTGGCTTACACGAGTAGCTCGGAATCAACAAGGCCGTCACTCGTCCGTGGTCAGCCAGGGATCGCTGATCAAAAGGTTGCAATCTCTCGTAACCGATCAGGGCTCTGTTTCGTCTCTCGAGAGGCTTCAGCAGGTAAGTTGGTCCGCATAACCTTGTTCGAGATCGACACGCTGATACGTAGCACTCGGCCGCGGCATTTACGACAATGGCGCGTCCACCCGATCCACGTCCACCCGATCCACGTCCACACGTCCACAGGGCGAGGACGACGTTCGGTATGTGCTGTAAATAAATCCCTTGTTACGGTGCGACACCGGATTTCTCCCCTCCCTCGCCAGCCCTATCGGGTGCAACGTGCTCCTCGTCCGTTGCTACTACCATCTGCGTGCCTCTGCTACAGTAGGAGAAGATCCTCATCCCTCGCCTCGTCTCTAAGGCTGGATGGGGCCGGGATGTGGGATGGCTGTTCCGTAAGAGGTCGTACCGCTTGCAGACTCAACCTGGGAGCCAAGGAGCACGAACCATCGATGTTGATGATGAATTCCCTTTCTGACCAAGCTTCGGCTCGTCGCTGCCCTGTTGTTCCATCTCCGATTCTCATCCGCCCATTCCCAAACCGCCCTTGATCGTTCAACAAACCCCCTACACGGTTGAGTCTTCCCCCCCTCCCTGTTTCAAACGCAAGCCCTGAGTCTGCCATGATTATTTCAATTGCCCGAGAGATCGGACATATCGCCTAGATGAGAAGCGGGGTCCGACTAAGGATGGTAGATGATACGGTGCAGTGCTTGTTGCGTAGCCCCGTAGGTAGGGCAGGGTAAGGATTGACATCTAAGCCACCATCAATCACCGTCGGAGATTGTCTCGTGGAAGATCGCAGTTGCAATACCTCTACCATGCTTCTAAATTAATCACTTCATCTACAATGTAATCAATCACCACAGCTCTGCTGGTGAGGGTGGATGGATAAAGGGCCTACCTTAGTAGCTTGCCCGTATTATACGGCGGTCGCGGTGGACCATGTAGTAAGCTGACAAAACGCGCGAGTTGGGCGGAGATTGCTGCTCTGAGAAGGATGTCGTTGATGAACTTGCAAGCCGGCTTACAGTACAGTAGTAGTGATCTAGTCTACTAGACTAGCCAGGCGCGGATACCGACCCAGACGATAGGATTCAGAGTTGCTGTCGTAGTCCACAATTATGCCAGTTGAGAAGTCAGGGGTTTAGAAGAGCAACATTTATCTCAACCATGATGGCTGCTCTGACGAGTCACCTCCGTAGAAAAATGGAACTGCATCTTGAGCTAACGCTCCCTTTCTTCCCCAATCCAGGACGCCTGACGAGGGAATACGAGGTCGATGCTACTTGGGCCGGGATATCCCTTCTGCCTCCCTGTAGGGCTGAAGAAGGCTGAACCGGCACATGGTGATACGGGCCATGGCAGCTGCAACAAGGTCAGAGGTCCTGTCTGAAGGCTTATCATCGTGCTCGCCTCTACTGTTCGATCCAGTGTTCGAGTGGATAGCCTTGGCAGGCGATAAAGTCGTCTAGCAGGTGTCGGTACACCAATTCTCTCTGTCGGCCGCGCTCCGACAGGAGGAGGCCTCTGCTACTCCTTTCGGATGTGCCAGATAGTTTCAGGCGTAGCCGGTCGAGGTCTGTGGCTCGGATTTTCAACTGCCCACGGCCGCGCGAGCGTCGCCGCCGCGTCAGAAGACGATGTGGGGTTGAGTTAGAGGCTGCTAGGGCCGATCAAGGGCGTCTCAGGCGGGACTTGCGTACATGAGCACGCGCACACGGTCCTCGATAGCTCCAAGCTCCGTCGTCCGACTGTCCGACTCCGAGGGACGTAATCAAAGCTCAGGCCAAACAAGTCGTGGAGGTCGAGATCCCCACGCCATCTCCATGTGCGTCTTCATCCCCGAGTCTTCCGCATCGTATCGCCCAACCGGCTCCGAAGTTCCTGTGTGCCGCTAGGAGGGCTGAGATGTCTGTCTCGGAGCAGTTTCCTCTTCGGACTTAACTCGAAGACGGAATTCGGCCGACACATCTTGGAGGTTGGTTGACACTTGACAGGCTGGGCCCCTTGCCCAAGATATGGTATCCCCCCTCCCCACAGCGGCCCGGCTTGCATGTGAGAGCAAGAGTCCGGGTAACCGAAATGGCAAGTTGTTGGCTGCTCTCTAGAGCTGCTGGGGTTATCCTGAATCACTTCCCTGAATTGAAGAGCGAGCTGGGATAATCCGAGCGTTGGAAGTCCGTGAAGTTCGTGTAGATGCTGGTGTGATCTCGGCGATGAGGGGGGTGATCCTACGTCGTATGTGGCGCACGGGAGGGTGTACGGTACAGTAGTATACAGTGCAGTAGCTGGAGCATGTACTGTACTGTACTTGGCAGCGTGCTCAGGCCTAGGGATTATGCTATTGGATGATTAATAAACGTTAGAGGGACGGCACAGCACGGAGTAGGCTAGTAGGCTACTACATACGTGCCCACGGCATCCCTGTTTCCTTCCGTAAATGGAAGTCTTCGAGAATGTTTTTGAAGGATTTCTCCCTGAAGACCTACCATAATACCAGTACGTACTGGAGTACGTATACGAGCGAGGACGCTATGCACCACAGTCCCTTGCAAAACTGTCTCCAGTATGTAATTGCTGCATTCTGAAGGTCCAGACTGTCGATGGTCGTTGATCGGATATTAGAAAACCACATATTTCTCTACTATCAAGCGCTTAGCAATGCTACTACTGCAACTGAAATCAGCTTGAGGAAAAGGCAGTGAACCTTCCTAGGTGTGCTGTAAGCTAACCACGCACTGCTCGAGAGCTTACGAGCTGCAGCTGATGCTGGCAAAGTGAAGCCGAACGGCTCAGCAGTTAAAGCACGTACAGCGATCAAGCTTTCTAGCTCCACTTGGTTATTGAGCGTCAAGGGGTAGGTGGCCCATCTTTCAAGCCCGCGTCACATCGCTCGTGTTTATTAGGCCCGGTTTGTTGAGACTAAAGAATTGATCCAGGAGCAGGCAGACCACAGTTTCGGTTTCGTTACGTCTCTGGCTGAGAGTGGCTCTGGTTGCAAGGGATCTATCGTAAGCGCCGATTTGGTGAGCGACCATCCGAGATTTTTCGGTACTAACTTAGAGACCCAAAAGGAGGCTACGCACGAAGCTCAAGTCGTTCGCGCCCATGGCGCGTGGGATTGTGGTTCCAGACTGGCGTACTCCAGACCGGTCTAATTGACCTCTCAGAGGGCTGCGATGACAGATGCCTCCCAGAAAAGTGGGAAAAGCTTCCCCTAGCTGGGCTAAGATGTAAGGAGGGCGTACCAGATCCACCAACTAAATCATCAGTAGCATCGAGAACCCTTAGCTTTAGTGACCTTGGTAGCGCGGTATAACAAATAGCAACTCGAGAAGATCCGATGAAGCGGGGGGTTCGGAAGAAGTCGAGGGAAACGATGCTTGGTAATGATTACAAAGACAGGATTATCGGTTGTGCAGAAAGTACGATGTCGAAGAGAGGCTTTGGTATTTGATACAACACGTACAAGGTTGCAAACACACCTAAGCCCAGGTGTACTGTGCTGTGCTGTACAGTACAGCATGATCTGGGCACCTTCATCATCTTCATCATCAGCATGGTGAACTTCGGAGGTCAGGCCATCTTAATCACGTGCAGTCGCACAGTACCCCTGAGGGTTATGTTTTAAGGTTTCGAGACAGATCCGAACAAACGTCAGGGACTCGTTCGGAGTTCAGAGATGGATCCCGAAACGATCAACTGGCGCGAGGCTCCGGTCCATCATGAACCTCCTGACCTTCCGAAACCAGAAGCACGGAGTCGAGCCGATGATTCGGCCGCGTAGCAGCCTCCAGCCACACTTCGGCAACTGGACAGAGCAGCTTGCTTGTGTAGAGTGGTCCATGGGAACCATATCCAACGCCTAGTCGAGGCTTATATCGAGAAGCGCCGATACTAGGGACTTGGGGCAACGACGGGATCTTGCCCGCACTCTGTCAGGGACATCGCGACTCGTCAGCAAACGTAGAACAACCGGTAACCCGGTATGATATGCTGTAGTAGCAGTAAGGTTAGTTGACGCCCGACTCTTAACCAGGCGCTCAAATAGGCAACTCGTCGTGCGTGGGGGGGTGAGAAGCATAGCCTAGTGCCTAAGTCGACAATTTTATCGTCTGTCAGTCGAAACCATGACGCCGAGCCCGCTGCTCTGGTGTGGCATGGGCGCTCAGCTTAGGACGGGCTTACTGTAAGGGCATCGCTAATTCAGATTGCGCCGTTGACTGGCCTTTCGCCTCAGCACTCTGATGGCTCCCAGGCTGCCAGGTTCGACCTACCGTGGCAGCATGAAAGACTAAACTTTGCTAGCCTCGAGCTGAAGGAACAACGATATCCACCACGGTGGAGAACGGGTAAGGAAACGGCAGTTGCGCGCGAGAAATACGGTTCGGTAGCATACCAGAACGGCACTATCCATCGCGAAAGACGTCGCTGCAGCCCAACATGGACCAGTACGTCAACGGTATCCCTCCCAGACTCCGGACTGAGGTGACGCGCGGGTGGCTCGGAAGGCCGTCGTCAAAACCGCCGCGCAAGCCACAACGTTAAAAGGGCCCCTTCTTCTTCCTCTCCTTCTCCTTCTTCTTCTTCTTCTTCTTCTGGAAAAAGAGCCGAAAACAAGCAAGAAGGGCAGCCCCGGAACGAGCCTAGGCAAAAAGCAAATCACAGGATAGGGCTGAGAGGGGGTCGATGTCAAGCCTTTTCTTTCTTGGCCCAAGTACCGTACCACGTACTGTACAGCCAGGGAGGGCGGACGGAAAAGGTGGGAGACGTTCTTCCGTACTCCGTACCTCTCTCCGTCTCCTCATCGAAAACTCCGAGACACGCAGATGCCGCGCGAGGAATAGAATAAAAAAAATTATAGAAAAAAATTAGAAAAAAAGGAGACATCTTCGGACACCTAGTACGGTATCGTACCTACAGTACAGCACAGCAGGCGATTACCCCTCTCCCACATCCCGAGGTCAGGTCCAACTTGCAAGATTCAGACCGAGCTTACGGCGCCGACAGTTATGACTCAGCTCCGTGCTGTAATGAAGTACAAGTTAGCGCCTGCGATGGGGGGTTTTAGCTTGCGGTAGGGCTTAGTTGTATCTGCTTTCTCGGCTGTCCGAGATGCCCGCGCTCCCGACAGGCCAGTGCGTCCGGGGCCCGCAGAGTGGCTCTACCTAGATACTGATGCAGTTGGGCTTGCGATTGCTGACGGGCTTGAGGCTCGCTCTACAACTTAACTTAGCCGTGGTGAACTCATAGCGTGGCGTCCGAGAAAAAAAGAAGAAGAAGAAAAGAAAAGAAAAGGTCTAACACCATTCGCCGAGGGGGACGGCTAGATCGCTCGAGGAATAATCGGTTCGTGGCGAAGGAACATCGCCGTTGTGCCCAGGCAGCAGAGACAGGCCAACACGAATTACCCATCAGATCTCCAATGTGGGCTTCAGGGATCAAGCCTGCGTAGAAAGCTTAGTAGCCGCTTTCCCGCTCCCAGGCAATCCGACCCGACTAGGGCTGCAGATGACAGAGCGGGAGGTTATGCGTACAAGCAAGTCGAGCGATGTTCCCCTCTTTCGACGATATACTACAGTATGTATGCTCGACTTCAACTTCGAATGGCCCATACTATATACCTGGGCCACGATGCAATAGCAGGCTTCCGTTGCGGGGCGATGTCCAGCTAAGACAGGAAGGCAAACTTGTGACTGCCAGCTACTCTACTGTAGTCTAGCACCCTGCTTGGTCTTACACGTACGTAGTCATGTTTCGCGTGCTGAGATCTGGACGCTCATCGTCTTGGTTGATTTGGTTGCCGCCACGATGGCATTGTTCGGGATATTAGTGCAAATCGGAACTTCTCTGTACGATTTGTATCTGGAAGCTGCGATCATGACATAACCCTGATTCAGGAGCCCGCCATCCTACTACCTTGCTCTGTGGTGGGACTTGAAACTGATATGACTAATGAACATGGCGTCTCTGTGCACAACGTCGTGGCAATCTGTGTCGAGAGCGACTCGGAGTGCCTGGGGCTTAGGCCTTTGGCCAAGCCTCGGCTACGTAGAAGATGATCAGTTTTAAGGTGCAGTACAAGCATGGATACGATGTCCTCATCATCGCTAATAAGAGTTGGAACAAGGTACTGAAACCCCATTTTTGCTGTTTCTATTTTCTGTCAGGAGAGGGGCCATGCTCCCCCTCCCCCCCTCGCCGTTTGGAAGATCATCATCATCGGCGCGCAGAGATTCGGTTCACTGGACAGTGAGTGATCTGTACATGTACGCACGTACGTACGGTACATGACAGGCTGATGAGCTCGGGGTCAGGGAGCCTGCCCAGGTTAGGGAGGTACCTAATAGCATGACGCGCCGTGCGGGTCTATTCATTGGGGCATTAAATGAGACTGACGGTGGCAGCCGCGGTATTTGCTCAGATGAGGGACTCGTCCGAAAGTTTGTGAAATGAAGCCAATAAAGTTTGTTCGACTTATTAACCGGCCTTCCCTCCAACCCCATTGATGAGCCGTCCCGAGAGAGTGTACGTATTTCCTTGCACAGCCTCCGCCCCGCCGACGGAACGGTGGGAGCGCGAGCGCGGAGGGTGTGGGTGCGTGGGTGTGGGTGGGTATTGGTGCGTGTGGGGGGGAGACGGCCAGCCCTGCGAGGCGATACTTGAGCAGCCGCTAAGCGGTCGTACCCCTTCAGCTTTCGTCCATCTCATAAACCACGGCGAAGGGGAGGGAGTGCGCGTAGGCCTTCCATCATGGCATTCGCCTTACACCCCCCCCTTCTCTCCGTGGTCTTTTCCTCCCCCTCCCCCTGTCGCTGGAAAGCTCGCTCATGATCCCGGCCGAAGCACGAATACCCCGGTTCCGGTTCGGTTCAGGCACGCAAGGTAGCTCTGAAGAGCTACGGGGCGTTTTGCTGGCGGTACAGATGATACTGTAGAGATGGGGGAGGAGGGGGTTTTGAGGATCCTTGGACAAAGGGTTGGCGATTTCCAAGGTTGACAAGTGTCTGGGAGGTGCAGTGCTGGTTCAGCAAGTGCAGTGCAGGCTCGGCAATGTCCAAGCCAGCAAGTGTTCGGGGCTAGATAAAGTGGAGGTGAGCTTTAGGGCCTCTGAGCGGACGGGGAGGTTGTAAGTTAGATGCAAGATGAAGGATGAGAACGAAGCCAAAAAGTGTAAAGTGTGGACTTGATTCGTGAGCAGATGCGGAGTTTCCCGTGCTACGATAAACGTTACAGCATTGCCTCGTGCCTCTTGCCTCTGTTTCAGCATGTCTCTGCCTTTTTTTTTCTCTTCGAGCGTTACAGCGCAGGGCACAGGTGGTGGTTTGTTGTTATTGTCGTTGGCGTTGTTATTGCTGCTGCTGTTTCGACCGTTGGGCCATTACGGAGTACAGGCAGACCTTGGGGTTGCAGCGCTTGTACAGGCTGTACAGGCTGTACAGGCTGCACAGGCTGCATGTACTGTAGAATGCTTCATCCAGGGCGTCGCCTCGTGATTTGATTCGCTACGGCTGCGACGTTGTATGTAGATGCGAGCGCACCGCGGCTCGTACAAAAAGGCCGTAGCGACCCTGCTCTTCATTCCATTTTTTCTCTATCTCTTCATTTCTCTTAGTACCTGCTATTGCATCGGTATGATATTGCCATTTGACATCCTACACAAGTACGTACATGACATATAGGGCTGCTGGTCCCGAGGAGGAGCATCGGCACGGTTTTCTGTTACTTACTGTAGCAGCAGTATAACTACATAGTACGTGCAGTACGCAGTTAGCCCTGTAGTAGCGAGGCGGGACTGAGGACGTGTTGATTTCGCAGTTTAGCAGGATACTCTACGTAACACACCCCGTATTATGACGCGCACGCCCCCCTCAGGCACCCCCCCCCCCTTCGCTATCCTTACTGGTTTTACCCAAAAGCACACATTGTCCATCGTCCAGCTAACTCTTCGTCTCTCTCCTCAACTCATATACCTCATCCATCTGTTTTCCAATCCGCTCTGTTCAATCCCCTCCCCCGCCTGCACTCTTTGCATACTCCTGACTGTATATTGCCACATCGTCCACTCTCCTGCACAACTGGACAGCCTCTCGGAAACACGACGTGTTCTCTCGCAACACAGGGGAAAGAGGAAGAGAAGAGTGGAAGACGGAGAGCTCTGGACACTTCTGTCGTCGTCGCAAACCCGTATGTCTAGACTCTTGCATACTACTAGTCAAAGTGGGCTGTCATCTTTCCTTCGATCACGCGTTTATTACACGACGGCAAAGGCACCTGCGTTGTCGAGCTTGGTTCGATCGTCTGTCTGAAAGGCTTCTATGCATATAGCAGCTGTTACAACCTACCAATCCTGACTGCGACTGCAACCATCTGGAATCGGAACTGTAACTGTGACTGTAACTGCGACAGCAACCACAACTTGTACAAAAAAGCCCTTTTTTATTTATCTTTACCCTGCCTCTTAACGTACCGAGTACCTACCTCACTGGGCTGCTCCTCATCTGCTCCCGCCAGGCTTCTTTTTTTTATTCACCTTCTCCTTCGTTCTGTTACATACATACATACCTTGTCTTATTCTTAACCAACCCTGCTACTTTAAACAACCGTTCGCTCGAATCACCCTCGACGCTTTTCCCTGCCTCGCGCTTCTATTCGCTTCGTCTTCTAAACGCCTTCAGCTTTACCAGGTCTCGACAATCCGCAGCACCCGGCCTTGCACCCGGCCTAACGGCGAGCCCGAGACCGTTGCCACCACCAACACCACCTCATTCGACCCAACAACAATCCCTTTCGGATCCGACTCCGACGGCCAAACGCCAGGCAACGGCTTCACCAGCCTCGCGCGGGACAGGCGGGCTCGAGCAGTATTCTTGTGAGAAGCCACGGTCGGTACTCTCGGCCACTCATTCTATGACGGAATCGGCCTCGTCGACTCGTTCATAATCGCCCGAAGCTTGGCTCCCGCATCCACATCCGCATCCGCATCCACATCCCTCCCCTGCGCTCCAGCTCGCGTCGTCACCTGCCGAGATCCTCCACCATGGCCTTTCCGCCACAGTATAGGGAACCAGCTCCCTCCTTGCCGAGCATTATAGTCCCTTCGACCGACCGTTGGAGACATCACACGAGCCATCACGATATAGCCTTTGGGAGAAGTCCTGCTATGTCGATTCCTGGCATGGAGACTCCCAACGACGTTCCTCCTCCTCTTCCTCCACCTCGATACCTCCCCGGAACCGAACCGCCTCATCACTCGGCCAACATGCCTGACAAGAAGGGCTTTGGATACAGTCCTGCTTCCTTGAGCAGCGGATACGGTAGCATGGCTTCCTCCCACTGGGAAGACCGACAAAGCTACCAGGGACGCGCCAGCATCGTGACCGACCGAGATGAGGGTTATGCCAGTTATTCCTCCACCGACAAGTACGCAACATGATACCCCTCTAACTCTGCAACTATGGGATTAGCCAATTGCCGATGGCAATGCAGCGCCTGCTTCTTCTAGAACTGAACTGACTCTACCCGTCCTAGATCCTCCAGAGATTATGTCCTTCCCTCGAGGCTACCATTCCACCACAGCAGCCTCAACTTTAAGTCACCAGCCGATATTCATTCCGACAGCATGAAGATGAAGCTCAATGCCCCCCGCAACCCCGATAGATCGCCCCCGCGCCTCCTCACTACTCCAGCTTCCGACATTCTGTCCCGGAGGTTTTCCGTCGAGGATCGCTCCCAGACCCAGACGCCTCAGAGCATCCCTATCCACACCCGCGGCCTATTGGGATCTCCGTCACGTTTCGCTGAGATGCCGCTGCACTCTGGCTTCTCATCTCGCAGTGCTACTTTCCATTACGGAGACCGCTCACCCATCGACGGCTCCGACGTTGAACGCTCTCCCCGATATCGATCCAAGAGAAACAACAGCGACGACGCAATCTCCCCTCCTGGTAGTTGTGGTGCTGATGATCCCGAGATTGAGGAGACGTCATCCCTGAAGCGACTACACATCGATGATTCATACGGCGGCGGTGGCCACAAGCGCAGAGCAGCCAGCCCTACGGAGGAGCAGCATCTGCCCTCTATTCAGCTAGATACCTCATGCCGTCGCGATGTTCCTTCCCGCGGCTCACCAACATCTCGCCTCAGCACTATTCTCCAGGGGTCCTCCTTCGCGTCAACCCCCGTGTCGCGCACCGCCTCTTATTCCGCGACACCGATCATTGCACCAAGCGTCGCTTCTTGCATCTCTTACGACCGACGATCGCCAAATGCCCTGTCAACTGGCGGTGTGTCACCGATATCCTGCAATTCACCCTACGCGACCCCGGTTTCTCTGAATCCTAGCCCACGAACTTCCATTTCGGGACGAGGTTCGATACACTCCAGGACCGCCTCGAATGTTAGCGCGAGAAACATGGCCGAGGCGCATAAGCCTACGGGCCCCAAGCTGCAGGGGTTCTTCATGTGCGAATGCTGTCCCAAGAAGCCGAAGCGGTTCGAGACTGCTGAAGAATTGCAGTAAGTAACTACTACAGAGTGCTCGATCACCTAGACCACAGGGGCTTTAAGCTAACGTGTACACAGCGCCCATGGAGCTGAGAAGCAATACGAGTGTTCCTACTGCCGAAATCGGTTCAAGAACAAGAACGAAATGGAACGTCATCAGAATTCTCTGCATCTCCGTCGCCATTCATGGTCTTGCTCGGCGCTGTCAAACTACGACCGTGCCTTTCACGATTCTACCGGCCGGCCTGGAAAGGCCGATACCTGTGGCTACTGCGGCGAGGAATTCTCTCGTACCGGACACGGCCCCGGAACTGGAGCCTTGAGCGGCGGGTCCGCTCCCTGGCATGCTACAGAGCAGGACTGGCAGGAACGAATGAGGCATCTGTTGGAGGTGCACAAATTCAGAGAGTGTAACTCGTCGAAGAAGTTCTACCGGGCCGACCATTTTAGGCAACATCTCAAGCACAGCCATGCGGGCACAAGTGGCAAGTGGACCAACATGCTGGAGAATGCTTGCATGTTGGATGAGGATCCGACGCCGAGATAGTGAGAGAGAATCTTGTCGGATGCCATTAGGTGGCCAGATCAATACTTGCAGTCAAGATTGCACTTGCATCCACTCAGCAGGAGTTGAAGCAGTATAAACTTCAAAGTTCGGGGCATTCGTGCCACTAAGCATTCTTACCTTTCGTCGCGCGGAATGCCTGCGAGGCGCCGATGTGACGAAAATCCGACTCCTCTGATCGGCAGACTGCATGTTTTGCACATGGACCTTGGGCCCAAGCGAATCAACAGAGGGCAGGGCTGCATCTGCAGATCTCCTATGAGCCACATCGGGGCATTCCGCGTGTTCTGAGAGCAGAAGTTGCTGTCTTTTGCCTCTCTGTTCAAGGGAGTGGACTCTGAGATGCATTGCATATGCGAGAGCCTCGACTTTGTGGCAGTGCTGGTGGGGAAGAAGGGGAGCGCGCAACACAAGTGCAGATTGGCCCGATCAGGATCATGGTGGGTTGAGGATGATTGGCGTACGGGATTACAAGACTTTTTGAAGTGTGCATTTGCCATGGCGCTACTCCTGGATTTTAGCCTGTTGTTGTTATACTCGGCATTGGGTGTTCTGAAGGCGGCCGTATGGTCGCAGTCAAGTTTGATGGGAAAGTTTGTGAGAGCCTCCGACTTCCAGCTTATCAATTGGGCAAGCACAGGCTCTGGTTTCTTCTCTCTTCTCCTTCTATTTTCCCCTTTTTCTTTTCCCTCATTCCTCTCTTACATAGCAATTCGGGCGACTGGTGTTAGTAGTATATACGTAGCCCTGGACAAGGGTCTACCTGCTCTCAGTCTAGAAGGACTCTGACGATACTTGCCTTTGGGTTTACAGCACAAAACGGGAATCGGACATGGAACAGATTATGGTACATGAGGATAAAAAGGCACAGCATACAGTAGATAGCGAAATGACCTTTGGTTGAGTGAGCAGTTACGCGAGTTCCAAGTCAGAAGACTGCCGTTAGTGTGCAACCTTGAATGATATGACATGATGCTGGTAGTTTATCCAAGTAAATCACGACGGGGTTAAAGTAGTAGTCTCTTAATACGTGAAGTGATTGCTTTGAAAAGCTTGGTACGTCGTAACTCAGGCGTGGAAAAGGCAAATGGTGGCGCAGATGAGGACGTGTGGCTAAGTCGTATAGTGTCAGGCCGATGGCGGGGTTGAAGTGTGGCTAAGCGAGGGGCGGGAAATTTCGTAGGACCGTTGATGGCGACTTCTATGTGCGAGTAAGTGAACGTTGCCGTGCTCATTGGCAAATATTCAACATCAGGGACTTGTCAGATACGACTCTAATTCAAAATCTACTACGACTGCATTCAGTAGCCATACAAACTCCTGGCATGAACGACGTTGGAAAACCGAGTGCTCGGGATACAGAGTCAACGCCAGATATCACGTCGAAACTGACAGACGCCGTCGCTCAGGGAATCCTTCAGCTGGAAGATAACTGCCAGGATCCTGCTCGTGACGATACACGTCCACAGATTTGGGAGGAGTTTGGGCACAAATTTGGAGCCGAAGAGCTTGACACCCTCAAGCGGAGCATTGCCGAGATGGCGTTGAGTAGGATTGATGGGCAGGATGAGCTCTACGTCGGAGGGTGAGTGAATTCCGAAGCGCACGGTTGAGATTTTCCGTCACACGAAGAGGGTTCATCGTTCAAGGGCAATACTGATGGGATTAGACTCTGGGCTCTTCGTCGTACGGACTCTCTCACCGACAGGAACATCACTCACATCCTCTCTGTCGTTGGTTTCGACCCGGCCAGCTTGAAAAACTTCAAGGACGAGCCTTGGTCTGAATACGGCAAGGCATTTCGACACCTCATCGTCGACATAGACGACGTGGAGGATGCGGACTTGCTATGCGAGCTGCCGCGCGCCGTGAGATTCATCGACGAGGGCATTCGGGGCTCGGGAGACGGTCATGAGATTCGCGAGGTGGAACATCAAGAGACTGGCAGTGCGTCACTAGAGAATGGAGCTGGAGGGTTAAGCGAGGGGAAGGGAAAAAAGACTGGCGTGTTCGTGCATTGCGCGGCGGGGAAGTCGAGATCTGTCACTGCGGTGATCGCTTACTTGCTATGGCGGTATCCGAATCGCTTCGATCCCAACATCACACCCGCTTCCATATCAGACCCAACGCAGTCGCATTCGCATACGCCAGATCAGAAGCGATCACGAAAGGAAACCGCGCAGGAGGCCGTTCACGCCGCTCTTACCTGGGTCCGCCGAACCCGTCCCATGGGCGAACCCAACGATGGATTCATGGAGCAGCTTGCCCTCTGGTGGGAGATGGGATGTCCAGACGACGTCGAGGCGCATCACGTCTACCAGCGCTGGGCATACAAGCGCGAGGTGGAGGAGAACTTGGCCGTTGGCCAAGCGCCCACGCGTCTACGTTTCGAGGATGAAGAACGTCAACCGAGCGATGAATCAGGCACAGAACTCCGATGCAAGAAGTGCCGCCGCGCACTCGTCACAACGCCTTTCATCATCAACCATCAACCTACAGCTACTGCCGCTGCTCAGCACCCGGGCACCTCTCCCGCGGCATGCCAGCACGTCTTCGTGGAGCCTCTGAGCTGGATGCGCGGCACCCTGGAGAAGGGCGAGCTCAACGGACGCCTGTCGTGTCCCACCGAGCGGTGCGGCGCCGGCGTGGGACGGTACGACTGGAAGGGCTTCAGGTGCAGCTGCGGCGGGTGGGTGACGCCGGCGTTCTCGCTGCAGAGGGCGAGGGTGGATGAGTTTGTCAAGAGGTCGGTTGGCGGGGAGGCTTCTGCGCGGGCTATGGGGATCAGGATGCCGCCTGGTTCGGGTGCGGGGGGGAGGAACGGGCACTTGTGAGGAGTGGGATGGTGTGTGCGTGTGTGTCTCTGGTGTGGATAAGTTGGACGCTGTGATGGCTGATGTTGGGAGCTGATAGCCCATGCGGTTCGACGAACGGATTGCTGGGTGTCCCGCTCCATTGTCCGAAGGGTGTGCCGGATCGCGAATCAGTCTGCGGAGTACTGCATGATGTGCGAAGTTGATGACGAAGGAAAAGCTCACGGCTTTCATCATCTCTCTTCTTACCGCTGACTCGACGTCAGCACTCACGACACCAATCCGGTCAGGGAGAAATCACTTCCCCGCCTCATCTATGTGAGGAAAGACGAGGCTAGAAAGCAGATCCAAGTCCGAGGCCGAGTCCGAATCCTCCCCATTAGCTCAGGGCGTGCGTTATCGCTAGGGCTTACGGGGCGTAGCGTTGTGTCGCCGGGCAGTCTGACAGGTTGACCTCGTATCGTGCAGCTGGTCAGGTCCGAGTGTAATACGGGCATGGTCATGCTGACTCCCGTCAGCAATCTGTGGCTCTACGACAGACCATCGTCGACGGGTGTTCAAGGTCGTGAGGGGTTAGGGAGGTAAGCAAGCAGGTTTATCTAGATGGAGATCAAGAAGAATCTAGATGACATGTTGTCGTTGCAGAGGCTTAGATGTACAAGATCGGCAGTGCGACCAAACCTCGAGAAACAACAACTGCTGTATCACCACCGTCGTGTTCATGCGTAAAGATTCAGCCTTATGTCGATAGTTGCTTCTGAAGTCCAATCGCCGAGCTACCACGTCACTCTCGCATGCCACGGTGGAATCTGCTCGGGGTTCTCTCAAACTCAGCTGATACGTGTCTTCGTCTTTTGTTTCATTTTGCTTCGTCCTTCGCTTTCCCGCTGTAATCGCGTTGACTTGCAGCTGGTGTGGTTGCTATGTTCTCATGACTAGCTCGAATCGAGACGTTATGCAGGATGCTTCATCAGGATATCGCCGAAGTGTCATGTCAGATTGGTCATGGAAACTATCTAGTTGAATTAGGCCAAAGCACCACTAGGTTCCTTCTTGGAGGTTAACCGTTAGGTATCAGCCTTACAGCTCTCTCCCTCTCTGTCTCTGTGTTAAGCACAATTCTCTCGGCCCTCTCCTCCATTGCAACCCTGTGGAGATGAGTATAAACCAGATTCAAAGTGGCATATAAGTGGTTTCAAAGCATGACCACATTCAAGCCAAGGACTATTTCCGTCAGTTTAGTTCGGACCTAAAACCCCTTGTCTGCGCAAGCACCGCATCTCCGCTGAATAGACCTGATGATGATAGCCTTGGCTACGTTGAGATTATCCATCCACGCTGTCAGGCAGTAGTACGGTAGTACCACAAGCATGGGACCTGAGCTCGTGATATGCACACATATATGACCTCGTCTGTCTCCTCTGTTTTCTCCATTAAGATAATACCCTCGTGACTAGTCCGGATTTTAGCATTCGTCATGTTTCGTGCTGCAGCGAGTTCCTCAGGTTATGACCAACCTGAGACGAAATAACACGAGTTCTCAAGTGCTCGGGTGTAAAAAGCATAGATATACACCTTCTGCGTCTATACCGGGATAGGGATCTAAAGGTGGCAGGTCCTCCGCTTTTGCGTCCAGTAATGAGGACGATGGCCCCTGGATATGAGAACCTCGCACCGCTTCCTCGACCATTCGTGTAGCTTTCTATCGAGTCCACCTTGACCGGCTATCGGATGTGCTTAGCCTCCGTTACAGGGGTCATGAAAGTGAAGTAAAGGGCGTGTGTCTCGAAAGATATGAGCAAGTGTTGGTGTCCTTGCTGTCATGCGAGGGATAAGTACTACCGCTAGTGAGAATCCACAGGCATCCTCCGATCCTTCAAACCCTACGCGGCCGCCAAGGTAGGGCACGCCCGACTCTGCAGACTCTCTAGAGCGCTCCGTTTGCTCGAATTTGGTCGTTCTGCTGTATTGGCCTGGAGATGCTGTGATATGCGCATGTGGAGTATGCTTCGAGAGTAAGCGCTAAACAACGCACGCCCCCTACGATGTATGTCCACGATCGTGCCATTTGATGGTCTGGTGGTGAGTAGGATGATCGCGCGCGCATAAGACAAAGACCCCGGATTCTTCGATGAGTTCGGGGATTCTAGCGACCTTCGGAAGGGCGTGGGGATGCGGAGCCTAGATCGGGGTGTCTTGTCAGACTGACTGATGATGATTCGGCCCCGAGCTGTTTTCATTTGGAGTCACTAATTATGAGAAGGATTCGTGAACCTATTGCCTGTGCTAAGACGAGAGTGCTGGTTAGTTCGAATGGCCAGGAAGTGGTACGAGCTGGAAAATAACAACAGCTTTAAGGCTTGGAAAGATGCTGGGAATCTGCACGCTTTGAGGCTATCACTGGTGTTCAGACCCTAGCCTAGGTCAGAACTCAACGTCTTCTCATATGTCTATCGATGGCGACTCGTTGAGCTTTGGTATTCTGATGAATATTATATCCAACGTAGAAATATATGTTGCTTCACCCTCAAGAATGGTAAAGACCTGATGCACTAGGATGCAGTTCCCATGTTTTTCGAATACAGTAAGTGATACGCCTTGAGCAAAGACGGTAGGTGCCGTGCCATATAATGCGCCGGAAGATGCTGTGCACCGCCACTCGATGAGGGAAACCAGGTCCCGAAGATAGCACGTCCTCGGATTGTAGTTGACCACGATATAGCTTTGATCCATGCTAGATTCACTTTCCGGGTAGATCTGATGGAACAGACGGGAAGTAGTTTGGTTGGATTGCTCGGCCTCGATCAGCCTTTCTCGCTTCCGCCTGTCGCTTCTTTGTCAACCGTTGTTGATAGAATGCGCTATAGTCGTCAGTAAATACGACACGATGGTGAAGGCGGGGGAAGCAGGGTTACCTCTTCAACTCAAACACTCGGGGTTCTTGCTCAGGCTTGGCTTCGTCGTTGCTCTTAGTCTCGCCATCCTTCTCCTCACTGTCGTTGCCCTTGCCCTTGCCCTTGTCCTTGTCCTTGTCCTTTTTATCCTTCTCTTTTCCTTCTTCTTCTTTTGATTTCTCGCTCTTTTCCTTTTCCTTCTTCTTTTTCCGCTCCTCGTACTCCTTCTTCACGCGCTCTTTCTCCTCCTCTAGCTCTTTGTCCCGCTTGGCTTTGATCGCGTCTTGATCGACCTTTGGCGTACAAAAGTACTGATCCTTTAGATGGATCGGACAGACGTAGAAGAAATCCTAGTCCCCAATCAGTTAGCCTCGCTGGATATCCTCTAGATGGTCGTGTACACTGTGCATCTATATCTACCTTGTTGTCTGGTGTGATGAGCACTGATGTGCTCGGCTTGTAGCAGACGTCGCAGGCCTTGGCAGCCGTCTCCGCAACTCTGCGGTGAGTGTAGATGTTAGGGAAGGGTGCCGACATGTTGCCAACTTCCACTTGGATCTCGTTTTCCGCCTGTCAAAGCTGTACGACTTCACCACACATTCATATCGTGGGTGCGACTATGGTCATGGTCATGGTGATGGGGGGATGTTGTAAGCTGGGCAACGCCACAGTGCGTGTATGAGCCACAAACACCTTCCCTCTTCCCTCTTATCTTATCTCAGCCCAGTCCAGCACTGGGGATCTTGGCCCATGACGATGATTGCGCCAGCGTTTCTTTTATTTTACAAGAGAGAACCAACAACAGAATCCACATCCGTCGCGGCATCCCGCCCGAAAACTTGCCTTGAACAAGATTTCTGGACCATGACGAAAACAGCCATGGGCACCAAACTCGATACCCAAAAGCTCGGCTCTGTATTTGCTTCCCGTCCCGATATTCTGACGGGCATCAGCAACGCGGCAGGTAAAAACATAAACAACCCCTGAGAGCCCATTGTATCACGGCAAAATCTGACCATGGAACTGCTAGATACACCCGGTCGCATCGCACTCTTCAACGAAATCGTAAAGCATGTGTACGACGCTCTTCAGGGCACGAGCGAACCGGCGCACAAGAAGCGGCGGGTCGATGTAGACCAAGCAAACGGCGGCGGCAGCGTGGGAGGCTCAAAAGCTGCTGCTAGTGTCAGCGCCAACGAGGACCCTGTGTTGCTCACCATCAGCGAGATCTCGGTCTCGGTACCGCAGCGGAAGAAGTTTGAGATCTGCTTCACTTCCAACTACATCTATGCTCGAGCACCTGGTACGACGGCGCCGATTCCCGCCATCACGTACGCTTGGTCAGATATTGGTGGGTTGGTTCGAAGATTCGCTACAAGCTGAATCACCATGTGCTAATAGCGTGCAGAGCATGTCTTCTACCTCCCTGTTCCCGAGAAGACGCAGGTGCAGCACAACTACATTCTCTTCCCTCGTGGCACCTGTCTCCCATCCAAGACGAACCCCCCAACCGATGAGCCGCTCGTTTTTACGGTACCTTCAACAGCACCAAAGGAAGGCACGGTCAAGGGATCCGAGTATGCCATCGCGGCCGCAGTATCAGACAACTACAAATCGCTCTTCCACTGGGCCTTAGGCAGATATCTCAAGCCCGCTGGTAATGGCGTCGAGATCACGGCTGCCGATGCCAACAAATTTCAGAGCATGGTCCGCCAGCCTCACCGACCAAACGAGAAAGCCGTTCACGTCAAGGCCTTCCGCGGTTCAAAAGATGGATATCTCTTCTTTCTCGAGACCGGCATTTTATGGGGTTTCAAGAAGCCCCTCATGTTCATCCCGCTGAACCGCATCGTGGCCACGAGCTATACCAACGTACTGCAACGCACCTTCAACATTGTCGTCGAGGTCTTTACGGGAGAAGGGGATGCTACTGAAGAGATTGAGTTTTCCATGCTGGATCAGGAGGATTTTGGCGGTATCGAAGAGTACATCAAGCGCAACAGACTTCAAGATCGCAGTATGGCAGAGCAGCGCAAGGCAAAGTTGGAGCTTGCCGAGAATAGAGCGGCCAAGAAGACTGCCGAAGGTGGAGAGAATGGGGAGGCCAAGGGCGAAGGTGCTGCCGGTCAGGATGATATGACGGAGCTTCAACGTGCGCAGCTCGAAGCAGAGCAGCAGTTACAGGATGAGGAGGATGAGGATGAGGAGGACTACGATCCTGGTAGTGATGCAGACAGCGATGGCTCAGGCGAAAGCGACGGTGATGACGACGACGACGACGACGACGACGATGATGATGATGATGACGATGATGGCGAAGAGGACGAAGAGGATGCAAAGGGCGACGAGGAAGAAGCTGGCGAGGGTGAGGAGCAAGGGGAACCAGAAGTCAACGAAGAAGAGGATGACGAGGAAGTTATTCAAGAGGAAGAGCCCCCCCTGCAACCTGCCGTGGTTCCGACAAAGGCACCTCCGCCGATCACTGTCAAGAATGGCTGGGCTACTGTTTCGAAGCCCAAGCCCAAGCCCAAGCCCCCTCAGGAGGATGTCGATATGGATGAAGAGTTTGATGTTGTCGGATGAGCGACAGCATAGTCCAGGGTCTAGGACAAGGTATCTATCTACAACTATAAATGAGAAGCAAGAGCCGAATAGACAAAGACCCCAGGTATCACAGCAAATAACAAGAACGGTCGACCACCAATTACCCTGTTAAAACCCAAATATGATGAAAGTTGGTCGAAATCGGAAGCCTCGAGCTTGGTCTCTACTCGACAGAGGGTTGCGGACGATCGAATTGCATGACCTCGGTGCGCCCACTGCGATGGTAGTTTGCGATGATTACATTGCACTGCAAATGGCCTGGTCAGCACATGTCCTCTACCAAACCAGTCACGTATCTGAGCTGCAACTTACATTTCTGCACCGATGATGAACATCTTTCAATGATTCGATAAAGTAAGGGACGATCCCCAGGCAACATGCAAAGCATAAGAGCAAAGCACAGCCACTTAAGACCCAGTCAGTTCTCAACGAGTAACGGAATACTGAAGGCTGATGACGATGGAGAACTCACTGTACATATTCTCCCGCCTCCTTGTGTATCTCCGTCATCCCTTTGACACCACAGTTTGGACAGACGACAAGAGCGCTCTCCCCTTGCAGCGAACGCGGCTTTACGGGAACCTGCTCAGATTCAGGTGCCTTATCGGTCTGATGAGGAGCGTTCGTCCGTTCCGAAGCTACGCCATCATCATGGGCGGGGACGCTCTGGTCTGCTGGGAGATTGGCCGTGGGCGCTGCTGGCGCTGTGGTGGTGCTAAGTTCATAGCTGGGTGGTGGAAGTTGTGAAGGGTGGACGGATTCTCCGTCAAGTTGAGGCGCTTGGGAGTTGTCCTGCTGGGGTGCTGCATTGTATTATGAGAACATTGGTCTCTTGGGGAGGGTAGAGCCTTCGCATTCTGAGCCACGATAGCTGACGGACAAACTTACCGGGCTTTTCCATTCTGAACGTCTGGTAGCTGCTGCTGAGTACGTTGATCGTACGTGTGTCTGAGGTTGGCAGCGTCTATGATAGAGCAGAGCTGGGATATCTGCGAGACATCGAATAAAACTTGGGAGAGCAAGCTGAAGCTGAAGGTGAAGAGGAGCAAAGAGCTGTCTCATTATTGCCCGAGGAGCATGGGCTATCTAATAAGTCTGTTGGTCCTACCACCGCCTGCTCAACGCCTCATGAGTCGCAATAGGTTTAACAAGTCTCACATGCCGCACTGGCCCAGAACAACCGAGTGACGGTCCATCGCGTCGACTTCAGGCAGGCTGTAATAATTAGTAAGTCAACTTGCCGCTGTAGAGCTGAAGCGGGCACATCGGGCAGATTAGGTTACGGTACGACTGGCCATCTTTTGCCATTGGATGTCGAAGAATGTGACGATGCTTCTGCATACCATCGAGGACGAACAGAGCAATGGCAAAGAGGCTGCGTTACGTGAAACCTATCGAAGTCGGTAACCGTCATCACAAGACTCGACATCATCAGCGGTCGTGCTTGAGCGCAGCATCAGCCAGAACAATGAGAACGTGCCGCGATGATTCGCCATTGGGCGTTGATGCGAATACCTCGCTAGGCAACTTTGGGGGAACCTTCGGAGTCGTCGAGCTGGTGAGGCTGAGAACACTAACGCTAGATAGGTAGATAGAACCTGATTTTCCAGCTGGGCTTGACAACCCCCGGAACTTGTACAGATTAGTTTAGTCTCCTCTAGGGTAGGGAGTTTAAAATAATCAAGCCTCTTACAGGTCCAGCATCCCGCTTAGTCATTCGCCAACGCTGCAGCTCGCACGTGACACCCCGTCCTCCGCCAAACTTTCTCTCCACCATCCGCGACATCAGCGCCCATCAGAAGAGGTCCGGCCGGCGACACCCCGAACCCGCGTATCGATCGCTCCCCTCTCCGGCAAATTTCAATTGGTCGCGTCCCGAAGCATACCGATTGAGCAGGAAGAACGGCGATATCGAATCCACGATCCATTTGCGCCGCGCATTCGCCATCCAACGAACCCCGGAGAAGAGGAAGTCTACAGCTCGCCCATCATGACTGGTCGCCATAAGGCTATTCGCCTGCCTCCCCTGAAGACGCTGCGCGTTCACGATCCCAAGACCAAGCCCGAGAATCCGTGCATCTCCATCATGGCTAGCGTGCTGGGTACGTTTCCTCACCCTCTGCCGTTCAGCATCAGATCGGGCCCAGCGTCCATGTATCCCACCTCTTAGTGGTTTTGTTCTTTTTTTTTTTTTTTTCCTTTCCATGCTTGCCCCCGGCGACGGAAGTACTGACACAGCACGCGTAACAGCTTGCTGGGCTTCTGCCGGCTACAACGCCACGGGCTGCGCCGCCATCGAGAATCAGCTACGAACATGCATGGACGGTCCCAAACCGCCCCCTACGAAGCCGAACACCATCAACCACCATCTGTCGCGTATGCAGAAGTACATGACGAGCCCGAAGAAGCAAAAGTAGACGGGGTGTAATCGAAGAAGCAAACTCGGAAAGTGGTGGACGCGCGGTCAAAGACAAAAAACCGATGGCGACATAGAACGAGCGGACTGGTCAGCTTCGGCTTATGTATCTTACCCTCTGAGGAGGAGTGCGGAGGCTGCGGACACACCGAACAATACCAATAGCGAATCTTGAAGGGGGGAAAGCGACAAAAGATACTGCATCGGATTGGCAAGAGCGGGATATATCGAATGGGTGAGCTTCCTCACCAAGAGCTGGAGCAGCGTCATGGGCTGGATAGTTAGATGGCAGCAGTCCTTGAGGTAACCGAGAAAGCCTCAACTGTACAATATAGCCCGAGACTAGGGCGGTAAAAAAAAATAGAGACGAGAGTGTACATATAGTCTGTACAATATGGAATGTCAAGAAGACGCTTCAAGCATAGCATGCACCCGCTCAATCTCATGCCGTGACCCGTGAGCTCGCGTGGGTATTCTGTGCCCTGTGTATCTTCCATATTATTTCTCTGACCTTGTAAGCGGCATCTTGACTTACCATCCGAAGCGGCATACATCAGCTTCCTCAGTTCACACGAACGATTGCATCCATCCGTTCGCTAGGTAGATCACCTCCCTCTTTCCTCGCATCATCAAATTTCAACAAATCACTGCCGCACTTTAAGCCCTTATTCTCTCCTACTTAAACGCAGGGGAGAGTAGTTGCAGGAGGCCGTGAACCGAGTCTGTTCGATGCCATGTACGTATCAAAAACGCTAGTATCACTCGGGATGGTATAAAGAAACCGCAGGTTTATCTGAAGCAGATCAATTGTTTCTCCCGCATAATGCCCTGCCCTTAATTCTATGTAGGGCATGTGGCAGATAGCAGCATGCGTCATTACATCTAGTAATTTGAAAGCCATATCACTCCCTAGCAAAGCAAACACCCTACTGCGTGACATCTCCCTAAAAGAAATCCAAACTCTCATGAGCCAAACGACGTAAGGAGCGGTAGAGGTCGGTGTTGGGGGGTGGAAATAGTATAAACCTGAGATATAATGTTGTAAGATAAAACGGTGCCAAGTCGCTGCCATGTCATGTCTATGATGATGGATGCCGCCCGCCCTTCCCCTTTTGCGCCGCTGTCGGTCGTTTATCGTCGTGCCAGATTATAGTAGAATAAGGGTAGAAACGAATTGCAGATCCCGGGGATATCCCAAACAGTTGCGCCGTTGCATGTCATGTCAGAAGGCCGTTATGGTAGCGAGGATGGGTGGCTTAAGAAGTATCGCCGAGGCAGAAGAGCTCTATCTCTCCTACGCCGCCAGAGTACATGTTCTTGACTCCCTCACGCCACTCTGAGAAGGCAATCTGAATATCGTCATCACTCTCAATCGTCACAAAGTCGCCATCCTCGTCTTGGTAGCGTAGCTTCAGTACACCTTTGCCGATGCTGCTTTGCGTGAACCGCGCCAGTTTGGCATCGATCCGGTCAATGAGCGATTGGTAGGTGATGTTGAATGACACGACAAGGGTGACGTAGTTGCCCGACTCGCAGTTGACCCGTACCTTGAGCTGAGTCGGGAGCGGTAGATCTGGAGTAGGCAAAGACGCTCCTGACTGCGGTGGGGCAGTTCCAGTACCGAGGGCCGGAGAGACGGTTCTCGAGTTGGCAAGATCTGGGTCGACCCTCAACGAGTTTCCGCCGGGAGCTGGCGCGTTTTGGCGCGAATAGACGGGCTGGCCCGGGTACATCGATATGCTACCACCAATACTGCCAGAGTGCTGGTGTAGCTTTTCTCGCTGTACGCCAGGGCTGTTGGTCTGGGATCGGATAGGCAGTTCGGTCCTCGGGGGCGTTTGTGTCCCCGATTTTGAGATGCTGCCTTCGTGGTGATGGTTCGACTGGGGGTGCAGGTGCTGGGGGATGCCTGGCACAGCGGGGACATTGCCCTGGCTTGGCTGTCGAGTCCGCGGCATACCTGGTACGTTGATGTCGGGAGTGCTGTAGGAACGGCTCCTCTGCTGTGAAGCCGCGGAGGCCTGGCTGCTATGCGAAGCCATTGCGGGCAAGGACGGACCGCGGGGGCCTCGTCCGTTCATCAGGTGGGGATTAGGTGAACTTCCATCGCGTGACGGCGCTCGTGGCAATGCTGGCGAAGTATACCTGTTGTTATCGTCCATGGGCTGAGGTGTTCCTGACTTGAAGCCATAGTTTGGCGTAGTAAACATCCCACTAGCAGTGCTCGTCCTAGATGAGGCCGGCGATTCAGCGACGGGGGAGAAGTAGCTATCGCCTCCCCAAGCTCCCGGTGAGTGGGCGTTGCTGCTACGTGTTTGAAGGCTGAGGGGGGCGGGAGGAAGGGGTAGGGGAAATCTTGGAGGAGGTGCCCTGATCAGGCTGGCCAGCGACTGGGAGCTCTCGCCTGTTCCGGCTCGCTGTCGCAGGTTGCTGCTGGAAGCCGTGCGAGGCATTACATGTGGCATGTGGGTGGGCACCGGGAACTGCGCGGGCGCCGTCGCTGGACCAAGGTCTTCGTCGTCATCGTCATCCTTTTCTAGATATGGGTTCTCGAGGCCGCCGGCTTGGTCCCTAGTCCAAGCGAAGTCGGTTGTGACGGCATCGGAGATCGAAGACGCTCTTGGCGCGTTTTCTTTTCGCTGGTTCTCAAGCCCAACGGCCCACTTCTTCATCGTCTCTTCATTCAGGAATTTGATGGTGAAGTTCTCGACAGCCGGGTCACCCCTCCACCAGATTTGCACGCTATGGGAGCCTGCAACAAGGTTAGCTCGGGGAATAGAGCGTAAATCCTTAATGACCTTACCAGGTTTTGACAATGACACAATATCAGTAACATTAGTCATGAAAATTCTGCCTTTGAGCTGAAGCCTAGCATTCTTGTTTCGGACTTTGGGACCCGATGACCGGGATTTATCCTTCTTGTCCTTGCTCTTATTTGCGGATATTTCCTTGCAGCACAGCAGTATGTTTTCGAATAGATAGATCTCGTACTGTTTGATCGGGTTAGCAAAGAACGCAAAGTCCTTGATCTCGTAACCTACATCCTTCTCTGTGTCAGTCTTGCCAGTAATGACGCCGTATACGCCATGGAGGAGCAATTTCCCGAATTGTTCCACCTTGTGCAGCTTCCAGTCGTCCACGCGATGGACGAGGTCATCAAGCGCCTCATCGAGAAGGTCCCGGTTGACAGCGTCGTTTGCTTTATGCAATACTCGCTCGGCAGCTTCACATCCCGACATAAGGTCCGCTTTGACATCTTCGTCTTCCGACTTTTTACACAAATCCTGCAACAATTAGCCGGGGATCCAGACAAGATATTCCAACTGACAAACCTTGAGCAACAGCGGGTATTTTACTAAGCGCTGCATGGGCTTAAGCAAAAAGCCGTCAAGGGTATTGAAGTCGGCTGCGACAGGATGTTCGGAAAGTTGTATCTTATCGAAGTTTTGATTCGCAATCTGAGCAGCCTTACGCTGGTTGGCAATGAATGGCTGGTAGATATTGAAGGCGTCCTCATACATGACGAAGGGCGAGCCCCAACGCTGTTCTTCGGTTGACATCGAATTTGTCGTCTCGACTCGAATCAGGAAGCGGCGCTGGAAATCCAGAATGGCATTGATGTTGAGGAAGATCTGGTGGACGGTATCACCAGGGATTGCGCCCTTTTGTTCCAGTGCCTTCTTCAGGTCGTGGAGGTTTTCCAGATCCTGCACGTATTTGCGCTCGGTGTCGACCAACTCCTTGACGATATGATCTCGATAGCTCATTTTTTCACCGGGAGCTGGCTCGTTGGAGCCACCGTTGGTAGACGGCGCAGCTTGCATGAGATTGCCTCGCTGCTCGGCCAGATCGAGCACATAGTTGACGACTTGGGTTACCTGCAGCCAACTGGTCAGTAATCACCTCCATCGTGTCATGTCCTAAGATGATTTAGCAACGGACCTTGACAAAGCCGCTCGTGTCATTGCCCATCAAGTCAGTGATGACGAAGCTTTCTGCCGCAGGTACTTGAAGATCCTTCATGCAGGCCTGAACAAACTTGAAAACGGCAATCTTTGACTTCTTCGCCTCGTTCGCTTTCGCATCTTCAACCTTGAGCTCCTCGGCCGGCTGGAGAGAGTTGAATATAGCGAGTAGCGGATATCCGGTCCGGAAGAGGTTCCACAACGGGTCGACGGGGTCATAGGGGTCGAGCTGCTCGAGATAAGGCTCGAAGCCGGGGACAAGGGCAAGGCGCTGCTTGAGAGAGATGCAGATTTGGTAGAGGGATCGCGAAGCGTCAGCTTTTTGGTTGATTATGTTTGCCGTAGCCTGGACAGGGCCGCCGTTTTGGGGTACGACTGTGGTTGCACTGGATAGAGAACTCAAGGACGCAGTAGAGCCGGCGTAGGCCGTGGACCCTGAGAGTTGACTGGCGCGCGGCGCATGGTTCATACTGTTTGGTACGTATCCGTTGGCGTTTGACTGGAAGACTGGTGCAGTATTATTTCGAAGCAACGGGGCATGAGCCATAGCCTCCTACTCCATGCGTCGAGGCGGTGATAGAGGTCTGCGGGGGGGGCAGAAAGATGCGCAGCGGTGAGCGATCAGGAAGGGTTTTGTGTAAGCAACTTGAGGCGTGTGATGAAGGCGCTATCGTCACTAAACTATCCAACTTGTCGACAAGAGTGCTGTTAACGGTTGGGCGTCATTCGATGGTTGTATTTATGTTCAAAGTGGAAGTGCCCCTCTCGTCGGTCGCAGTGGCGGGTCAAACGACGGACCTGATGCAATGCTACGTCACAGTAATGAATAAGAAACAGATGAGGTATCGTCCGTCTCGTGGCAGTAGAATCGATTTTCGAGAATACGGGCAGCGGCGACGGTTCGGTGGTTGGTGGTGGACCGCGCAGGCGAGGAGTCGAATCGGCTGGTATTGAGGTGGTAGAGCGGCGCGAGCTTGATCGGTGTGGCTGCAGGGCGCGATACAAAATCAGTCGGCGAAAAAGCCAGAGTACATGCAGCACCAGGTAGCTGCTGAGGTGACAAGATTCGACGAAGGACTCGGCTCGATAAGTGTCGAAGCCGTAATCGGGACGAGTTCTGGAGTGCGAATAAAGAGGGAGGGGGGGGACCTCTTACCGATAGAGAGGAAGATGAGAAGCCTGGGAGGCGACTTGAGTACTACCGATACTGAGTGGGGGGAGGCTGGGCCGCTGGGGGGGGGGGGGGGGGGATAGTCGGATTATTGGACACGTGGGATCGGGGAAGGTAAGTCGCTAGGAAGGTGGACAGCGATTCTCAATAGTTCAAAGATGGAGAGGCAGAGCGGTAGGTCAGGAGCGAACATCGGTGGGCAGAACAGTAAAGAAGGAGAAACAGGAGGAGGTATGATGGATGTTACTGCACGGATGGGACAATAGGATGTTTGACGCTTACTACTGGACTACAAACCTAAGTTGGATGGTACGGAGTACAGCATCGTACCGTACCTTACCGTACCTTACCTTACCTTACCTTACCTTACCTTACGTACAGCGGTGCACTAGGCAAATACAGATTCTTGAACAAGCCCACGCCTTGCCCTTCCAGTCAGAGCGTAGCACTACAGTACGTGCTACTAGATAGACTACCAGCAGCCTAGTGCCAAGTACGGTATCTGGTGTGGTGCACTCCAATTCCGACAGTGCGACAGTGCGAGAGCTATTGGGCGTCTGGTTGCATTTCGGGCATTGATTGAGATGGGATTGACTGTTTCAAATTAGTCCGGACTTGAAGCCTTTCTACTTCAGGGTTAGTGACCCTCCCATAGCGGCTCCATGGGTGCCCCCAGAGCCCTGCGCACCCTGTCGCTCATCGACGAAGACGGACACTGGCCGCCTCTCCTATTTCCCATCCATGCAGTCGTCGGTATCTGGCACTCGATTAGCCGTCCCAACGCTGCGGAGTTGGAGCACATGCACGCACAGTATCCAACTTCTTACATGGTATCGAGGAAGCCTGTCGTCCCTGAAAACGGGGAAGAGCTGGTCTGACTAACCCTGCCTCGAGGAAGGATCCTTGCTGACTGTTGCTTAGCAGATAACGCGCCATCAAGAGACGGACACTGCCGATGGATGAGCGGACGCTGGCGTCTTAGCTGGCTTGCCTACAACGCTTGTTTCTTTTTCTTCCTCTTCTTTCTCTTCTTTCTCACGGCCGTTCTCCATTCCCATGACTCTCGGAGCATGATCTTATTGTCAACGGTCCTCGAATGGTCCTAACGAATACTCGTATGTACGTATGTACGTATGTTAGCAATGTTGCTCCCTCTTCAAAGCTCCAAAGTAGAGTGCTAATCAGAGCCTCTACGTCACTGAGACCCATCTCTCCATCCATCTCCATCCATCATCATCCAACCTTGATCCATCTCTGCCCTACTCGCTTAACGTTCCCAGCCAGGTCAGCTCGCCTCAATGATGTTCGTAATAGCGATTCCGCGTGTTGATTCTGAAGCTGAAATTTGCTCCTCAACAACCAAATTTCATGGGCTCCTTTGTCAGGGCCCCCTTTCCGCTGCAGATGAACCCCTCTTCAGCCCGTGCACGATCGTCCATGGGCTCTTTCAAGCATCATCACATGGCTTCAAGGGGCTCATCACCAATGGGACCCGTATCGACCAGGGCTCCTCCTTCTCTCTTGAGCGAGAGTTTTCGCTACTAATAAGATATTAAGCGCCTTGGACATAGATAGCCCCTTAGCAGCACCGGTCGCCTGTGGTGATCTATTTTGATAACCTCATGTTATCCTACCGTAGGCCGCTATCGCGCGCGGTTCTCCGCAAACCCATCGAATGGTTCGAACCGAGAGTCTTTGCTACTGGATAGATGATGATAGCGATCCGATTCTCCGATCTCATTGGGTGTTTTCTCAGACTACCAGTCCTGACACAAGCTAATCTATCTACCGCGTGTCGACCAAAAAGGTAGCGCAGAACGAATCTGTGTTTTGGTTTTTAAACTTCCGTCTAGAAGCCCTCGAATCTGATGAGCCGAGTCTAGACAGACCGGAAATGGAGGGGCTTGTGCGCATGACACCCTGTCGCTAATGTCCCTCCGCATCTTGACATCATCCGGTCATTTACTTGCAGATTAGATCGCACGCAGAGGACTCGTAGGGACAGCCCCTGGCCATTCTGAATCGAAAAGAAGGTCTGATGGAAAATTCGGTGCGTTGAGGCGTTTGTTACTGCCAGCGTGGCGTGGCAAGCGTGGCGTGGCAAGCGTGGCTTCGCTGCTACAGTACGTAGGAGCATCTCACAGCTTCGGCTCGCGTGTTGGCATTGCCATCTCGCACGGTGGGTGGGGTTGAAGCACTCGAACCCGAGTCGCAAATCATCTTTCAAAGCACAAAGAACCTAGGCTTGACTCGCGCCTACATGAAGATGTGGGTGAAACGCACAAAGAGTTGCACAGGCACGATAAAGGGGCAGTGTTTGACGTCTTTACCCGGCAAAGTCGACATTTCGGACAAGCTTTTCGTCATGGTCAATCCCAATTTGATGCGGTATTGTCACTACGAAGTGCATTGGGTACAGCACCCGAGACTGCGGGAGTCTTGATCGGCGGCTAGAATATTGAAATGGCCTCTGATTTCCAATCTCCTACTCTGTACGTTACCACGATACTTAGGTAGGAGGGAAAACTACGATTCGTTGTGCTCAGTTTCATATCTATGGGCTCCAAAACGGCACGTCAAAAAGCAGTATGTGTAGGGTAAGTGACGTGCTGCAGTGCAATGCAGTGAGCTCGCTGACAACCACCAATAAAGAAGTAATTATTACGCAGTTGACGGACCAACCCATTATATCCATGCCTAGGGATGGCCTGATTTCGACACAAATCTGTTTGTTATTACCGATATCCCCCTCATCCCTTGTATTATTAGCGGTAACCCAAATTTACATGAACGGAATTCCGTCTATGGCAAAGCGAACTCCGAATTCCGAATTCTGTCGAAGAAGAAAACATGCCTGAGACTTGCATCAACAACGGCGCTTCTCGACATTGTTTGTCGGCTAATCTGAATGAGACTTCCATATTTGGAACGCGACAGCCCAACTACAGTCCAAAGGAGGCAGAGTCTCTGTCTACTCTAGATAGTGCGTGAGATTAGAATGTGACGGTTAGCGAAGTGTCTTCCTTGCCCCCTCTTCCTCTTGCAGGGGTGATTTATTTTCATCGAATCCCTCCCTTATGGACCAACAAACCTTTAACCAGTCCCCTTGGCTGCTGACTTGGCACGACCAGGCAGCCCTGGCTAGGTCGAGCGGGAGGGTCCGCCATTTCCTTAAGCTGACAACTGCAGCTGAAGTTGGTACTGCCCGCCATTGTTGCATTATTGTTGTTGGTCTTGCGCTTCCCCCAGGTCCTGGCTCCACGCTCCACGCTCCAGTGCTACGCGCCGCTAAGATAACCACTAAACGTTAGTCTAACGGAGTTGATAGCGGCCCGCCCACCAAAACAAGGTGCCCAGATCCAGATTCCGTCCAAGCCGCAAACAACAACCGACATCGTCATCCCGATTATTACTATCTCTTATCACATTTCGTTGTTCGCTCCCACGCGCATGCACTGAGTAGTTTATGCTTCGGCCTCTCTCCTGCTCGGCTCGGAGCTTACCTTTTCTTCTTCTTCTGTTATAGCTGCGTACTAAGTGTCGCTGCCGCCTTCTCTCCGATCGCCCTGCGTCGTCCTGCTGTTGCGATCCCCCTCCAACCTCGATCGCCCAACTTGTTGATTCCAATTGTTTCTCCACCGAGAGCATCAACAACGCGCACGCTTCGTCCTTCTAGCGCCCTTGTTGTCGCTTACGACGGTTTCCGACTGCTCTCAGCCCGGACTTGGGCCGTGAGCTATGGTACAGTGCCCCCCAGGGACTGCCGCTCTCATGGATCCCTTCTCCCCAGATCACCAGCCGGACGAAGGCTATTCTGAGGATCCGCTCAACCCCACGATACACGAAGAGCTCTCAGCAATCATCGCTGGATCAAAATCTGCAGACCTACGGACGTGGCTCATCAACAATGTATCCCGCTTGCCGTTGCAGACGAGGACGGGTAAGTTGCTGCCATGTCATTCTCCTCCCCATCCCCCTTCGTCTCGCTTTAAATCGCTGATAAGTGTTCTAGATCTGACTGTATCCCTCCTCGATCAACTGCCTACGTCCGTCATTGCCGAGATTGTACGTCGTTTGAACCCGAGACTATATATCGACTTCGTTCAGTATCTCCCCGCCGAAATCTGCCTCAAGATTCTTTCCTTTCTCGACCCAGTCTCGCTCGTCAGCGTAACACAAACATGCCGCGCATGGTACGACTTGGCCCTGGATCATAAACTATGGGAACGCTTGTACTATCTCGAAGGTTGGAAAGCTGTTCATAGTGAAATCGAGGCTTGCGAAGCCAAGGTCAACAACAGTCTCAATCACTCCATTCGCCATCTGCATCGAATGCAGTCCATGCACGACGCGCATCCTAGTAAGATCCGCGCCATTCTGAATGGAGATGAGGATATGGAGATGCTGGATAGCGACCGAACACCCGGCCTCAATGATAGTGGTAGCGGACCGAGCATTTTTGGCAGCCCGTCATCATCTTTCTCGTCATGCAAACCGGCTGCAGTTCCGTTCGGAGAGATGGACATTGACACCGTCGGTCTGAAGGGTAAAGGCGTCGATCGAAGCACATGTGATAGTCGGGGTAAACGGAAAGAACCAAGCTATGACCCTGACTTAGGTTTTCCTTCACTATCCCCCATTGACGCCTCCAAAGCCATGGCTCCTTCATCGCTTTGGGAATGGGACATTCATAGCTCTCGATATCGCATCAACTGGAGATATCTGTACAGGATGCGACGCAGACTCGAGTCCAACTGGGAGTTGGGCAAGTACACCACGTTCCAGTTTCCTCATCCAAGCTATCCTGAGGAAGGTCACCAGGAATGCGTATATACGCTCCAGTTCGACGAGAATTACATGGTGAGCGGTAGCAGAGACCAGACCATGCGTATATGGGACATCCACACTCGTCGACTGCTACAACCACCACTTGTAGGTCACGAGGGCTCCGTGCTCTGTCTACAATTTGATGCCGACCCTGAGGAGGATCTACTCGTGTCTGGAAGTAGCGATTCGAACGTCTTCATCTGGAAATTCTCCACCGGCGAGCTGGTGCAGAAGTTGACAAAGGCCCATCGCGAGTCGGTCCTTAACGTTCGGTTCGACAAAAGGATCCTTGTTACCTCATCCAAGGACAAGACCATCAAGATCTTCAATCGGCGGCCTCTTCGATATGGGGAGCTTGGATATGGTAACCAAGAAGTAGTCAGCCCGGTTTCTATCAACGTCAGACGTTACGGTTACGAACCTGATCTTGCTCAGGAACTTCCCATCAAACCTGCATTCTCGGTAATTGGACGTCTTGATGGTCATACGGCAGCTGTCAACGCTATCCAGGTTCGCGATCATACCATCGTCTCCGTGTCGGGAGACCGACATATCAAAGTTTGGAGTTGGCCTGACCAGGTCTGTACCCAGACCATCCCGGCCCACGAGAAAGGAATTGCGTGTGTCGAGTTTGACGGACGGAGAATCGTCAGTGGCAGTAGCGACAACGAGGTGTGCATATTTGATGCCCTCACAGGTCTCAAAGTTGCCCAACTTCGAGGCCATTCATACCTGGTCCGCACAGTCCAGGCCGGCTTTGGCGATTTGCCATACAGCAAATACGAAGATGCTGTTGAGGCCAAGGCGGTCGACCAGGAGTACTTCCGAGCTGTCGAGTCTGGAGATATCGATCCAGAGATCGACCGGCTACGCCGCCGAGATCGTAGAGTCAATGCCGGTAGCTCGCGACCTCAAGACGTACAAGCTTTTGGTGCCAAGGTACCGCCAGGCGGTGGAGGTGGTCGCAAGTACGGCCGTATTGTATCTGGTTCATACGATCAGAGCATCATAGTCTGGAGACGCGACAAGGAAGGCGTGTGGAAACCTGCTCACCATCTTCGCCAGGAAGAAGCGGCATCAGCTGCTCAGCGCGACACTGCTGCTGCCATGGCACCCATGGCTATGTCTCCACCCCCCTCCCGACCAAACGGACCCTCACAAAACACATCGACATATATGCGCCAGGCATCAAGATCGCCATCAGGCCCCCCATCCGTACGTGAACAGAACGGAGATGCTCATCGAACTGCTGCTTCGTACATGGCTCTCATCGATCAAGCTGTAACACAAGGCGTGGAGGCCTTGCGACAGGCAATCATCAAATATCCCGTTGTTCTCGCCCATCACACATACCTCCAGTCGGCGATTGAGCGAGACCCGTCCCCATTCAACAGAGCTCAGCTTCGGCGAGCCGTAACGGACTCTCTTGCGGCACTTCAACGCAATGCATCATCGGCGAGACAGCCGAACGTGCAAGGAGCTCCTCTCACATCCTCCAATTTGGGCACCCTGTCTGGCGCTGGTAGCTCAACCGCTGGCGTTGCAGGTTCCATTACAAGTGGTACCGTAACAGGTGTACCGTCCGTATCGAGCTTTCTCTCAAGCACCCAGCCAACAGCCCATGCTCCCGCCGTGACCAACATCCAAGCTCAGAACGCGCCGCCGTTCCCGCTGACGCCAGTACAGCCTGGACAACCACTTGATATGGATCCAGATATCCAGCAGATGGCGCCGCATCATCCTCATATCAACGCTGCAGAGAACGCGCCAGCACGCATTTTCAAACTTCAGTTCGACGCGCGAAAGATCATCTGCTGCAGCCAGGCACCTATCATCGTCGGTTGGGACTTCTGTAATAAGGATCCAGAACTCGAAGAGGCAGCCAGGTTCTTTGCGACGGTAGATTGAGGAGGTATGAAAGATGCCTGGGCTTCGCATAATTCATGAGCAAAAACAGGTGATGCACAATAAAAATGGCAGTAAATAGTGATGGAATTCGGGCACAGCGTGGGAGTTTCATGTATTGACAAGGCATGGAAGGAAGTAACTGGACGTAAGGGAATTGCTAGGCGAAATGGTCATCATCCCCATTCTTATGAGTGAAGGGTGTGCATGTCTTATTAATGATATTGGACTACAGTTCAGAGGTAACGAAACATAAAATACAATGTTGTTGGCGTAAATAGAGCTGGTGCAGGAGCATTCTTGCGACACTCGATACGTCCGAGTTTATATCCCATGCCATGATTGTATGAAGTTTATTGCTCAATAACCAAGATCTAGCCGCCTAACGCCCTAGCAATTTACCCGCATCATACTCAAAGACCATCTTTCCCCTAGACTCCAACATGTGTAGATGTCAGGTCAGAATCATCCCGCGACCTGCCTCAGCTTGTCTTCCGTCTGAGGCGGCTCATCCACAAACTCGGGCACAACCTCATCCTGCAAGAACCCAGGTACCTGTCCACCCATCTCCTGCTCAAGCTCAACCTCCATACCCAGAGCCTCCAACTCAGCGTCCAACTCCCCCTCATCAACCTCATCAGGAATATCGTAGCTCCTCGACAAGCTCTCCTGTATGTCGTTGCCCACATCCATCAGATCAGCCATCTCATCCTGCAACCTCTCAATCTTATCGATGTCGATCTTCCCGTATTGCTTCCTCAACTCTTTGTTCGTCGTCTTCATAGCATCGACTTGCGTCATCACGTTCTTGAGGTTATCCTGCATGCTGCTCGCCTGCTCCATGTTCCAGACCTGACTCTCGAGCTTGTCCTTCTCCGCCTCGTAGGCCTTGCGACGCTGTAGGACCTTTAACGCCTTTTGCTTGATGGCCGATTTGCCCGGGCCATCGCGCATGCGGGAGAGCTTCTCTTGGTACGCGCCTAGCTCGCCGTTGAGGGCTTTGAGTTTGGTGTCGATGGAGGCGATGCGTGTGTCGAGGTTGCCGATGGCGCCTGTGAGGGTGGGTTTGGGGCCCGCGGGCTTGGTGCCGAAGAGACGGTTCATTGTAGATGGTATAAGAGGTGTTGTCGGGAGATTCGAAGGTTCGTTGTTGGGGGTAGAGAGTTGGTTGTTTGGGTATGTTGATGCCTAGGGCCGAGGTGAAGTTACCATCCGAGGATGGACGGTGCTCTGGAGGGATGACGTTAGGCGGCTGGGGGACGGGATTTGGGTTGATCGGGGGGCAGCGAGTGCGCTATTCTGTTTGGGGGAAGCAGAAGCATGACTAAGCAAAAACCACAAGTTGGTGTGAGATGGTTGGTCAATACTTTTCTCAGCCCAGCTCCTTGACTACCTCAATTTCCAGATTTATCGCTGTTTCTGCATGATGAGGCTGACATCCACAATACTCAATACTCCCCTCTCCGGCCAGGCCTAGCAAGTATCCGGAAGACACCTTGGAGAACTGAAATGATTCTAATATAAGCTACTGATTTAAAGTGCAGAGACAGTATTCTCATTGTAAGCAAACCTTGGCCCACCCCTAAGGGTAGGTGAGGTGAGGTGAGGTGAGGTGAGGTGAGGTGAGGTGAGGTGAGGTGAGGTGAGGTGAGATGCGAAGAGGGGTCCAAAGGGGACCCAACCTTTTACTGCACGGACAATGAGTTGAGCACAGTTGAACACCAACGACTTTGGGTTAGCCAGGGCATAAACCAAGACTGAAGGCGATTCTTCGGGCTACGTGGGCTGGGATGAAATAGATGGTTCCTCACTTGAACTGATAATCGCTATTTTCAACTGTGATTCACTACCTCTCATAACAAAAACATTGCAATGCGCCAGTCATAACATCGGATGCTTTTCGCATCAACACGTTAGTCTCGTCTCACCAGTGGACACGGCAATAAGACCCACGTGACTTTCGCGAGTGATCTGGCGCACTCAGACGCGTCTATCAAATCACCTGTATTCACGCCCACCAAGAAGATCCCAGCAACTTCATCTCCAACCACACAGTTGACTTTCGCGCAGACTCTCACCAATTTTCACCCATGGTTAGTCTTCATCTTTCCGCCTTGCGCATTAAGATAACTGCTCTCTTTTAAGCTTTACCAAGCTTTTCATCTCAACTTGACTCGTTACCGTACTGCAACCCCGTTGCCCCCGCCCTTTCTTCCAGGTCCCTTTTGTTTACTTTCCGAGGCCGCACGACGCATCTTCGCGATGGCTTCGGCGGCAGCCCCTTGGGGCTTTGGGCGACCCCCCATGACTATGTGAGTGCCTCGACATGTTCTCTGTGCGTATTCGAACGGATCAACTGATACTGGTGGCTAGTAACCCTCTCCCGCCAACATTCCAGATCTTCTTCCCCGTTTGCGACGCGACCGCTGAGTCTTCCTCGAGCTTTTACTCGAATGCTTCCATGTATGCTCCACCTGGCCGATTTTTAATAGAATATGTCATTTTTGACGGAGAATATTGATTAGAAGTTGCAGATCCTGGAACGCTCACCTTACAATCGCTCAACCCACGAAGCGACTACCGGCTTGGGAGCGTGTTGCTATCGTACCCCAGCCTGGTCTGAAGAACGCGCATTGTCTGCGTGGCTCAATCATGAAGCGCGCGAGCGCTATCAAAAATCCCTCCGCTGCTGGTTTTATCCCCCCTATGGGAGACTTGATTAAGATCCTTGATCCTGTCGAAGTCGAGGCAAAGAACCGTTGTGTTCGATACAAGGCTGGGACTTACGAGAAACCTGAGGGTGAAGCAGAATTTAGCGGCAAGCCTTCCTCCCGAGCTGAGGTTGCCAACCTGGTTATGCAGGCGAAGGGTAAGTCTCCTTTTATACTTCAACCGTCTCTCTACAGTACCTAACAGTCTCTAGTTGACGTTGTCAATAACTTCATGGTTCAGTCGTCTAGTACCACCAGAGAAGCCAAGAAGCAGTGCCGTGATGGCTCCTTCATCCAGGTCACACCTATCAAGCGCTATGCAAACAGAGAGCCCGCTAGTGGCAAAGATGACCATGGCGGGAACAAGTTCCATGTTTACAGAGAGCTCTTGCCGATCCTCAAACGTGCTTACCAGCATGGCAAGGAGCAAATAGACTTGTTTTCAGCCTCGATCGCTGAGACCTCTAGTATCATGAGGAGCATTCGAAGAAACCCACGCAGATATCTTGCGGCCCATGGTCAGTCTGAGCTGCCTGTCATCGCGGACGGTTCGGAGCCCTCGACGCCCACCATCAAGCCGTTCGTCCTGAAGGTCGAGTCGTTATCGCCACAGAGACGCATCGAACGCTTGATGAGCCCGATCAGGAGACCAGCCCCACGCCTTGCGGACAACTTTGTTAGTCTGCCACCCATCCCACGCATCGCCGACAACTTTGTCAGCCTGCCACCTGTCTCCCGCAGCATTGTTGAGCCTTCTCCTACCAAGTTGGCCACCTCTTCTACTCCATCCACTCCTGTTCAGCTGTCACCTACCCCCTCTAAGCCTGCCCTGACCCCGTCGGGTGTCGCTTCAAGCCCCTTGTCAGGCAGCTTCATTACTGCCCGTAACGGAATTGATGCAATTGAGGATAATGCAGAGGAACCCACGGACCAGACCATCGAGACGCCCCGGCCCGGACGCACGTTCCGTGTTCCCTCTGACATCGACTCCTCAACAATGAGTTTGAAGTCTGTCCACGAATCTCCTGTGGTAGACAGATCGCCCATCCAACTGTTCCGCCCGACTGCCCCCACACCCTCGCGGTGGGATAAGCCTCTGCCCGAACATTTCTCCATCCCCTCTACTCCTAACCCTCATGGCAACTTCGAGTTTGGGACTACTTCTCCCTCCTTCAATTCGCCTTCTTGGGTTAGCATTGCTTCTCCCTCTCGAGAAAACCCACGCCGTGTTCTGGCTGCCAAGTCAGCTAGACGTCGTCAAAGTGAGCCATTGTTGCGACCGTCCTTGGAGAATCGCCCCAGCCGAGCTTCACTGTCTCCGAAAAAGGTTGGCTTACAGAACGATACGTTATTGGAACAGAGCACGACTGCTCCTCTGGAGTTATCGATACCTTTCACGGCCTCCGGGACCAAAGAGCCATTGGATAGGTGCCTTACTCTCGATGCCGTTATGGCATCCACCCCTGAAAACCCATCCCAGGCTGCGGAAGAGCCATCGGAATCGCAGATGGATGTTGATGCTACTAAGGAGACTGCCGTTGATGGCGATGAGTCTGCTCAGAAGACCCCTGTTAACTCGCGTGTGTCCTTTGCCGGCGGCAACAACGAGAGCCATCAGTCAACGACTACGAATGCGAGCGATGTTATTAACATTGACATGCACGAGAATCAAGACATATTTGGAGCGCCTCATTCTTCTCCCACTCCCATTAACTCTATTGACGCATTGGCTCAGCTCGCTGCGGCTCGGTGTGATGGCAGTGCTAAGGTCATTGTCACTCACGAGATGGGTCGACTCGTTGTCAGGTTTAAGCTACCTGTCGAGTATACTCACAAATTTCCCGAAAGCCAAGGCTTTGACGAGTCTCGCTTCACTACCTCACCATCCGCTATCTCTTCTTCCCCACGCATTACGTTTGATAGATCTGCGATCCAAAAACAACTTGGTGAATCTACTTTCCTGTCTCCACTTAGCCGCAATCTCCTTGGGCGTAGGGGTGATAGCAGCTTTATTGACGGCGTTAGCAATGCTGGTGCTGGGCGTCTGGCTGAGCAGATCTCTTCGCCTACTGCCCTTCAGAGCACGCCTCCCTCAAAATCAGCCTACCAAAACTTCTCGCCCAGTCCTACAGTTGTAACGCCTGTTGCCGATAGCCCTGCTGTCGAGTCCTCTCCCATTGACGAGACCCCTCATGCTTTAGGCGATCAGACCTTGGTCATGGTTTCGCAATTTGGCGCTGAGTCTCCGAGGGTTGATAACCTCAGCGTCTCGGCGATGCGCTTCTCTCCACTGCAACCTACCCCCGCTCGCACTGAGATTCAAAGAATGATTGAGCAAGCCGAAACTAGCGTCCTCGATACGCCAGTTGCTGCAGATGCCACGGTTTCCTTGACTGCGATGCTGGAAACACCTGAGCCATTCTCGATGATTTCTCGTAATGAGGAGCACAGTGTTGCTGACTTCACACCATTTGCTTCCATGCTGTCCGAGAAGCAGCTGTTTAACGGAACGCCCTCCAAGGTACCTTGTTCACCAAGTCCGACATCGGTTTCGTCGGACCAGAACGTTCCGAAGATCCAAGTCACCGCAGAGGAACAGACTGTGTCCGTCGAGTCTGAACAGGTGAATGCGAATGTCACCCCTGATGACGTACCCGTCGCGCCTGAGAAGGAAACTGCCCCGACCACGCCCGACCGAGACCACGCACCTACTACTCATACCACCCCTGGGAAGAATATCGCACCTATGAAGCTTGAACAGGAGGTCGGATCTGCCACGATTGAGAAGGACACCGAGCCTAGCAGACCCGACCAAGAGGAGGCATCCTCTACGCCCAAACAAGACCCTATTGAGATCACTCCCGAGAAGGACGTTGCCTCTACGACCCCTCAACAAGATGCCGCATCCGCCACGGCTAAGCAGAATGCAGAATCTACCTTGTCAGAGCAAAAGGCTACTGCTAGCCCTGTTCCCCAGAGCACCGGTCAAGCTGTCGATGACGACAGCCCTGGTCGTGACTTCATGCGAGAATTTATCAAACGTTCGCGCAGCCGTCCCGCAACCGTATCCGCTAACGCTACTACCGACGAAGGATCTCCAATTGCTGCTGCAACCAAGCGCCAGCCACTTGAAGCTAAGAGCCCCAACACTGGCAGCCCTGAAAAGAACAAGCGCAAGCGCGATGAGAGTGCAGAGGAGCCGAAGTCCCCTGTCAAGAAAGGCAAGGAGATGTCTGAGCCAACTGCGAAGCGCGTTCGACGTGCCGGCAAAGCCAGCAAGCAGAAAGCCGAGCTTGAGGTTAATGTAGTGGATGATCCGTCCGAGCCTGTCAACAAGGCTGAGCAGTTGGCCAAGGCTGACAACCAGGAGGATACCGCTGAGACGGAAGATGCACCGACGACCCGCCGCTCTACGCGCCTTCGTAGCCAAACTACTCCTGCCTCTAAGTCGGCTATCCCGACACCCATCAAACTTGGTCGCCCCGATGCTGGTGCCCGCACGCTCAACTCGACTGTGAGAAGCGACCAGCAGAATCTTACCTACCAGACACGTACGAATACTCAGCGCAATAAGGGCCAAGCTGAATATCCTGCACAAGTCCTTGCTAAATTCCAGGCAGCCCAGCAGACGGGAGAGCCCGACACCCCAGACGTGGAGGAGCCTCTCACTACGGCTAAGGGCCGTGTTGGCTGGAAGGATCCTCTGATTAGTGTTCAGGGCGAGAAGCCGGAGAAGACTGAGGGAAAGCCCTCCCCAAAGCCCAAGGCGACGCTTGGAAAGACGGGCATTGCGAAGCCCAAGGCTTCTACCAAGACAGCGGGTAAGACTTCGACGCCGGCCAAGCGTAACGCGACGCAGTTGGCGAAGAGCCTGGGCATGGCTGGCAATGGTACACCGGCCAAGCCTACTCGAGTAACACGATCTCGGGCTCGCCAAACCTAAACCGATTTTTGCATTTTCATGTTTCCTGTTCAGGGCAAACCAGATTTGTCCGGCTTGGCATGCCTTTACCCAAACATGTCATCTGTGTTGACCTTTTGTTCGAAACTTGTGTTGAAGAACATCGTTTACGTGCGACGCTTGCGAGCGTACCTCTCAACAAATTCGGTGGTGGTTATCAAAGACGTTCAAACGGTTACCCTTTTTAGGGTTGATGGCCGAGACCTTGTGATATTGCTCTGGCGAGAGAACAAGCGGCCAAGGCGGAGGTAGCGTGGGTGAAGAAGAGTCCCCATTGTGGTCCAGGACTATAAGGCTAGTTGGAAGGAGCATCCGATGAGCATTCGGGGTAAAAAGGCAGAGTGAGAAGACTGAAAAGGGTCGAGAGAGCGCACCAATAGCTTTGGGAATCCCAGCTGAATCGACAAAGAAACAACATCATACTTCCATCACCATCGAGTCCGAGGGAGAAATTATTCCGGAGTCGTTTTGTCTAGAGAGCATGCCACAACGCAACCCGAGGGAGCTACTATTCCGGGGGTGGTATGGATGGAAGTGCGCAACGGAGGCCCGTCCCTCCAAGACGGAATCAACATGTTGGAATTTGCTGGACCTCGCGACTGGTCTTTTTTTTTCTTTTTCGGCACGGCGTTTAGGGCATAGAGGAAAGCATGGCATATTGCATTTGGCTAGACGGGTGAGACGAAGCGACGAAAACTTGCATTTGGCATTGCATTGTCAGGAGTTGGTGGTTACACGATACCACTTTGTTTGGATATGTGTTCGATTTACGACTTCACTTCTTCATATACACCAGCCTACGAGGCTTGGGTGTGGCCTGGCGTGGCCCGGATTCGATTGACATGAGCCCAGAGTTGGCTGTATTGGAACGTTTTCATAGAGCAATCTAGACAGCTTCACTAGACCAAATACTGAGTTGCTCAGGCGGTCACGACCAAAAGAAGATTTCCCGCAGTCAACAAAGTTTCGTTTGGTATGTTGAACGTGATTGAACACCGCAGCTGAACGAACGTTAGCACTCGATTTCTATTCCTATCTAACTCTAACTCGTCCTTACTCACATCCTACTCTCCTTTTCATGTCGTGACTTGTTCGTCTTCTCACTACTCTCGCTTGCAGGTCTATGCCACCAGGGAAATGCCTTCCTCGTCGCTTCCAATGCCTTCCACCCCGAGTTCTGCCCACACGGCCCAGGTTCACCACCCAATAGCCTTACGATGCCACTAACGAAGCTCTTACACCCCCTTTGCTGAACCTCCAACACCTCGCTCTTCATGCCGCCCTTTTCAGTTTCCCACTGGCAGATGAGGTTCCCACGACTCTCTCGTCCATACGACTTCCGCCATGTCCTGATCGAGATCTTCCCACCTGTCGCTTGCCCACACTCCTCGTCCAGAAGCCTACTGGCTTCCATATACTCTGCCAGGGACGCCGAGTTCCACAGACCGAGATTGCAGATGAAGACGACGACGGAATCGTGCAGTGCGAAGCGGACAGAGGCGGGGGGAACCCAGAATAGAGGAGTGGTGAAGAAGTCGTTCAGCGCGAGGTGGATGTCTGACGAGACGAAGGTGTGGTCGGGCCAGCAGTAGGGTCGCGGGGAGGGCAGGGGGAGGGATTCCCGAAGGGTGTGGTTGCGATTGCTTCGGGTGAACTGCGTGTACCAGTTTCGGGGGCGGAGGCGGAAGGGCGAGGTTCTGGGAGAGGATGTTTCGCGGTGGAAGATGTGGGTTATACCGCTGCGGTTGAGGGTGTCGTGGGGTGGGAGCGGATAGGCGGTGTAAATGCCGTCTGTGAGGTTTGCAGGGATGAGGAGGGCGGGTGTGAGGGACGCGAAGCCCAGAGAGAGGAGTATCGTGAACTTCATGGCTGCGGTGGTGGTCTACGAGAGGTGAATCGTGGTGCTGAGGGCGGTCTGGTATGATACATGGTTACTGCGCATAAGCTTGCAAGTTCGAGATGACTGCTGGCGAGAGATAGAAAAGAATGAGACACGACTTCAAAGTTATGAACATCCTGCACTCTAGATATTTCTTTCCTAGAGATGCGTTCTTCGAAGTCAATGTAAGTCATCCGTGATGCGGGCCAGGAGTTAGCTGCGGCTCCAAGGAGTACTAATAACTTAGTCTACTACAGTACATAGTATCTTAGTCTTAGGGGTTTATTATAGCTATAGACTGGCAGAGATTTGAGATGCTCGGTCGGTAGTACCCTTGGTTGTTTCCATGAGATGCCCAAAAACCTATCTACAGTGTGGACCAATGTCCAATAATTATATCCAGAGATAGATAGATGCTGGTAAAGCGTACATGCAGCCACGGAGATGGTAACTTGCCCAAGGTTGTAGCCACCACAAGTACTATAACGCCATACTAAGCGATCTGCTACTGTAAGGTTATGCGAAAGCTAACAGCGCGACAAGGATTGATAGAGTCGAGCTCGCTTCAAGGATGAGTCCTCAGCTAACGTTGCGAACATGATGTAACTTGGACTGGCTGTGCTGGCATTCTACCATGTATGAGGAAAGGTACTTACGGAGTTACTTCGTCTTCTCGGGCGGGTCAGTCGGTGAATCGGTGCTGGTCTAGGCGCAGTACAGTACGTATTTGGAATCCCTGCGGGTTTCCATGCGGGTTTCCATGCGCCGGGGGTTACGGGTTACGGACTATTCGAATTTGAATAACTTTCCGCCCCCCGAAGCCCCGTGAGCCAATGCCAGCCGAGAGAATTCAATCGCATTGATTTGCTGAGGCCGATATAGGATCTGACTCACAGCACGGCGTCTCATAGGTCGGGAACAAACTTGTTGCGTGCGTGACCTCGTTCAAGGTAGCCCAAGGTAGCCCAAGGTAGCCCTTCGGGGCCTTAGGGAGAGTCAATCGCCTTTTTAGTGCGTCACAAGTACTCCGTACATCGGGCATGCAAGCGACCACGTCACCTACGTAACCGGAACTCACTTGTTGGAAATAGGAAATCCCCCGCACTTTTATAAATTGTCACGAGTAGGAAAGTCTAGATCTGCCCCTCGCCTAAAAGAGACAGAAGGAGAGACGGAAAAATTCTTCCACTATTTGTTACCATAGCGCCCCGAATTACCTATCAATTGCAACTTTCTTGAACATCGCTGCCTTCTGACATCAGTTTATACCGAAGTCTGGAATTTCAATCAATTTGAAATCGAGGCCGAACATCCACGTCGACACCGACACCGAACTCCCCGAACAGCTCTCTTCCTGTCATCACAATCCTAGCGACAATGTGCGGAACCTGCAACGGAGACACGAATGGCAGTGTCCCTGCCGCGGTCGAGAACCGCAACACCGGCACTGCTCCAGCACACCCTGCCCAGGGACAACCGAAGAGCTCGCCTTACCAGTCTGTCCAGGACTACATCTCAAATGTCGCCAACTTCAAGATCATTGAGAGCACGCTCCGAGAGGGAGAGCAGTTTGCCAATGCTTTCTTCGACACCGAGACCAAGATCAAGATTGCCAAGGCTCTGGATGACTTCGGCGTATGCTTCTCTACCAACCCCCCTCCCCCCGACCCTTGCTTTCCCCCGGATCGTGAATTGACAATTTTCAGGTGGAATACCTCGAATTGACCTCGCCCGTCTCCAGCCCGCAGTCCTACGAAGACTGCAAGACCATTTGCGGTCTCGGCCTCAAGGTTCGTTTTTTTCTCTGCGTTGGTAGGGGAGCTTTCACTGACAAGATCTACAGGCCAAGATCCTCACTCGTATGTATCGACTCGCTTAATCGTGCTGCTCCTCCTCTAACCGTCTCCAGACGTTCGCTGCAACATGGAAGATGCTAAGGTTGCTTGTTCCACCGGCGTTGACGGTGTTGATCTCGTCATCGGCACGTCCAGCTTCCTCCGCGAGTTCAGCCACGGCAAGACCATGACCTACATCCAGAAGACCGCCATTGAAGTCATTGAATACGTCAAGAGGTACGTTCTTGGCTTTGAGCACGTCGCTTTGCTGTGCCGAATCTAATTCTTGCCATCGCAGCCAGGGAGTCGAGGTCAGATTCTCATCAGAGGATTCTTTCCGCAGCGATCTTGTCGACCTTCTTAGCCTCTACAAGGCCGTAGACGCCGCTGGAGTCAACCGCGTCGGTATTGCTGACACAGTCGTACGTGATCTTCTACCCAAATGTCTGTCAAGCGAACAATGCCGAGCTAACACAACCTAGGGCGGTGCTACTCCTAGAATGGTGTACGACCTCGTACGGACGCTTCGAGGTGTGGTCCACTGCGACATCGAGGCCCACTTCCACGACGATACTGGCTGCGCCATCGCCAACGCCCATGCCGCGCTCGAAGCCGGAGCTACTCACATCGATACCTCGGTCCTCGGTATCGGTGAGCGAAACGGAATCACCAGCCTCGGCGGTTTCGCCGCTCGCATGTTGGTCACTGCTCCCGACCATGTCAAGAGCAAGTACAACCTCAAGAAGCTGAAGGCCGTCGAGACTCTGGTTGCCGACTCAGTGCAAATCGTAAGGATCCATGTCTTTATATGTGTGCTGTAGGACCCAAGTTAACGAACCGCCAGAACATCCCTTTCAACAACCCCGTCACCGGATTCTGTGCTTTCACGCACAAGGCTGGTATCCACGCCAAGGCTATTCTCAACAACCCCTCCACTTACGAGATTATCAACCCCGAAGATTTTGGTCTGAGCCGGTAAGAAACACCTCGCACATGATGCCCTTGTTAGTGTTTGGGACCTCCATCTAACGTTTTTCACTCAGATACGTCTCGATCTCAAGTAGAATCACTGGATGGAACGCCGTCAAGTCTCGTGTGGACCAACTAGGCCTCAATATGACTGATGACCAGGTCAAGGAAGTGTAAGTTTACTCCTTTCTCCTAGATTCACCAATGTCTAGATACTGACCGGAACATAGGACTGCCAAGATCAAGGCGATGGCCGACATTCGTCCCCTGGCGATTGACGATACGGACAGTATTCTCCGTTCATTCCACATGGAGCTTCAGGAGGCATAGGTGGACTATCTCGGGGATGTGGAATAGATTGATTTGTTACATGACTTACTGGAAAATGGAAAAGCAACACGAGCTCTAGTGTCTACTTGTTTGAATACATCAAAATGATGAAGTCATCTGCTGTTCCTGATTGCCGCAACGTCGTGATAGGGAAATGGAGGTGCATTGGGCATTCGGGTCAAGCGACACAGGCTGTCATCTATCGCACCCAACCTCAAGGACCAAACCCACACAAAATCCAAACAGGCATCATCGCGCGCGGTGGGGGCTGTGCTCGGCGTCAATTACGTCATTGAAGCTATCGCGAGAAAAAACTTCACCTTGCATCGAAACTTTGAACTCGCGTCAACGCCAAACGCGCTCCCAACCACGCGTCGTACAGCCAGTTAAGAATCGGCAAATGGATTTATCATAGTAACCCCTCACTGCAGCTCTGAGTCACATCATAGTCAATGGTGACTGCACGATTCCACCTGATTCCTTCTTGGCCAAGCCATGTATGCTCCAGAAAAGCTTGACAGAAAAAGTGGGACCCTCGAAACATAAGTAACCCTTCGATTTCCCTCCAATTCAGATTTCTTCTTTTTTCTCGTTCTCTTCTACACACCACTTTCTGTACCAGTTATCGTACCGTACCGCACCGCACGTTTACCGTACCGCTTGCTAGCCAAAACGCACAGAATAGTATTCAAGAGAACTCGATTGACTTCAGACACTTGTTGTTCTAAGTCAAAGTATGTCCTTCTCTATGGTCAAGGATCATTCCCGTTTCGACATTGGGGGATGATCGATTCATCTTGCTACACCGTTGTTTGTTTCTGATTATGTTCTGATGTTTTGACGTGTCAAGTTGAACTGCTGCAAATATTACTCACTATCGCACACACGCTTTCCACTTCTCAAGACTCTCCATTAACAGTGGGTTGATTCGAGAGCAGCTCTCTCTGCTCACGTGTGCTGTTTGCCTCTCTGATTCTCTGACGCGATGTGTGATTTCGATAGCTCATCCCCAGATCAACTCGCTCACTCACCATGGGTAACTGCTTCAGCGCTTCCGAGGGCAAGACCCCCGAAGACAAGTTCAAGGCCAAGTACCCGAACGGTACTATCGGCGCCGAAAAGAACACCACCTCTTCTCTGCCTGGTGCCTTTAGGTACGAGCGTCAGAAGGCTGGTAAGAAGCCTATTCTCGTAAACCCCTTTACCGGGAGTAGACACAACAGCGTGTCCTCTGCGACTTTCGAGTCGTATCACGGAAAGATTGCTGGGTTGCCGAGGCCCGAGACGCCAACGGACAAGAAGAAGCCGGACGAGTCGATCCAGCAGGTGCCCGAGGTCCCTCCACCTTTTCGGGTCCCTCGTCTGTCGTCACGAGCCTCCGTTGCCGACGTAGACTGGACGCTGCCACAAGGCTCCAAGGCCGACGTAGAGTGGGACCCTTACAAGCGTCCGCCTCCGCGACTTTTCACGCGGTCGTATAGGGCGAAGCAGCTAGCGAAGGCTCGGGAGGAAGGGCGAACGTGGGAAGCCTTCTTCGAACAGCAATATCCGACGACGTACCACCAGGTGAAAGAGAGTGGCAACCTTTTCAAGTATAATAGATAGACTAGCACACGCGACGGCGCAGTGGTCTGATCAGATGGGTAAGCACCAAGATCAGCATCGTCATCCTACACGTGAGGCCTTAACAAAGCTGACCGTGATACAGATGGAGGTGGTGGTAGTTCCGTGGTTTGTATACACCCCCTTCTCGTGTCATGCTGATGTTTTGCTGTATGTTTTAGGTTTTACGAATGGTTGCAACAAGGGCCAACTGCTTTCAAAGGGAGGGGGTTTCTTTCTTTCTTCCCCCTCAGGTATGTATACCCTACCCCGTTTTTTTGCTAATCTTGTCTTAGAAGAGGAGTTTTAGAGTCCTGAGGCTTGTGCTTTTTTTTTTTGCTTTTTTTTTTTGCTTTTGCTTTTGCTTTTGCTCTGCTCTGCTCTAGTTTGGTTTGGTTTGGTTTAGTATGATTACTTCTGGTTTTGTTTAACTTGTTTTTCTGTGGACTGAATTTTGAGCGGAAAAAAAGAGAAGCGTTGTTTTATAGAGGAATGGCTTGATGGACGTGGGGGTTTGTTAGAGTGTTTTGTGTTATCAGCGGGTTTTCTTTTGGGCGAGGTTCAGGGATGAGTTACAGCGGGTGCTTTTTTGGTGCTTTTGTACCTAGGGGAGGGTTTTTTTTTTTTTTTCCCTCCCGACTTTTGTCCCCCCCCCTCTTCTTGCTCTCGTTGTGATATGTTCATGTCATGTGTGTGTCTTGGAAGTTTTGTGTTGGACCTCTGGGTCTCATTTTTGTACACCAAAAGGTTAGTAGTCTCTCCCTCCTCAATATGGTAGACTACGTCGCTGCAATCTGAACTCGAAGCGCTAGCGATGATAAACAAGGTGCTCACCTCCCTTACGTCTGTCTAAGGCAGTTCACTAATTGCATGTTCTTGTAAGGAATTGGGCGCTCGATTCTAGGGATATAGCACAAGGGAGACCAGGTTCCCACTGTCGAGATCTGCGTCCCCTTGGCCAACACAGACAAGAAGCCCGTCCCGCTGTGGAGCAAGGGGAGAGATTGATTACAGTATCCTTGACGAAAATCGATCAAGAACCAATCAAAGCTTTCTTCAAGATGCGCGCGGAAGCCAAAACAGTCTTCCTAGTGCAATTTCCCCAGATTATCCTTACCCGTACCCCGCAGAAACACGACTCGACTCGGCAAAGGGAGGGCATGGGAGGAGACTAACAGCCAACATTAGACTAGACTGGACTGGATAGTACAGTAACAGCATCAAGTACTGTATGGGTTCATGTCAGAAAAGGGTTAGTGAAATGAGAGAGATATGTGACAAACGCAGCTGGTGATCAGTTTTACTCTACTCTACTCTATTCTNNNAGAACTGCTCTACTCTAGAGTAGCCTGACTCGGACTCAGGCCAGGCCAGCTTTAGTAGTCCTCAGGCTTTGGCTCAGGTAATAAATAACGTCAGGCCTCAGGCAGCACTAGTCTGACAGCCAACGTTAGACGGGTCTTTAACCTCTACAGCGGTCATCGTGCATCGCCACTAGCCATCATCATATCAGATACCTACTATCTGACCTGGATCGAGCAAGCAATAATCATCAGAGCGTTGCATTCAGCTTCCCCGCGTCTGGCCGGCATGTGGAGATGTTGTGTAAGGCCAAGAAGGCCACGATCTACATTCCCGTCCCCGTTCCCATTCTTACCCCATCTTTACTCCCGTTGCCATACTCTTCCTCCTCTCTATACTACCTGATATCACACCATACTTATTCAAGACCTCGCCGTCAAGCAAAACAACATGGCGGATGATAAGACCAGAATCGAGCTCCGACAGCACGTCACGAATGACATCCATCCCACCCCTTCAAACCCGAACCCCCCAGTTTGGACCGAACGCTTCAATGGCAAGGATGAAGCATGGCGCAGAGACTTTGACAAGAAACTCGTGCGCAGAGTCGACATTCGCCTCATGCCCACGCTCATCATCATGTATCTCCTCAACTTCCTTGACCGCTCCAACCTAGCACAAGCCAGGCAAGGCACACTGGAAGAAGATTTGCGCATGAAGGGTACCGACTTCAACCTCGCCACCTCCATCTTCTTCGTCGGCTATCTTCTCATGCAGCTGCCTTCCAATCTGCTGCTAACGCGCGTGCGACCTTCGCTGTATCTTGCGCTTTCGTGCTGTTTGTGGGGTGTTGTGTCGACTTGCAATGCTGCCTCCAAGTCGCTCACCCATCTCGTCGTCATTCGCTTCTTCCTCGGTATCGTCGAGGCACCTTTCTTCCCTGGTGCCGTGTTCTTGATGAGTTCGTGGTATACGCGAGCTGAGTTGACCCGTCGAGTTGCGTGGCTCTACGCTGGCAACTCTCTGGCCAACATGTTTGGAGGCTTGATCGGAGCTGGTATCCTTGGNNGGTGCTGTTGGAATTTCCGGCTGGCGATGGCTTTTTATCATAGTGAGTCTCATGAGACGCGACCGTGGGCCTTGTTACTGACGGGATTTATAGGAGGGTACTATCGCTATTGCCTTCTCCTTTATCGCAATGTTTATCCTGCCCAATTACCCTCACTCGACAAAGTGGCTGTCCGAGGAAGAACAAGCTTTTGCTGCATGGCGTCTGGCCCAGGATATCAGCGAAGCGGACAACTACAAGCTGACCATATGGGACGGTGTGAAGCTAGCACTCCGGGATTATCGACTATACCTCTTCATTCTCTTGCAGCACCTCTGCATCCTCTCGACGACCTTCCAGTATTTCTTTCCTACCATTGTAGGTACGCTTGGCTACGGAAGGATTACTACGTTGTGGTTAACGGCACCTACCTGGGTATGTTGGTGCAACTTCCCCGGAGCCACTGATCTCTGCTAACGATCTTCCAACACTAGGCTGCCACGTTCCTGGTCTCTGTCGCTGTTACTCTGAGCTCAGCCAGGACAAACGACAGGTCGATCCACATAATCTGCCTCGCTATAGTTGCCGCCGTTGGAAATGCAATCGCCACTGCTACTACCAATACGGGAGCTCGATTCTTTGCCATGTTTCTCATGCCCATGGGCGCAGTGTCCGCATGTAAGCCAACCCACCCACATCTCTTACCACGTTCTCTCTCAAGGTTAACCTTGGCTAGATCAAATCCTCATCTCATGGGTTGCCAACTCATTCCCCCGCCCTGTTGTCAAGCGATCTGCCTGCATCGCCATTTGCAACATGATTGGCAACACGGCCAGCATTTACGGATCATACATGTACCCTTCCTCCTCGGCCCCCCAGTTCACCGCTGGAGGTAGTGCGAATGCGATAATTTGTTTGCTCGTCGGTGCTATGGCTCTCGTGCTGAGGTATCTGCATAAGTGGGAGAATAAGAAGCTTGAACGGGCGGAGGTGGAGGCGGCGGCGGTTGCGGAAGTGGGTGGCAAGGTACCGGTCGACGAGAGTCAGAGGACGAGGGCCGTGGGATTTAGGTATATCTACTAGCTTGCTCAGGTTCATGTATTGAACAGGCGGAGCTGGCTTCGAGGTAAAGTCCATGGGAACTTCATGTTGACTGAGATCTGGATGGTCTCGAGGTCTGGTCCTTGGACGTAATCTTTTCCGGTGAATTCGGAGTTACTGGTTATTTTTAGCCTGCTAGTGATATCAAATTGTAACATGACGACTTTATCCAATATCAAGGAAGATGACAGACTCCGCATAAGACGTGCCTTGCTTCGTAGTCGACGCGATCCTTGTATCTACTCTAAAGAAAAGCAGTCATACAAAGTGATCTACCCTATAGAAAATGATCTCCTGCCTCGGATTCAGTTTACGCACATAGTCTGATGGCCTCCGCCTCTGTCGCCAGTCAGCCCTTCGCTGCGAATCACGTTGGTAATGCCAACTCTTGATAGCTTCAAGCAACCTGGAACTACGTGAACTTTTAGGAATCCTCTGTCATCAGTTGATTGTGAAGTTGCCGTAGCCATCACCACAGACCCGTATCCAAATGCATCACCTGGAATCTGGACGCTTTAGAGGTACTAGCATCAATGCATCGTGCATGCATTGATTATGAATTATACATACCAACTCACCAGTGTCCCCTTAGGTGACTGCTTCTTCGTCCAATCTTGGCCGACCAGAAAATGACTCTTGCAAGTTGAACAGGAAGGACAAGGTTCCTACGTTGATCAATCAAATCCCTGTAGAGGCAGTATTTCATCTTCTCGACGACCGTAGTCCTGAGGACACCACGTCTTCAAGTGCCTGAGGCAAGAGGATATTGCTGCCTCCACTCGATACCTCCTTACAGCTGCGTGAGCCCTAACGTTGATTCCTACTGGATACCAACGTAGCACGTCCGTCGCATGCATGTACGTCTCGACTCTCAAGCGAGCCCCAAGCTATCCAGTGACGAGATCAACAGGCCGTGGGAGCCGGATCGTGATCGCCAGGAACGAGCATACTAATGGCAGAAGCATAATTCAGGTCATCAGTCCTTAGGGCTCGGTGGAGACGAACGACGGGGAGAATCCACCAATACGTCCGTCGACTCGCGCAACGCACGGATGCTGTTGAAGACATTGAGCCATGATCCATCACTCTGCATGTGGAAGAGTCGGGATTGCTTACTCCATGTGCAGATGTACATACGACACTAATCAAATCAGTAGCTGAAACTCCGCCACTTCTCGGCAGAAGTTTTCCAGGTGCGTAGTGGCAAGAGAGGGGGGAGGAAAGTGAGAGAAAAGTCAGAAAAAGCAAAAGAAGAAGACCCTTCTCGCCAGGGTCAAAGATTCTCGCAACGAGCCGAGAGAGGAACAAGCTCTGGCTGAAGCTTTCAGATCGATCAAATTCTCATTTCCGCCCCGCGATGCTCTCCTCTCGTTGACTTGGTTCAATCCTTAGCAGCCCGCTAAACCAACGACCGTGAACAAGAACAAGGATCCCTCACGGTTTCAGTTGAACGGTCGAAAGTTTCCTGGGGTGGGGGAAGAAAACAACAACAGCAACAACGATGAAATAACAGCGACGACAACAACAGCTTGTTGGACCAATGCGGGGATTTCCGCATGAAGATGGTCTGATACAGTCAAGTCCTGGATGAATGAAGGTTTTTCTGTTACGGTAGACCTCAACTGGGATGTTCCTTGGCAAGCGTTGTGGAGATGGCCGTTGTTGTCGTCAGCAGCTTACGCTCGGCCGCTTCTGCAGGTACAGATTACTTACAGTACTGTACTTACAATGCATGCGCTCACACACACAACCCCAAAGATCCCAACCGCTCCGCAGCCATCCCATCCCATCCCATTTACCCAATCAGGCATTGGGAAACGAGAAAGCCCACTTCACAGCCGACAGCATAGCTGAAAGTTTCATGATGCTGAAGCAGCTCTAGGAAAGCCGCTCCGCTGTTGTGCTTCCCCAACTCGGCATGACGAGGGCTCGAATTCCCGGCCTGGAATTTGAATTTCGCTCAGATCTTCTCGACCAGGTACCCTTGGGATTAACAGAATGNNGCCTATCTGAGATGGTCAGATGTGACAAAGATGACCACACGCAGCCATCGTCAGAGCTACAAGCAGCACCGGCCTGCAGGAACATATGATGTTTCTGCAGCAGATTCCGAAAGGTTGCGAGAGAAGATGGCAAACTCCAAGGCTTGCAGAAACGGGCCTCAACAGTGTCGAGATGGCGTAAAGGCAGCTGAAATGATGCGAGGGTGCGACATCGGAACCGTCACAGAGTCAGTCAGTCACAGACGAACAGCTAGGTTGTCTACCGCATTGCGATAGAGCCCTGGTTGAGTCTCCCCACCTCGGTTGCAGGCTCAAGTTTGCGAAAGTCAGCTTACATGCTGCAAGGCAAAGCCGCGGGGCCAACGTTGAAAGTCAATGCAAGGGCTCATTCATAGTCGGAGGCATCCGCATCCGTAGTCCCGCATCTGAACTCTAGGTTGTCGTTACCCCCAATTGAACTTGGGACCAAGAACAAGAACGAGAACGGGTAAAGTTAACGTTGGTCGTGTGCCAAACCTCCCAACAAATGATGCTTAATGGTGTTTGTGGCGTTTTAGAGCCAAGGCATCACATTTATGCGTTAGGGTCCGTTAAAAGTATCACTTTGGCAAAGCCCTCCGATTTCACATACCATCGACAGCAGACGCTGTCTCGTGGAGAAGAAAAAAAGGACTTGCATTCATCGAACTGCAGGCTCAAGATATGGCCAACGCCAGTCTCTCTCACATCCGAGCCTCTCTCGAAGTTTCTCAAACGTCGACCGTTGGTCGCAGCCGACTGCAGCCAAGTTGGGCAGTTACCCGCGTGGACGAGACAAGCTTCCGCGAGCGGCGTAACGGGGAGGCTTTCCTACCACACTCTGTGGTTACTGTAAGCAAGTTGCCGGTATGGGAACTAAGGTTGATGCGGAAAGGCTTGCTCCCCGGCGCAGGGGCATCGTGGCCACGGCTTGCACTGGCGCCCATAGGAGAGATGAAGCGTGGTTCTGCGAGGGCCGCTTGAAAGCTTGTCGTTCCCGGAAAACAGACGTGGCGAATGCGGCGGCGGCGCCTTGAAGCGATTTGCCTCGACGCATTATCCAGAGTACATCACGTACGTAACGTTTGTCCGCGAGACGGGTATCCATCTCTTAGTTTGTCGGCTCTTGCGTGAGAGTCATGACGAAGGAAGGCTTCCTCCGTATCAATAATCAAATGTGAATCAGCTTTGAGCAATGTCTCTGGATCCCGATGGAGCTCCGATGAACAGAACCAGGTCTTGCGGCAGATCGACATGAGCTTAAAGAGTGAGGAAANNGGGGAGGGGGGGGTTGCAGGCTCGCAACAGCTTCCCAGGGCGCTGGGTAGGCAACGGCTCTGCCACAGCGCCGGTTCTGTTGGTTGCGCGCTTGGTGGGCCATCAACCCGCACAGCCTCTAAGAAAACAGCTTCCACGGCCTTCCATAGCATGGACCCTTGCTTAGCCACCTTTTAGGGCACGTCCAGTGAGCGGCCGCTAGGCTTCGATGAGGAAAACGTGTCAATCGGACAGCGCTCCGTGCAGGGGGCCACGGCGAAGAGTCGGGATGTTGGCGTCGGGGGTGCTCTCACCGGCTTGGCACCCCAGCAACATCCCCAGCTGCTAGCCAAGTTTCTGCGGCTTCGCTCCAGATCTCCCACGAAAACCAGCAGTGAGGAGGAGAGAGGGGGAAAAAGGCATTGAACTACCGACAGTTTAGTCTGATCTGGAGTGAAGGAGACAGCCCATTATGGATCAATGACGACGTTATAATGCATTTTGCCGGTTTGCAACAGCTCGTGGATTTGATGGATTATGATTGGGCTCATCTAATTAATAAACATTCAATATACGTATTGTGTTTGAGTTCGGTCACCGCAATCGGGGGCACTGTAGAGATGAATTTCCTGCAAAGGACGCATCATTTGAGCCATGGCCGTCAGCGGCTTCGGAGCACTTACTGAAAGGGCTATCAGCTAATTAGAGTTTCTGCTGGCGCGAGTAAGCCATGAGCACACGATGGATTAATAGAGTAAGGTACTGTTCGGACTCGTGGGAAGCGCCAACTGCCAAGGTCACTTGGTGTTAGTGGTGATGAGAGACCCGCGCAGTTGGCGGCGCGGTGGAAACAGGACGCGTTGTCGTCGCGGGGCCTTTTTTTTTTTTTTTTTCCTTCCTTCCAGTTACAGTTACAGTACGTATCGTATCTTCCTTCCTTAAGTTAGCGCCTTGCGTTTATTAATGTGGAGAAGGAGGGCTGGACTTGAAGACCGCCGATCAACTCGAGGAGACAACGTCACGGGTTACAGCTTTCAACTAATGTCTGTCGATCAAGAATAGATACTACCATATCTTGTTGGGTAAGCTAACATGAAACTCGTGTACAGTACAAGACAGGCTTTCTAATGAACGTTAATAACAACACATCCCGCGTAACGGATGGACCCCGCGCAGCCATGGAACCCTAATAGAAGCAAGCTCAATAACGCTCGAGCTTGTAAAGAACAACAAAGTCTATGTTTACTACCTGGCCGTTGGGCTCTGATTGTCGTTCATGAAGCGCCATTGAATCACCAATCAATCATGCACAAACACAACGCCGTCGACGCAAACACCACGAACCTATCTAGCTAGTATCAGCTATTCGTCAGACGTGCATTGCCAGCTCGTCAATGTCAAGGGTCCTTTTCTCCAGAGCCAAGCAGGCATCATCACCCTTTCCCCGACACCCCGGCCAGAAGCGCAGGATGCGATCCTGACGAGTCTTTGCATGAAGCCACCAGCCTAATAGAGAGCCCAGTTGATATGGACACAACGCTTCATGACGCTGGTCGGAATTTTCTACTCGAGGAGTCATCGACTCGTAGTTCGTACCACTCCTATTCTGGTGTAGGCTTTCTCGGCTCTTGGATTTGCCTTACAGTAGGGAGTTGATACGGTCCAAGAAGAAGCTCGCGCTCGGCTAAGAGAGCCGCATGTAGTTACCAGCCTCTGGAAGAGATACTTGGGCCCCTCCCTTACATGCTGGCTTGTCCCATTTCCACATCAGCGCGCTTTTCCATCTGTAGCTCAGCGGGGGGGAAGCAAAAGCAAGAGGCATACCGCAATCACGCCAGGCGGCCTCGAATTCGACATCCTTGAATCCCCCTCCCAGCCATCTGCTATGCCTCTGGTTCGGGTACTGGTACTGCCATCCCATCACCACACCGACACCAGAAGCTGCGTCCATCAGACGAACCGAGGTCAGACTTGCATGAGGGTAGCACGGGCCGAACTACAGACCCAGCCCAGCGCAACTTCACAACTTGCAGCATACCCAAGTACACACTGCATATCGTCATCATCAGCGAAGTCAACACACACACACACACAATCTCCCCGCAAAGCACAAAAGTTACTGTACTGTACTTACTGCTAGGCATGCACGTGTGACCTTGCGCCCAACCAGCTGTTCAACACATGGACGACCAGTCGCTGCCCGCTCGCACGCATCACATCACGCAGCGACTCAACCGAGACCTTGTGCCTGCTATCCAGCATTACCGTACTAATATTACCTCCTCAGTATTAATTGCATTCTTTCCCCGACTGGAGAGAGTTCTCTGAAATTCCCAACTTCAAACCCTCGTTATCTTCTAGTGACTGACTCAATCGTCGGTCTTCCGATTGCTCGAAAATAGTACGAGTCACTCACCCAGTCCACCATCGACGCCAGAAATTCACAGGCAAAAAAAAAAAAAAAAAGGGCGACTAAGACATCGTCGACTGATGGATGACCCGACTAAGATAACACCACGCATAACAAACAACGAGAAGAAATCTCCACCACGGGTCAGTCTAGCAACGAAGAAGGATAGAGGCCTACATTTCACTGGACAACAGCCGAGAAAATCCAGCTGTGTGGTTTCTCCTGCCCTCTCACTTTCACACTTGCCCCGGGCTGCTGCTTGCTTACCAACAAAACAATCAACAATCAACAATCAACACATTCATCCATAATCCCATCGGGCATTGCTAACAGCAAGAGCATTCTGTCCCGCTTTTTCTATTCGCTCCGCCATCCGACTTCCCCGCCCACTAGGAGGGAGGAGAGAAAATTGGAAACCGTGTCGGCGGTACCTCCTTCCTCGTACTCCATACTCCATGCTCCGTACTCCGAGGCTCGACCCACCTGGCGCCTTCCCCACCCGAACCACTGGCTGCCCAAACCAGAAACAGAAACAGCAAAAGTCGTATCCTGGTTGATACCTGCCCAACCCACCGCGCTCCAATCCCATTACATCCCGGTCCCCCACTGAAAAGTACAGAGGTACTTCGGCTGCTGTGCCACCACAACCTCCCATCTTTACCACCCACTAAAGTTAGCTGCATCCCGCCATCACGGACCCTTGACATCCGGCTTCTGCCTTGTTCTCTTCTTCTTCTTTTCACAACATCAGAACAACTCACGAAAGCAACCCACGAAAGACGGATACTCGATCCTCCAGTGGAAAGGAAGGCTTCTCTACGGCGTCGTAGACGACTGCCACGATGTCGCCCAAGCTCAAGCCGCTGATTCTTCCTCAGCTGGTGGAAGATCGACGTAAGTGGGAGATCCAGCAAACAGCACCCGACTGCGACAGAACCTACGTATACTACACGGCCAATTCCTCTTCCTCCGACATCACTTCGCCCATCACGCCAATCTTCTCGCCTAACCCCAAGGGCCACTTCCGAATGTCCAGCTCGAGCTCGTCGCTTGATCTACCGCCTCACTTGACAGACAGCCCAGTTTCGCCGACGCAACCCACCAACAGCAAGAACGCCGTGCGCTCGCTGCCCGATGTCGAGGAGGAACCCATGGAACCCATCCAGGCCAACGACGATGACGACGAATCGTCATTGACTGACAACTTTGGACACTATTGCCTCTGTACGTCCTGCTGCTGCTGCCCATATTGTCACTTTTTGTCACCATACAACAGTTACTGACCTCTTGCTGCGTGCTAGGTGATGAACCATGTGAGCACCGAAATAGTTCCGAGGACATCATGTTTCACGGCAACCTCCTGAGCGGCTACGACCTCGACTACGAAATGGGATTCCTCGGCGACGGCGAGGGCACCCGCTACCCGCGGAAGAAGAGTTCCGGTACCGAGTCACCGTTCAGTGGTCTTACGTCACGCATCGAGGCACACTTCCCCGTCATGGCCCGCTGGAAACCCAGCTCTCGACGGGCAACCGGCGGCAACCCGGTGCTTTCACCTAGTACTCGGCTCAGCCTCGAGAACGTGGTACTTTCCGGAGCGGCATCTTCGAGGTCCTCATCCATGTCAGATCCCAGCGGCCAGGGCCAGAACGAACTGTCCGCGTTTGCTTCACCCGAGCAGTCGTTCTACGAGAGCGTCGACAGCTTCAACGACTGCCCCACCTCGGCTGAGATTGAAGATGTTCAGCGCGATCGATCGAGTCTGGAACGCGAACCTGCCAGGACAACCACTCCTTTGTTGCCGCCCCTCATGATGAGTCCTGTTGGTGCACCACCACAAGAGTCCCCACTGCAGTCACCCACGGTGGCACCGTCTCCATCTCTGGCTTCTACCGAGTTTCAGTCTCCGCCACCCACGACAACACAGTTTTCGAGGCCGTCACTCAGCACCAAGCCGTCGATTGCGTCATTCCGTGTTGGTATGAATGGACCAGAACTGGCTATGCCGATGCCGGCTATGTTACAAGAACACGATGAGTGGTCGGATGTCTTGGGACACGCCAATTTCACCATTACCCCACAACCATACCGGCCGGAGGCTGTCAACATGGAGACTCTCCGCCAGCTCAGAACTGACTGGGATACGGCACGATGTAACTACACCAAACACCTGGTTCGCACCGGGGAAAACTACGGCGAGACAAGTAAGATTTATGCCCTGACCGAAGCGAAATGGGCAGACACGGAGAGGCGCTGGAGAGCAGTTCACACCGACCTCATGAACCAGGTCGTAGACGTCTCCGAGTTGACCAGCGAATCACGCAGCCGCAGCCGAGTTCGCGGACGTGTTCGTTCACGAGCCAGCAGCGGCGGCGCTGCCTTCCTGGGCCGACCTCCTGTCGACGGTGGTTTCGCCAAAGTGCAATGGCGACGCCTGGAAGATGGCCTTCCCAGCGCAATTCCTCACATGCTCGACGCCGACGGCAAGTTTCCCGGTCGGGGCGACGAGGACATTGTGGGACCCATGCAACGGGACGAGGTGATGCTACGAACACACAGTGAGGAGCGCAAGGGTGTGCGCTTCTGGAGAAACCTCGCTGGTAAGGTCGGCCTCCGAAAACAATGAAGAGTTCCAGAGATATGGAGCAGTCGCGCATGCTTTTTGACGACAATACGTACCACGACGTGGATTTCGACGACGAGTGATTTCACGAAACAAACTTTTTTTTTCCGCGACGACAAATCCCAAATAGGGATTGTTTGGGTTGTTTTCCTTGTACGCTTTTATGAAGATACCCGACTCTAGTCATTCCTTTGAACACAGTCCCAACCAACACGGCTGGTTACACAGCACCATGCACCCAACATCAGTATATTGTTCGATCTGCCCTTACATATTCAGATAGATAGACGGGAGGGAAAGAAAGAACGGAGGGCGTCACAGGGGTAAGCCTGTTGAGCGTTCAGGAAATTAGGAAGTTCTAGACATGGACATAGATGGAGTTTAAGGAGTTGCTAGGCTGGCGCTCCTGGAGTTTGGTCTTTTCTGCTTTGAGAGGGTTTAGTGTACGCCCACCCACCTGTTTTGTTCTCAACAGCCAAGCAGGAAGCGGTTCGGATAGACAAAAAGGGTTGTTTGTATCAAGGGGGAGTTGTACCATCATGTGTAATCAAGTGTGTTCCTCAAGGGACTCTTAGTTTGCTCTCTCATGTGTATGTATCACGCACAGGGTGGAAGTTGAGGGGATGAAGATGATTGGCTGTGCTGGGCGAAGGAGTTACACAGCTCACCGGCCTTGTGCACTCAGCTGCCATTGGCAAGAGTAGCCAGGGTGTCGAGGAGGTTTAGAAAGTGTCCCGCCACTCTGACGGACGAAGGAAGAGATTCCAAAAAATTCAAACGACACGCTTACGTTTGCATCTGTGATTGATCTACCTTGACGTCTTCATGTAGGTAGTGCTTGGGGATCTGTTCCCCGCAGTAAAAGAAAAGAAAAAGGATGGCAAGCTGCGTTGCGTAGCGATGTGCAGTGACTAGGGGAGGGGGATTTGGCAACGGATAGATGCATGGGGGGGGGGCGGCCACGTCCAGGTACCCTGACTTTTCCCTCCTCTTTTACCCTTTCCTTTGCTCTCCTTCCTCCTCCTTCTTTGGCAGTGTCTGGGGTTTGAAGCTGTCACACTGCTGTAAGTCGCGAGTCGCGATGGTCGATTGGATGAGATGGAGGTGGTAGACGTCGTGCAACGCGGCGTATGCTTGGGATGCGTTCCGGATACGCTGCCATATCTACTGCGGTAGGTCTAGACCAGAGTAGAGTAGTCTATGTAGACTAGTAGTCCGATACGTATGTGGCTCTAAGGGCTGTCTGGATGCTTCTTTGGCTGCAGGTCGCCGACGCAAGATGTACGATTGACGTGTCGACGTGGGGGGCGAAAGTGCGGAGGTGTCGTATTCCTTTACGTGACGACCTACCCTGGAGGATGGAACCAAGTACATGCGCAGACGACTCGATGATGAATTCTCAACCCTCTTGCGATGTATGGTGGTAGGAGTGCGACTGGGTAGCCTCACCCGGCCCTCCCCCTGACTCTGGAATGAGGAGCTTCGAACGGTTCTACCCGTTTAGGTGGGGCGAGGAATTCTTGGAGATTGAGTCCAGGGGCTTGATAAGGGTCTGGATTGTTGGGCTTTTCTTCATCGCCATCATCATCTTCTTCTTCTTCAACAACATCCATGCTTTCGCAGCTCGTCACTTGGACTATCCATCTAGGTAACTTGAGCTATCTAGAGTAGTCTACGCTAGACCCATCTACCGTAGCTAATTGCATAGATTCGGATGGTCTAGGAATCGGGAATCGGGATGATTTATTAGACTCGATGCTTGAGTTTCGGTAATCTCAAACCTTGAGTTCATCTCCGCAGTGGATAGCTCCAAGCCTCCCAGCGAAAGAGCTTCCGAGAGGTCGATGGAACGAGTTAGACCAGATGGCCGCATCCTTCTTAATCCCCCGGGGGCGCGCTACGTCCTCGGTACTCTCTCTGCCTTACATCCCGGTCGCCGGGTCGTAGGTGACCCGGGTCCGTAGACGCTAGAATAGTGCTTATTATCTATCTGGAACAACTCGAGGCGTCTCCCTCTTGCGGAAGAACCCTTCTTTCACCACCTCCCCCAACCATGACGTTTCCTCCCAAGCTCCAAGCCCACCTCACCCACACTCCTCCCACCTTATGACTCCCGCAACAATGCCGTGCCGTACGCATCGTAATCATGAGATAACTCCTGGCCGCGGCGCCCTTCCTCCCTTCGCCCTCTGCTCTGTGGCTGCCGTCCTAGCCGTGTGATGAGCATCGAGAGCAACAAACCCAGCCTGGACTGGGAGGAAACACCACGCCGGCGTTTTCGGATGCTGCTCAGACCGAAGTTTATTGGATACGTTGGGTGCTCGATTTACCTTTCCTGTGATGCATGTCGTCATGAGAATAAACGTAGTAGTATGTGGTTTTTCATCTTTGGCATCTTGTTATGATCTTGATTCATAAAGACCATGTCTGGAACCTACTCCCCTCCCCCCCCCCCTCGACGCCCCCTTTTGGTTCTTCTGTGACGCGAGGTTGAAAAGTGCCGATCTGCTCTGTCTTTTAAAGTATAAACTCGGCCATCAGAGATCTCGTTTTCATATTGATCATACATACATCCCATCACTCATCACTCATCACTTACACCGTCGACTCATTGGAGCACCTTGATACTGCTAGTTCTACCCATCACACTCACTCAAGCACCATGCGCTTCTCGACACTCTTCGCCTCGGCGGGCCTAGCCAGCTCTGCCGCCGCGGGCCTCCTCCCTCGATCCTACCAGATCCCCACCAACAACGGCTTCCCTAACCCCAACGCAGATCAGGAGCAGCAGATCTCCCTGACGGCCGGGGGGAAACTCCCCGGCGGTGCTCTCCCCAGTGCCCTGGGACCCGGAAGCACCACGGCCTTCCAGCTCATCGCCTTCAACGAGCTCTTCGAGACTGCCTACTTTGCGTCGCTCATCGCGAACATCACTGCTGGTATCGAGGGCTATCAGCTCAACGACGCGAATCGCACCTCGGCCCTGAAGGTTGTCGGGTCTATTCTCGCTGTAAGTGCTTCATATACGTGTAGTGTCTCGCCTCACATGACACGCCAGGCTGACAACCACCACCGCAGCAAGAGCAGCAGCACGCCATCGCCGCCGTCGCCGTCCTCAAGACCGCCGGCAAGTTCGTCCCCTCGCCCTGCGAGTACCAGTTCCCCGTCACCAGCATCCCCCAAGCCATCGGCCTGGCCAACACCTTCACCTCCGTCGTCCTCGGCGCCCTGCAAGCCGCCAACGTCATCTTCGCCAGCGAGGGGCTCCCCCCCGTCGTCCAGATCGTCTCCTCCGTCATCGGCCAGGAGGGCGAGCAGAACGGCTTCTTCAGGGCCAACCTCGGGAACGTGCCCTCCGAGACGCCCTTCCTCACCTACGTCCCCGCCGCGTTCGCCTGGTCAGCCCTCCAGCTCTTCATCGTCCCCGGATCGTGCGTCGAGGATATCGCCCAGGTCAACCTGCCCATCTTTGCTCCCCTCAACGTCAACGGCGGCACCGTGGCCCAGATCCAGCCCCAGGACCAGGTCCTCACCTTCACCGCCGACCTCGCGGGCCACGACTACGCGAAGCCCTACTACGGAAAGACGGACGGCCTCTTCATCACCTACACCATCGGTCAGCAGCTTCCCGTCAGCGTTCCCGCGCAGAACGTCAAGTGGATCTCCGAGACTGCTGTTCAGGTCGAGGCTAACTTCCCCTACTTCGAGTATGCTGCTGGAGGCTTCAGCCATGCTGCTCTGACCATCTGCGGCAGCTTCGCGAGTGCGGACGCTGTTACCGAGAGCACCCTCGCAGCCCCCGCTGTCATCCAGGTGTTGAGCTCCCTCAAGGGCTGAGTGGGGAGTGATGCCGTGTTTCGAGTTTGATGGGTGATGGGCCTTTATTATTATTTTATTATTTTACGACTTTGAAAGGATGCTTCTTGTTTCGATACGTAATCTTTGAAGTAGTTATTAACCATTGTTTCATGGGTCTGCTATTTAGTATCTAATTATTCAAGCCTGACACTGGACATGTCTGGGTACGTAACGAGTCTGATACCAACCCGGATTACTCTCCTGTGTCTCCCTACGCTCTTACGTTCAAAGCCTGTCGTTGTAATAATGATGATTAAGTCTTTTAAGTTGCTGTGCCGCTAAATGGTAACGCATAACTATCCCATATTTGCCCCCCCCCTCACCCGAACTTGGATAATAAGATCCCTTCTACTCTGGAGTATTTGCACAACTTCGCTCAACAGTCTGGTACACTGACAGGAATATGCAGAGGCACGCTCGTCGCCAATCCACTCAAACTCGTCTCCTTGAACTCATTCCGCATTCCCTTGGCTGTAAGCCTCATGGCCCGAATCGCATCATCTAACCTGACCTTCTGAATACCCGCCTCGCTGCTCAGAGCAAGATTGGCACTCGAGATGGCCTTGATGGCCCCCAGGGCGTTCCGCTCAATACACGGTGCTTGCACTAATCCGCCGATGGGATCGCACGTCAAGCCCAGGTTGTGCTCGATACCAATCTCGGCCGCCTGCTCGATCGTCTCGGGCCCAGCTCCCATACACGCGGCGAAAGCGCCCGCGGCCATGGAGCACGCGACACCTACTTCGGCCATGCAACCACCCTCAGCGGCGGAGATGGTCGCGCCGCGCTTGTAGAGCATGCCGATGGCGGCAGCCGTGAGGAGGAAGGTCGGGATGTCGCGCTCGGGGTCGTCGCTGATGAACTCGATCACGTACTTGAGCACGGCTGGGATGATACCGGCCGCACCGTTGGTGGGAGCTGTCACGATGCGGCCACCGGCTGCGTTGGTCTCGTTCACGGCGATGGCGTAAACTGTGAGATAGTCCATGGCGGGAAGCGTGGTCCGGCGCCGCGGAGAGGGGGAGATGGGGTGTTCCATGGAGCCGTGAACCCGAGGCATCTGGCGTTGGCGTTGGCGACGGCGTTCTAGCGCTGACACGCCTGATGATGAAGCGGCGTCAGCCGGGTCCTGCGCGCTCCGCTCCAGACCTCCCGATACCCCATCCGGGAAGAGGTTCTCCCCAGGTGCACTGCTCGAATCCCCCAGAGCCTTGTGCGTCGAGGGTCGCGAGTGATCAGGGTAGAGACCCCTCGTCAACCGTTGATAGAGCGCAGGTGCTCGTCGATGCACCTGGAGCGACCCGGGCAGTGTCGCGTTTACGGGCGCCTGGACGCCCTCGAGGATGCTGTTATCCATGACTTCCCAGATGCGGAAGATCTTCTTATAGATCTCATCGTCTGTGTAGCCGTGGCTCTTCTCATTCTCGTAGACCAGTTGGGCGATGGTGAGATTGTGCTTGTGGCAAAGTGCCAGTAGACTGGCGGCATCCCGAAATAGATAGCCCGGCTGCTTCGTTGCGCTGCTCTCGTCTGCCTTGGGGTCGAATTCGGTGGCTGCGGTGTCGTCGTCCGCTGCAACAACCACTTGCGACGATCCAGGTTCGGGTAACACATTCGCGGCAGCCTCTCCATCATGGCGAGCCTTGATCTCTGCGCCAGTCTTACGATCTCCTGCTGCGTCAGATCTCCGGATCTCCTTGTAGAACAGATTCTCGGCTAGATCAGTCGGGTGCTTGCCGACGGTAGCTTCACCATCGCCTTCCGGGTTGGCGTCGGGGGCTTGGCTAGCTGGCCGGACAGAGTTCTCGGTGATGGACAGAGCGCCGTTGACGACGAACCCGCCGCCTACACTGAACAAGTCGTTGGTCGCCAGAATCATGCCATCCTCGTCAAAGACGCTAAAGCGCATGCCGTTGCTGTGCATGGGTAACTTGCGACCCCATTCCCAGGTAAACTCGCGCTCGTAGTCAAACTTGACTTCCCTGCCCTGGCCGTTTCGCAGCCCACGTCCTAGGAAGAGCTTCTTCGTCCCCTTGATCTCGGTGAAGCGCGAGGGCACGTAGGCCGTGTCGACGGTCTCCACGTCGGCGCCTTCAAGGCCGAGGAGCAGGGCGCTTGGCGTCATGTGGCCTTCTCCGGTGAGAGCTAGACTGCCGAAGACGGAGATGCGGATCTTGCTGACCTTCTCCAGCAATCCCGCCTCCACAAGATCTGTGACGAAGATGTTTCCGGCGCGCATTGGACCGACCGTGTGTGAGGATGACGGTCCAATGCCGATGGAGAAGAGGTCAAAGGTTGAGATGACGGCATGCTCATGGTCCGCTTCACTATAGGTGCCCGATGGGCCTTCGTCATCTTCGGGTTCCTGTGCTGCTGTTGCCGCAGCGGTGTTGCTCATGTGTCGTTTCTGGAGGCCATGGCAACCCTGTATCGCCGTCTTAGACGGTTGATAGCGAGCCGTACCCGCTATCAGTGCAGATCCACCCCTTGGACTCTGTGGACTCGATTTGGTCGCATTGCATCGCAGTTGACGGCGGGAGACGAGAGATCGAGATCCCGATGCTGTATTATTCAGTGAGATATCTCGTGTTCGAATCAATGCACGGCGCATCGTGATTGAAGTCGTCGAGATGATGCGCCTGATAGCTCCTTGTTGAGTTGATGGAAGCGAATCACGAATGAGAGGCCAGGGGTTAGTGGATGACCAGCAGCTAGATAAGCTGAGTAAGCCGCTTTTATCGAGCACCTCGTTGGTAGTACAAGATAAGAACAATCAATGTGAGACTGAGACTGAGACCGAGACCAAGACCGAGACTGGATTGGTGCTATCGTGAGACTTGCTCTTCGAGGAGTAACAACTGACGATGAGTGAAAAATATCTGCATAAAATGAATGAGTTATCAAATGGTAGAGTTCTTAAGTTGATGGGATGCCGCAGCCGATCGGCCGAGTATTACAGTAGCGGAGCTCTGTACCGAGAGGGCGCCTGAATGTCAGAGAGGGACAGGACTACTAACGTCAGACTACTGTAGATAGACTACTGTAGATATACTACTGTAGATAGACTACTGTAGATAGACTACTGTAGATAGACTACCAGTACAGTATCCAAAGTAGTCTAGAGTAGTCGTCTACTCTACAGTAGACCACTGGAAGTAGCGGAACATGTAGTACCACGTCGTCGAAAGGCTCAGAGCCGCGAGGCAGCTGAAGAGGACGATGCCGATGCGGCGATTCCGATGCTGGTGAGTCCTGGGCGGGCTTGGCTTGGGCGCCGAGAGGATGATGCGGATGCAGCCTATCGTGACGATGGCGGCTGTTAGCATATAGCCGCTGAATATGGTGATGGGTCGGAGGTTGGATATGCCGTCCATCTTGTCCACAGAGACGGTGGTGACGTGTGATGAAGTGAAGTGAAGCTGTTGCGCGCGCTGGATGCGATTTTGGGTGGGACGATTGACGATAACGGGGTCCGACGGGTATAGCATGTAACTGTAAACAGTAGTAACAGTCACACTGCTACTAAGCAAGTGCAAGCGCAAGCAAAACGATTGATTGGCACTGCCAATTTCATCCTGCCTTAGCATTGAACGATTTATGCCAGTAATGAGTAGTTACGTGTTGAACTTGCCTTTGGAACTTGCCTCCAACTCAATGCCTCCTGCCTACTATTCTGAGCCCCTGGGATCTGACGGAGCGAACTGCCGACGTACCCAAACCCTCCTTGATGATCCGTTGGACTCGATGGAAGTGACTTGAATCCCATCTCTTCGACTACTATAGATATCACCATAGATCTCTAGCAATTCTTGACCAACAACGAAGAACCAACCATTATAGCATCGCCCTCGAACCAGCATTCACTCGACTCAGCATTGCTCCTCACTCACCCTACATGATGAAGCTCTTACCCTTGCTGGCGAGTTTAGGGTTTGCCTTATCTGCTCGCCCCAGGATGGAGTCTACCTTTGATCCTGTCAAGCCGCTGGCGATACCTCTAGCCGTCCGATCTCCGTATCTGGACACCTGGCTCTCTTCTTCCAACGATGGCGGGTATCTACCTGGAACCTGGCCAGAGTTTCGAACGTAGGTATTGCTATCATCCTAGTTGAAGAAGCAGGCTTGTACTGACTAGTCTAGTGGTTCGCCCCAAGAATGGCAAGGCTACATCATGGTTGATGGTATCCCGTACAACTGGATGGGCAAGCGACAGCATGAGGAGCTCGTCCGACAGCATTCTTTCCGGTATACATCCACGCGCAGCAGCTTCAGTTTCAAGATTGAACAGATGATCAACATGCATGTTGAATTCATCTCCCCAATATATCCCCGGGACCTGAAACGACAGTCACTCCCCTTTATCTACCTCAAAGTCTCAGTTCAGTCTATGGCTGGGCAGCGTCACAATGTCAGCATTTATGCAGACGTGTCTGGAGGTTGGTTTGAATGAGGTTGTCTGTGGTGGTTGCTAACTGATGATTATACCTTGTATCCGAAAACCGAACTGTCCCACTTCGCTAGGAGCACGGCTCGGTCGACGATGTTCTCTATCACCGTTTCTACCAACCCAGCAAGGCAATAGTGACTCCAACTTCGCGCCCTCTACCAGTACCAGGACATGTCTGGTACTGGGCCACGAACAGCAAGGTTGACCTTCTTCCTACATACGCCGCATGCTATCTACTGACTTGAGACAGAACCTAGTAACACAGGCAATTGGCGGCCATGATCATGTAAGATCGCAGTTCCTGACATCTGGAAAGCTTGACGGAGTTGCCAATGAGCGTTTTCGACCAGTCTCCGATGACCTGTATGTACAAGAGCAAGGGGATCGACAAGCATGATATTATCCTGCTGACTTGATCTAGTCCAGTCTTTGCGTTCGCTCACGACCTAGGCAGAGTCACTGACGCGGGTTGGAGAGCTGTAATCTTCACAGTTGGCTGCCTCCAACACGAGCCATACCAATTCGCCAACGAGAGCTACAAGCCGTTGTGGAAGGATTACTTCAACAACGACACCAAGGCTCTTTCGTTCGTCCACAGTGATTACAGTCACGCTTCCACAGCTTCCGATGCGCTTGACCAGGTAGTCACGATCGGCTCACTCCATTCTCTAGGATCAGAGTACACCGCCATCACGAGCCTTTCGGTCCGTCAAGCATTTGGAGTGATGCAGCTCGCTGACACTCAGCAACGACCGCTTCTCTTCGTCAAAGACTTGCAAGCAGAATCGCTCAAATACCGTATAATGACTGTCTCTGCTGTATTTCATGTCATGCTCTTGTTTAACCCGGAACTGGTCAAGTATGCTCTCAAGCCCAACTTGACCGCAGGACTAGCCAGATACAACATGGATACAACCAGTCGCGCCAAAAACCTCACGCAGGTTGCATCTCTACTGTATGCGAAGACGGAGAATGTCGATTGGCTCGGGGAAGTTGCAACCATGATTATCATGATTTATGCATACGCTCATAAAGTCGGTGATGTGTCCTGTCTCAAGTCTTACTGGCCTATCCTACAAAAATGGACAGAAGAGTTGACTCAGGACTACCAAATAACGACAGAACCTCATTCATCAAAGGTTGTTGTCGGTCAAGATGTGTAAGTTGACCGAATTACAGATAGACTCCAGGATGACATCTCTGATCTGCCTGTAGCATCGATGCCAACATGGCAGTGAAGCTTATCGTCGCACTGGAAGCTGCAATCTTGATGGCACTTGCAGTTGAGCAGAGGGGTGCTTATATACACTACGCGAGCGCAGCGAAGCACCTGCTGCTCTCGTGGCTTCAGCATGTCGTTGAAGCAGAGGCGGAAGAAATTCTTGCGAAAGGGGTTATGAATGGGAACAAGCATCGACAGCCAGGTCAGTAAGATAGCAAACCCCCAAAATGTCGTGGGACTGATGATGGGTTAGAATTTCCATGCAACGTCTACTAGGACAGACTGCTCGAACTTAATGTCATCTCGCAAACCATTTTTGACCTAGGGAGCACCGAAGCCGCATCCTCGCTGACCACGTTGGGTAGCCTTGGCGGCCAGCTGATGCTATGCGCCGCCATTGCTCGACCCGCCGCGCAAGAGAAATTGGTGTCTCATTACATGGCCAGGATTGATGCCAACAAGAACAACGCTAGCAATTCTTCACTCTGGACTGGAGACTCTTTGAGGGCTCGGCTTGGGCAGGGCGAAGTATTCGCGCCATTAGCTTGGATCAGCATGCACGCAAATCTTACCGGCGAGAACCAAGATGATGAGAAAACGGACTAGTCAACTTGATGACCCCCGTTCATCATGACTGTTTCGAGAAGCTCTTGTCACGCGTGGGCGAAGGGGGATTTTTATGGAGCTGTAAAGGGACCATGGTGTACTCCGCGTATGAAAAGTATTGCCGTCTTCTCGAGAGAAATTATCTGATCCCGTGGCAGATTGATAAGATGTCTTGGCCCGAGACCGGATCACTAGCGTCGGAATAGTGTAGCTTAGTCTGCGGATCAGGCCAGGAATCAAGTGCCCCAATATACCATAATACGTAAGAGAAAGAAGGGTTGATTTCTACTACGGTGTAGTATTCAGGGTCTGTCTGCGGTGGAGCTTTTCGAGGCCACTTCGTTGTCTGCGATTGTCGAATGCGAGCTGGAGCTTACCTTTCTGAGGGTTGTACTGTAGTAAGCAAGGCAGTACGTACCGAAGAAGTTGCTGGTGCTGGCAACTGCTGTCATGACAGAAAAACAGAAAAACACAAAAACACGAAAGATGCAGCAGCGTGGGGCAATAAGCGTCGACGGTAGCAGCAGGCTCGGTTCGGTTCGGTTCGGTATACGTACTGAAGAGCTTCCACAAGCTTGAGGGTTGGAGAAGCTTTGGACAGGTTTGCAAGGATGCCAGCGAATAGCTAAGCCGGGAATCGCCGTGTGTTTAAAATGAAGAAAAGGGGAAGACCAGGATTTCAGCAGCACTGCACAATGCCTTTATCACTACCTGCGGCTTGAACAAGTTGTCGAGGTGTGCAAAGAGTAGCGTGGTGAGAAGAGAGAACGGCAGCACCAACGGTCGCTGAAAGTTACAGTGCAGTTCCAGTACAGGACAGTACAGTACAGTATAATAATCCTCTGCACCTACTGTACTCTGGGATAGGAGTTGGAGCTACCGGCGATGGGCGGGGCCGTCAGTCATGTGGCAGGCACGCCCCAGCAGCGGGTGGAGTCCTCCCAACTCAACCATGACGAAGAGCCTGTTCGTCGTCAAGCTATTCATCACCAAACAGACATCTCCCAACCTGGTGATGCACGTGTACTGGTACCGGTGCAGTAGTGACTTGCTTGCCTTCTTTCTAGAGTATACCTACCGTATTCAATTCCGTCACCATTTCCAAGTCTTCGCCCCGGGCCTTTCCAGGAACATTCGCTCGAGTCGGAGAGGAGTCCATGGAAATCGATGATTCGACGAATCTGACCTTGTGCCACAAGCAATGGCTACCTTGTCGACGTTGAACTGTGCCCCTGTCAATCTTCCCGGTTCTTCCTCATTCACCAGTTTATCAGCATCATCATAAGTACTTTTCTTACCCTCGCATTGCTTATATTGGGCTACCACTTGGCCCGTCGCTATAACTTCCATCTGCTCCCAACATCTCGACTCTAAACTCTCGACAACGACTACCTACACCTGAGCATCTCCCTCCCTCAGACTGCTGGCTACCCGCCCTCTACTTGACTCAGCTGAGGCTTGATCTGCAGCTATCCTGCACATCTGCATCGAGAATAGTACAGCACAGTACGCAATCCCCCTGTCCCGCTCACCTTCTTGGCACCACCCCCGCCGCCGCCGCCGCCTCGACCGCCGGGCTGCGTCGGTCGAAGACCCCAGCTCCGAACCCCTCGGAGTCCTGATCGCGTGCTTATCAGATCCTGCGGCATAGACCATATCCAGATCCGTGTGTGGTACGTGAAAGTATTTGCCGTACCTCTTTCTGGAGCTACAGAGCGTTTTGTTCGTTCTCTCCTGCTAGACCGCCCCGCCAAGGGACGATCGAGTGGTGCAGAAGAAGAAGCAGCAGTTACATTACTGCGCGACTCCGGTGAACGGATCTACGAACATGGCGCGCTTTGTGGATTTGGACGTTGGCGAACACGATGATGAGTCTGTGAATGGATCCGGTCACGTAGCTATTCCTGGACTTGGGCATCGAGGTCGCGGGACTGGTGCTGGTGAGACGGGTCCGATGCCGGGTCATGTGGTGCCTCCCATGCCTTCGTCGCTGGCTTCAACTCGTCATGACCTGGAGCCAAAGGATGTTACCTACAGACCTAAAGCTAGAAACGAAGTGGATAATTTGGTTGTTGAGGATCAGCGACGAGAGCAACATTTACTTTTGCTTAAGAAGCTTCAGATACTCTCGGATGCGCGCAATGGGCCAAGAGAACCACCCGGTATCATGGATTCAACCACTTTCCGCAGCCCCGTCACGGAGGCGATGCAGTGCTATCCGTAAGTTTTTTCTCTTTCCTTTTTCATTTTCCTTCTTTTCTTCCCTCTCTCCTTATCGCCTTTCTTTCAATACTCTCCAAGATCATGCCCTATCTCAAGGGCATGTTTCGCTTCATCATGACAACCCTACCATGATTGGTGCTAACATGATCCCTCTACAGCGTCGTCGTCGCCATTGCCTCGTCGATCGACCTCAACACCCTCGATGCACTCTCACGCACATGTCGTCTAATACACCACGGTCTCACACAATATCGTAATACTTTGCGAAACACCACGTTACGTTGTAGCAATGAAGCTGTCCCCGTCGACCCTTCTGAGACATTCCGTTTCCGCGCGCGAGCAGGTAACTGGTTTTACATGGAGGATGGACGAAACTACAACGGAAAGTCGGGCGACTGCGCGCGCGACATGGTCGGTGGGTGTCGTCGTTGCGGCGATGTGATATGCAGGGTGAGTTTCCGTTCTCGTGCGAGTCGTATCGTTCGATGGTACGCCAGACGCGGAAGTCGACCAACATGCTAAGATGCCATGCTTTAGAACTGTGCGATAAAACCGCCTGCGCCTGTTGCTCTGCGCGAGAGACATAGGCGATTGTGTAAGGCGTGTGTACATGCCCCTATCGCAACGATGACGAAGCCGACATTGGATCGCCATCTTCCACTCTGTTCCGACTCTGTCCAGCGTTCCATCTGTAAGTGCGAGGATGAGGGAGTATGGCTCTGCCAGCCGTGTGGCCGGAGTATTCGTGGTGCCGACCACGAGTATCAGCGGTAAGCTTCTGTCAAGTTGTGACCCGTGTCGCTGTACTAACTCAAGTCCTTAGTATATGGCGTTGGCGAAATCAGTACGGTGAGATTCTTGGTGGCCTCGGCACAGGAATTGGTGAGGGCGATCGAGGTGTCATCTGTGGTCGCGAGGCAGACTGCTGTGCCGCGAAGGAGCGTGAGCAGCAACTCGACTGCGACGCTGAAGATGCTCGAGACGTAGCATCCTCGCCGCCAAGGGATCCCTCTCTTCAGAATCAAGCACAAAATCAGGGCACATTGCACATCCCTGCTGCAGTCGCAGCCGTAGCCGCAGCCGTCGAAGGTCCATGGGACGAGCTCCGCCTCCATCATGAGCGCACACCTTCACCTCAGTTAGGTCCTGGGTACAACAGACACGAGATTGAGGGCATAGGCGGCGTGGTAAAGCGCAAGCGGGTGAGCATGGTGCGCGTCGGCGCTTGCGTGCCTGAGTGGGATGATGAGCGCGGGAGTGGAAGCCGCGTCTTGGGTAGAGAGGTTCGCGGTGCAAGAAGGAGCTGGTGCGGTTGGTGTTGGCGTGTTATCCCTGGTGACAAGGACAAGGGAAATCCAACATCGGCGACTTCAAGCTTATATGGTGGAAGTAGAAGGACTTCAACTTCAACGGTTGCGTCGACCTCATATTAATAGATGGATAGGGCAGAACTTGCACGGACTTTTACTCCAGGACGAGTCGAAGTAAGAGCAGGCTAAGGTAAGGGTAGCGACCCCTTAAGTAAAGGTCGCATAAAGATCGAAAGTCTCGGTCAAGAAAAGGGACTTGGCACAGGACCTTCATAGGTCTAAAATCAGAGTTCAGGGTTTCAAAAATACAATTGGCTGTTTTGCTTTATCGAAGAGAGCTTTCTGGTATCGGCGACTATATAGTGACCGAGCCCAACACCCAGACGTGACCCCAACTACATCTGGCATTCTCCCCTTTCCTGATATTCATACATACTGCTCCCAGATGAAATCGTCTTGTTTTATACAATCCGTCCCTCCAGCTCCTGCCCACCAAGTCCACTACAGCGTAGCAGAGATGCCGTATTAAAGCTCTCCCCGGTAAAGCAGAGATGTCCTGGCCTTGCGATCCTCCCTCGCCTTGGATCGAATCGAGCCCCACCTCGACTCTCTACGCTCCTGCCTAGCCTTCAACTCCTCCAGATGCCCCGCGGGTGCAGGCGCCGCCATGCGCACAAAAACATTCGAGCAATCGAACTTCTCAGCAAGCGCACTGGCAGTCCACTTGCTAGGGTCCTCCTGCCGCAGAGCATTCATCTCCTTGACCTGCTCGGCGGTGATGTGGTAGCTGGGATCACGACGCTTGTAACGCATCGCAGGCGGGAGATCGGATTCGCGCTTGGGAGCAGCTGGTGAGTTGGGGGTGTGGCGGAGACGCGTGAAGGCGGCGCGGCGGGCGTCGTTGGTGGGGAGGAAGACGAAGGGCGTGTGGTATGGCGTTGCTTCGGAGGAGGGAGGGTTGTAGATGATGGAGTCGGAAGCTGGGAAGCTGGTGCTCCGGTCGGGCAGGAACGAGTCGTGAGCGGCGATCTTGAGGGAGCGCTTCGTGCGGGCCGTGGTCTTGTGGCCGCGGGTGGCGGTGAGGGAGATGGGACGGCTGGTGAGCAGCCGGGTTGCTGGCCGGGCCAAGGTTCGGAACTCCATCGTGGGAGGTTCGACGTGCCCAATTGGAGCTTTGCGAATCGGGGAGGTCGTGCTGGTGGCAAGTTCGAGAGGTGGTGAGAGATGCTCTTTCACCGTGAGCTGGTGGGTGGGCCGTGGATCTGGACTTTTCGAGTGGTCTGGCCTGGCGAACCGGTCTCGCGATATCACACGAAACAACCCAGACGAAGTTTCTTTCCGGGTACGAGTGCTTACGTAAGAATTTACGAGCCGTCGTTTTAACTCGGAGGGTGATATATCACGTGACTGCATGTGGCTTGAGGTTTGTCGATACGTACCCTGGCACTTTTTACGGGAGGAAACTATTTGCGGGTGAGCCCCTCTGTGGCTTGCCTGGCTAGCCTTGTCTCGTGGGTATTCTTGAACTGTCTAGGTACGAGATGGGCTGGGAATGTTGCACCTGAGATGCTGACGAGGCCCTTGTTTCAAGATGTGTCTGTTGTGTTCAGAACAGCTGCCGAGACTTGAAGGTTGCAATCTTGGAGTAACGATGGTTTTTACTATGCCAGTTTTGTCATTGTGCTTCGAGTCAGGGCGTATCTGGTAGTTTTGTCTTAGCACCCCCTCGTATGTACGGAGTAAGTAAAAGTGTGTGTTGTTGGGAGTTAGTCTTGGCAAATTGGTAGGTAATCTCGCATCGAAACAGGGTCCAACTGAGAAATACAGATCGATAATACATAATACGTCACGGCTAACTCAGGGGTTTTCTCGATCACGGGATGGTTCATAACGTACTAGGAGTTGACATAACCCTGTTCATCATGTACTGTATACGTCAACCTCAAGGGTGCCAAAGAGCAGAAGGCCGCCGCCATACTCCCTTCTCGTCACATCACATGGGGCCGCATGGGCCGGTTTGGAATTCGTTAGTTGCAAGCGATCTTGTTTTGTTAGTCTAGTAGTTGGGACTTGAGGCACGTACAGACACTGTCACGTAGGTCAAGGTCAAGGTCAGATGTGGGACGGTGTGCTATCACAAGGTGTTTCTTTGGTTAGAAAGAGGAACAGCATGGCGGGGCTCCGTCAATGCAATCGATCAACAACCATCACTGGATGGACGGATAGCTGGACGGGTAGATAAAGAAGAGATATGTGTTAGAGCATAACGTGCGATTCGCGTCAGGACAGCACTTCTGACACGCTTCTGCAAAGGCTGAAACGAGGGGGGATGGTGATACGATACGTCTCACGTACCAGTAAGGTGTTGATCAAAGTGATATGGTCGAGGACAATGGTTCAAGGCGGTTGCTGTGAACCTTAATACGCCCCATCGTCGACTCACATTCGTGGCGCCCGTCATTAGTCCCGTGCCCAACCTTTCGGTAGCTCGTCATGTGCGGGCTGATCCTATTCCACGCCTACTGTAACTATGCGCTGATTGATCTTGGGGGTGAAAATCGTCAACCTGCACGCTTGAACGCACCCATATTGAACGTCACCGCTTGCTCTGCTGGCCATGGAAAGCACTTATTAGGCCCGACTCGGTCTGCTTTCCTTTTCGCCAACTCCGTTCATTCTTCCCCTTCCCTTCCCTTCCCCTTGCTCCCTTTCCCACCCCGCATCGATCAGCTTTGAAAGCCCTCAAAAGCAATCAGTTTCTGAGCGTTTAAACTAACCCTGTCATCCCGCAAAAACCTCACGCACCCACATTCTCCAGCCTGCCCTTAAAATCTGCCCGCTTGGTCCTACGGCAGACTAGCAGGAATCTAGCTCCAAAGGGAGGAGGGGAAAGACGCGCTAGATTCGTTTTGGCCAACAACAAGGCCTCTGCGTGATAACAAGAAAAGAGCCAGAGGAAAAAGCAAGCGTCGCGTCATTGGCGCCCTTGGGTGACCTCGAATCCTAGCAACGCCATTCCATCGGCTGCAAAACGGACAGCGGCACTGCCGTGATTAGCTGCCAACCTACTAGCGCGGCACGGGGAGCGGGTCTTGCATCTCGAAGCAACAAAAAGGCTGCGTTGGCAGAGGGCTCTCAAGGCTTTTGGTGCCTCTGTTATTGGTCCCATTACATCCGCGCCACGGGAACTGTGGACGTGTTGTCTTGGTTTATAGCTGCAACGGCAAAGAAGAGGTGGCAGAGCGCTGGAGCAGGCAGGTACTGTACATCCACGGTACAGGCACAGGTACAAAACCGTACAGGTACGTACGTGCTGTGATTTCCTCGTTCTTAATGCCTGACGAGCGTGCCTGAGGGCGCATGGCATTAATGCCAGTACTGGGCGGCTGCTGCAGTTGATCGGTCTCTCTGCGTCCAACAACAAGGGCAGTGACGAATAATAACGCCCTGATCCAGTTGATCCTCGCGTCGCACCATCGGCTTCCCTTTCTGAACCAATCTTCTCTTCCAAGTCTCCCCGCTACTCTTTTTTCAGTCCTTCCTTATCTCAACTGTCTTACTTTGCGGATATATCCTGCTTCTTTCTTTTTGCAGAAAATCTCGTCCTACATATTTCTCCTCTCGTTCCTTTCTACACTGCCGTCCTGCCCACCTAAAGCAAAACAGGCCATACCAACATCGAACTGACCAGTCTGGCTTCAAGCATTACCTTGCACTCCGATTTTTTTGCCGCTCCAAGTTCGATTGCTTTGCGCCGCATTCGCGCTATTATCTTAGTCCAGCCTTGCCATCATGGGTCTCATGGATGGCCCCTATCCCATTGGGCCTAAAGATACCATGGATTTAGCGACGGGCGAAAAGAAGAGCAGGACTGACTGCGTTGACCCACAAGTCGAAGCCCAGCTCGAGAAGAGCACAAGGAAAGAGGTCAAGGACAAGCTAAAGGGACTTTTCAAGTCAAAGAAGGATGCAAAGGATTCTTCTGACAAAACAGAACTTGAATCAGAGGGGAAAACCTCGACCGAAACAAGCCAACCATTGACAGAGAGAGGCACCTCGAAGCCATCCCAACAGGCCACGACTCAAGGCCAACATTCGTTCTCGCCCTCATCGCCAGGCCGTGGCGTAACCACATCACCGCATTTATCCTCACCTGCCACCTCACAAATCTTCGAGCGCGATGTTCAAGACGGCACTGGTCCCAGCTCGGCGTCGCCCGCGATCCCTACGCATATCCAGACCGAAAACCATATCCCTCCCGTTCTTGACGATGCGTCCGAAGCCATCACGAACAAGAAACTCGACCCCGATACGGTAGAGATTGTTACACACAACTCGCATCAGCCGGCTGCCGCTGCAGTCGCAAGCGGCCACCACAGCATCAGCGGCAGCGCGCCGTATGACCACACGTCAAGTGAATGGGCTGCCGAGCTCGCCTCCTTCGCCGACAGATCTAGAATCTCCCCTGACAACGCTTCCAACTATGGCTCGCTCGACTCAGCAGACGTTCGCCGTCTCTCCTTCATCTCATTTGCCGATGTTGTACAAGCTGAACAAGCAGCCCCGGCTGGCGTTTTAGGATCCCGAGACAACATCCACATGGCCGGCCTTACCTCAATACCGACCGCCGGACACAGATCGCCTTCACCCATTCGATCACCTGTTTCAAGCCAGGGTCCAGAAACTAGCCCTCCGACTAGTAATCCGGCAAGCGTGAAAGGGGTGGAACTGAGCCCAGCACGAAAACCCTTAGCAAGCCTCACAAGTACACATACTCTCCAGGTCGGCGGTGGCGGTAGCGACCTTAACATCGAGACGATGACTCAGGCCTTGCGTCGGACAGGAAGTACCGATCTTAGTACTTTTCGCAGTCAACCTGTGAGCCCGCTTGATCCACCTGGGTTTCGCTCATGAGAGAATGGATTGGGGAGGCTTAAACCCGTGGCAATAGTTGCCAAAGTGCATCCGCCCATTGGATGTTCTGTCTTTCCATTTCTTGACTTCCTTTCTTCATTACGACTCTACTCGGAGTTGCCCTAGGGCTTGATAGTTATGGGTTCTTTTTTTATTCTTTTGGAACCTGGTAGATTGGAGTTGACAAGTCTGTATGTGGCGTCCACTGATCTTGCTCGCACGCCGATGGGGTTTCACTCACGAATAACACTTCATTTCTCTTGGTCATCGTCAGTCGTTGATAGTCGAATTGGCTCTTTTTCCAGTGAGTCTACAGTAGACTTTGGGAGATGGCAATAGGCGAGGGGTACTTGCGCAGTGCTACTTGAGGCTGTAGGAACCATGTTGCACAATTAAATAAGAAAGCCTTCGATGATTGCCGGAGAGGTCTTCATAGATTACGCAAAATACAGCCAGTGAATACCCAGCTTGAATCAGTACTCGCCAAGTCTCTCCGCCGTGTCCATCGCAGATCATGTTTAAACGTGCCATCATACAGTATCTTCAGTAGCGACTGAGGCAAACTCGGTCTGATGATATAGCGCAGGTTTTGCATTTAGTCTTTGGCAAAGAAGTTCTATAAGTCTCTAGTCTAGAGTAGTCTAGTCAACTTCGGGTAGATCAAGGAGGAGGCCGGGGTAGACGCGTACACAGCTGACGAGGCTTCGGAGCTCGATCCAGAGGCTAGATTAACTATTTCTGAACAGTATCGAATATTTCAAGAAGACGAGGACAAAGTTAGCATCAGATACTAGTTTAACTAATCGAATACCAAGACGGCATGGAGAAGTTCTTTTTCTTCTTCTCAGTATGACATTTCGCCGCTAACGAAGATGTCGGTTGTCGGTAGTAAGCTTTGAACTCAGCAAGTTTGACAGGTGGACACGTGGGGGAGGGGAAGGGGGGATCGCCAGCGGCAATAACGTGGGAAATCGGGATGCGGTAGAGGAACAATTCGGGAAGCATGCTACTCTACTCTAGATGTAACCGTAGAGCGTACAATGTCAACTTACAGGCATACTGACAACGTAAAAGCTGTACGTACTCCCGCTTCACCTACCGGTGTCGCGGAGGAGTTGTTTCGTTTCCTCGATTTATGCAGTTACACGACTCGCGGTGTAAGTGTCGTGCTCCGTCCTGTATCCCTGAACTCCCCTGCCCTTACCGACATTTACCGTATGATTGAGCTATATCGGCGGAGCATGTACGGAGCATTTTGAACGACCAGTGCATCCCTACAGATAATGCCAATTCCCAATCCCCCCCTCCCGTCGGACCACAGCACCCTCCTTCGTGACAAATACCGGCTCACGAGATCATAGTAGTATATGGGTAAACCCGAGAATTGGGCCGTCTGTCTGCTGTTTGCCTCTCTCTCTCCGAGGTTCGCTGAAGCATCCCCGCACTTGGCGCCCGCTTCAGGGAGCCGTTAGACTCCGGACCTAACTTATACCAACTCGCAGCGCTGGCTGGAGGTTGTTTGAGGAGTGGCTGCCGGGAATAACATGGCGGCGGTCTTGTTACATAGCTGGGAAGCTAGCGAACGATTGACTGGAAGGGATCTGTGGCGGCGAGGCTGCTCTGTTTACCTGTGTAGTGGGTGGGCACAAGGTCAAATGCTTCGGCTTAAGCCAGCAGCAGTGCGAGTTACCATGCATCCGTATGATGTTGACTTCCTCATCTCGTGTACGGAGTCACCTAACACCTCCTTCGCAGTCCCGGCTGAACCATCTGATTAATGAAGGGGCAGAATTTCTAATATCGAGATTACCGCCCAGTCGATAGATCCAAAGATGTGGTGGCGTTCGTCGGAATGTTGTGTAAAGCAAAAGCGCCGTGGGAAATGATGGAGGGAGAGGGTGTCGTACAGTTAGTTTCCCAGCGACCTCCTCCATCGCCGGAGTAAATCCCGCCGCCTCGTCGGATGAGCACGTCGATGTTCTGAAAGAAGTTATGGCTTCTACCTGGCCCTGATGTCGTCGTCGAGGTGCTGGCTGGTCGCTGAATCTCGGCGCGGTTTAGAGCCCGATCAGCTTCCCTGAACCCAGCACGTTCGCTGTGAACCCCTGCGAGGGAAGACCCTTGTCAGGCCCCTGCATGTTCAACCACGGTAGCGCGTGTAAGAGGACTGGTAACGTGTGTCGAGATGATGGATGTCGAGGTGAGGTGGCCTAGAACAGGCCGGAACGGCTCGAAGCGGGCGGACGAGTTGTTAGCTACCCGAAGTGTCTGCCGTCGTATGCCGACGATTGAGGATTGCTGTCGTATTCATGGACCCGTCTCTACCGTAGACTTGGGTCTCTGCTTACAACGCATGCTGTACATAGAGTAGACTACTAACTTAGTAGATACGGTACTGTACGTATACGGTATATGACAAGCGCAGCAACCAGGGACCAGACGCACGATAGCCGTCTGCATCATGTCCGAACCCACTTTCCTCTACAGGTGTTTATTAGCAGGCTCCGGTCGGTCCCTTCATCTGGTCCCCATTCCCGTCTTCTCCGTAAAATGGGCATTGGCTAAAATAAAAATAAAAAAATAAAGAGAGAGAGAGAGAGAGAAGAGAGAAAGGATGGAGATTGCAGGATGCCATCGCGCTGGTACCGGCAATCTTCTTGAAGCAGAAAAGCAGGGTATTGGCTACTAGTAGTATGGAATCATGAGCAACCTCTCGATTCTGACAGGTCACGTCACGTAACTTATCCTCCCGGTGTGGGCATATGTCCGGGACTTGACTTGACTCGACTTGACTTGACTCGATTCGAGTCTCCCCAGCTCGACTTTGGCATCATCCTAGTCTCGGGATGTGTGGCGGCGAAACTGCAGTACAGAAGGGAATGAATCCCCTAATGGACTAGAGCAGCCAGACTAGGCTACAGTAGCGTAGTAAGTTACAGACTCTACTTTACTCTAAGGTAGAGTAGAGTACAGTAGAATACTGTAGCAGCCTAGCCCTTCGAGCTATCTTTGCTGTCCACTAACTTATCCCATCTAACGTTACTCTTCACCTCTGGATCAGCGCAAACCCACCTTCTCTCAGTTGCACTTTCCGATACGACGCTCTCAATCTTACTCCAACTTTTTTCTTCCTTCCTCTTTTCCTTTTTTTTTTTTTTTTGCCTTCCCTTTGAAGAGACCTGGGCTCGTACCGTCTAGCACGTAGAGCTCGTGAGACTAAACAGTACATCTGCTCTCGCTCGTTGCCGTCCCTACGCCTCAAAGTTGCATTGCTTCCTCTGCTGCAGAACGAGCATGCACCGAAACCGATTTCGCGCATCTACCCCATCTAACGATTTCGTGCCTCGATTCAGCCCGCCTCCCCGCAGCCGGTGAAGACCACTCTAAGCATTTTCTTCCCTTCCCTTTTTTTACCCTTGCAAGGCCCAAGCAGCCTCGACATTTGATATCTACGGGAATATCGCTACCGAGTATCTTTCCATTCCCTTACGGTAACACGTATTGAGTGCGAGAGCAATATCGGCATTCGCACGAAGTGACCGACAGACGGGAAGGGCAGCCAAGGCAGCGCGCTCACGCCCGCCGCCGACCTATCAACCCCCCCAGCTACCGTGAGTACTTCGATGCGGGACGATCGAGTGCAATTGTATCTCGATAAGCAATGGCTTGAGTCTGCCGTATTCAGACATGGACAGACAAGCCAATTCACGACCTGGCGATAGCATCTCTGCGTCTGCATCAGCGTCTGCATCAGCGTCAACATCTGCCTCAGCATCGTCACCATCATCGCCCAGGGTCCGACAGACCCCGCCCCTCACCGTCGCCGTCGACCGCGACTCCATCATGGAGCGGTCAACAAGTGCGACAAACATAAGATCCGCCTTCGCATCAAATTTCACTCGGGCTGCTGGCACCATCCGCGCTGTCACCCCCGACCAAATCGACCCTCCCGCCGTAAGTGTCGTCACAGAGGAGCCTGAGCCTCCCTCCGCGTCCCGCCCTGGACACAACTTTCCTTCCCAGCAAAGCTCCCCGAGATCAATACCAGGTGCTACGGGTACGAGCCGACGACAGGGTATGGTCTTCAACGACGCATATAGCGAATCGTATGACAGCGCCGAGACGAGCGATTCCTCGCACCTACGACACGCGGCTAGTAACGTGCGGCCTAGGACAAGGACGATGGATACTTCCATGTTGGCGCAACGCAGTGCACCACCCTCGTCGGAGCGTCACCGAGTCGACAGCGTCAGCTCTACGGGTTCGCAGCACCCTTCTGATGAGCATAAACCGTCCGCTTCCTACGACACCCTGTCGTACGCATCCACACCCACCTCGGCACCATTGGGTCACTCGTCTTCGAAAGATAGGAAGCATTCAAGTAGGAAACTATTAAAGCGGCAGTCGTCTCGTCCGACTTCACCGCTCATCGCCCCTCCACCCTCAGTCGACTCGCTGCCGCTCCCCATCGCGACCGACGATGCGAATAGGGTTCTTCTGTTGATGAGAACATTGTGTGGTAGAATGCGCGGTGAGATTGAGTATCAGGGCGAGACCGGAGGGCCCTGGCACAGCGGCGTGGCTTATATCGAAGACGAGAAGGGCTGCCTCATGTTCGACTCCGGCCACAGCGGTCCCTTTCACATTCCCCTCGTGTCAGACTTGCGAGGTTGCAGAGTACTGCCGGTTGATTACCCCGCCCTGGAGAAGGAATGTCTCGAGCTCGTATGCCTACAGCCTCCGATCGAAATTCTAATATGTCCATCCGCTCCCGAAGAGCTCGACCTATGGCTCGCGGCATTACTGTGCTGGCAGCAGCTGCGACCTACAAGTGTTAAACTGACCAACGGGAAGCAGGCACACGCAGCGTTGCCGGTCCGACCTGAGCTCAAGCGACATGGTTGGTCTGCAGAAAAGCAAAAACCTTCCAACATCATCAAGGTTGGCAAGGTCATGCTGTGGGATAAGGGTTTGGCGACTTCACCGAGGGCCATCGTCAAGCGACCTTCGACGAGAGATCTGCGATCGCCTACGACCTCTTGGAGGCGGGTCTCGTGCATCCTGCAAGATAATGGCGACTTTAAGCTCTTGACCGAAAACGATGTCACCGTCCTGTCCGTCATCGACCTCTCTCAACTGTCTCGTTGCGCCATACAACAGCTCGATCGATCTGTGCTCGACGAAGAGTACTGCATCGCCATCTTCCCCATATACGCTTCAACAGCTTCGCACCTGTCCATTTTCAGACCAGTCTACTTGGCGCTTGATTCGCGAGTCCACTTTGAAGTATGGCTGGTATTGCTGCGGGCATTTGCGGTTCCAGATATCTATCAGCTGGATGACCCCAAGAGCTGGAAGATTGGGGAAATCACAGATCTGGAGAAGGAGTACGATGGCTATGTCTTTCGATTGGAGAAGATCATCAACGTGCGTGTAACAGAAGCAAAAATCAAGTCGATAACGGCGGGAGCCGAGAGTCCTATACCGAGTAAGGGGTCGAAATCGGAACCAGATCCCTTACTAGGGAACTACGTGGCGGAGGTAATTTTAGATGGCGAGGTCAGGGCCCGGACAACGACCAAGCTGGAGACGAAGAATCCATTCTGGCGAGAAGATTGCGAATTCACCGACCTACCGCCCGCACTTCCCCTACTGTCCGTTATTCTCAAGCGAGTCGAGGGCAACCTAGACAGCGCTAGCAATCTCCTACAGGCATCCGTAGGGCTTCCGAAGACCCGAAACCTACAAGAACATATCTGCGGTGCAGTCGACATTCCTCTTGAACAAATTGCCCGGGGCAAGGAGTCGGAAATATGGCATCAAATCTTGGACGAGAAGCATCAGTCCGTGGGCTCCATGTTGATCAAGGTTGTTCACGAGGAGCATGCTGTGCTCTTAACAAAGGAATATGAGCCCCTCTCACAAGCTCTGCACCGCTCCCCGGCAGTTCTAACGACTCAGATCTCGGCAGCGCTGCCAGGTCAGCTTCGCCGTCTCTCCGAACTATTTCTCAACATTTTCCAGGTTTCAGGTGCAGCCGGGGAGTGGCTCATAGCTCTTGTCGAGGACGAAATCGATGGCATTGGGAACCAGACATCTATCAAGAAGTACCGCTTCAGCAGCCGTCTCAAATCAAGCGATTCAGCAGAGTTGCCCAATGATCGCGAGCTTCTTGTGCGAGATATGAGTAAGTCTCTTGCTGGGGAAGCTAACCTGCTGTTCCGCGGTAACTCGCTACTCACTCAGTCGCTCGAGTTTCACATGCGCCGACTTGGAAAGGAATATCTGGAAGATATATTACAAGAAAAGATCTACGAGATTAACGAGATCAATCCTGATTGCGAGGTTGATCCGAGCAAGGTACCGCATGGAAGTGATCTCGACCAACACTGGAGCGGGTTGATTCACTATACCACCGAGATATGGAACTGTATTGCCGCGTCTGCTCAACGTTTACCCCCCGACCTGCGCCACATCCTCAAGTATATCCGTGCAGTCGCCGAAGACCGATACGGCGACTTCCTCCGAACTGTCACATACACATCCGTATCGGGCTTTCTATTCTTACGGTTCATCTGTCCAGCTGTACTCTCACCTAAGCTGTTCAACCTGCTCCGCGATCACCCTCGGCCCCGCGCGCAGAGAACTTTTACGCTCATCGCTAAGGCGTTGCAGAAGCTAGCCAACTTGTCCACCTTTGGCAAGCGAGAAGAGTGGATGGAGCCTATGAATAGGTTCTTGAGTGTTCAACGCCAATCCATTCGTGATTATATCGATCAAGTCTGCAGCATTCCCGCGGATCGCAATACAAACTTTGTCCCTGCTGGATATAGCACCCCCGTCACCATCCTCGGACGCCTAACCCCAACAGCGAAGGAGGGTTTTCCTAGTCTACCATACCTCATCGATGACACAAGAAACTTCGCGGGCCTCGTGAAATTATGGGTTGACGCGAATCCTCTGGACAATAAGAAGGGTCTACCGGAAAAGGAGCTCACCGAATTTAACAAGCTCTGCTTTGCTCTTCAGCCTCGCGCCGACGCCTGTCTCGCCAAGGTTGACGCGTACCGCGCCACAGACACTGCCTCCCACACGCCCACCGACGACGTCACCGAATCTCTTGAGCAAGCCTCCCTCCTAGAATCCCTCGATCTCTCGCAAACTGGTTCGTCACCAGCATGGTATGACTACGAGCCCGTGCCCCGCTCTTCCGGTAGCGACGCCGCCGAAGATCCACACAGCTGGCGACGACGGAGCAAAGAAGCCAGGCGTGGTCGAGAGGGTTGGACGTCCGGAGGTAGCGGTGGAAGCGGTAACGCAAATAGCGGGCAGGTCTCCTCCCGACAGCAGAGCGCCAGCGCGGGGAATACCCTCAAGGGGAAGAATCCGAAGAAAGGGCGGACGCTACTCAATGGTTTTATAAGATTTGGCGTAAGAGGGGAGAGCCCTGACGAGAAGGTACATAGGCAACGGCCAAAGACTGAGGATGGATGAGGTTGATAGGCCTTGGCTGTAGGATGTATAAGATTAAAGAGTCTTCCTCACTATTGGAAGGAAGGGATTTTGGTCGAAGGAGCGTCTGGATACACGGATACGAATACACTGGGAGGCTATACGATCAAGTTCCGGAATTTGAAGCGGTCGTCTATACGTGGGATTCGAAATCAATGTCGCCGCTACTTGAAACCACTTACTACGTTTTGGGGGGAAGGGGATGTTTTGACAAAAGGGACAGACGGAGCGGAGCATTGAGACTTTACAATATGGCAGCGAGAAGAGCGAAGAGAAGAGAAGAGAAGAGATGTGGAGAAAGTGGAGGAAGTGGAATAGGGACACAGGAGCGGCGGGCGAATGGCTGTTTTAAATAAGATATATTTACGATTGTATAAATACCCTTGTTAGCTTCATTTTCTTATTTTGGTTTGCATACACTGCAGTTGATTGAGCGTATAAAGGGGCGAGGACGTGCGAAGGCTCGGAGTCTTTCATCAAGTGGCAGAGGTATCGTGAAGAATCACAAAAGTCACAAATATAACTTTCACGGGATGGTGCATCGAATGATGGATGTAACTTGTATTATTTTTATCTTTTTTTTATAATGATAAATTCGCTATAACACGTCGCCAAATTCCCAACAGTTTGCTCGCTTATCTGGCTGTGTGTATGTGTCTTTGAGATAAACATCCTCCCAATGCGACGCCGAATTATAGACCCCCGATTCCCTTTTCGTCTGTTTTCGTCTTCTCGTTGGAGGGCAGCGATGCTTAATTCGGCAGTCCCTTATCAACAAGGCCTACAGCTTTCTTGTTTCCTTTGGATTTCTATCGTTGCCTTTACAAGACTCAAGAGAAGAACTTCTTGTAGGCGGCCTTCTCCTTGGCAGCACGGGCAGCTGCCTTGGCCTTCACAGACTGTAACTCATTGGTGACGACGCCATCCTCGGGGACCAGGCGATGCGCCTCCTCGAGATCACGCAGAGCAGCTTCCTCGTCCTTGATGCGCACGTTGGCGAAACCGCGACGGTACAGCGCCTTTGCGCGGTCCGTATCTTTAGTACCCTTGACATCGAGTGCGGCAGAGGCTGTGCGAACGGCGTCGTCCCAGGACTCGAGCTTAATGCTGAGGAGAGCCGAGTTGTTGTTAAGCGAGAAGCGCAGAGCATCGAGCTCACCCTTCACAGTCGCAGGTTGATCGTCGAGCTCAGGCTCCTCGTTGAGGTAGCGCAGACCCTTCTGGTACTTGTCGATCGCGACGCTGTAGTTGCCGGCCTTGAAGGCTTTATTGCCGTAGTCTTTGCAGGCAGTGGCGATCTTGAGCACGGCTGGGGCATCGAGGTTGTCGGTGCAATCTTCGGGGAAGTCCTCGTACGGATCGCCCATGGCATCGGGCTGCTTAACGTCGGCAGCTAGGGCAGCGTCGCCTGTAAGCTCACCACAATCGGCGATAAGGGCCTCCTTGGCGGGGCGGTCTCCAGACTGGGTGGTCAGGTTCTCGATCTGGCGTACAATAGACTTGCCATTTAGGACTTCACCGAAAACAACGTGCTTGTCATCGAGGTGAGGGGTAGGAACGGTGGTAACGAAAAACTGGGAGCCGTTGGTGTCTGCAGGCAAGCAGTAGTCAGCATATTATTCGCCCTAGAGATGTATGTTGAACGTACTAGGTCCGGCATTAGCCATGGAGAGGAGAAATGGCCGCTCGTGCTTCACGGGGAAGGCCTCGTCTTCGAACTTTGCGCCGTAGATGGACTCGCCGCCTGTACCATCACCGGCCGTGAAGTCTCCACCCTGGATCATGAATTGCTTGATGACGCGGTGGAAGATGGAGTTCTTGTAGTGCAGAGGCTTTCCCGACTTGCCAATCCCCTTCTCGCCGGTGCATAGAGCGCGGAAGTTCTCGGCTGTCTTGGGAACAAGGTCGTTGTAGAGCTCCATGGTGACACGGCCAGCGGGCTTGCCGCCGATGGAGATGTCGAAGAAGACGCGCGAGCGCTTGGATGCATCTGCGTCGGTAGCCATGTTCGTGTATTGGTCGGCTCAGTATTATCAAGTGAGTAATGGTATCTCCAGACTGCACAGAATTGTGTTGCGTTGTGTTGTGTTGTGGTGTCGAAGCACGAGACGTGGATGTGAATGTGAGCGTGAGCTTGAAGTGGGCTTTCGAATCAGGCAGGTGGGGCAATTTGATGTAGAAGGTGACGGAAGGAGAGAGATTTTTCCCCTCGGTTGTTTCCACGGCTCTTTCAGTAAAATGCAAATGGGAAGGAGGGGAACGAGATTGGAGCTGAATTGATAGATCAATAAATAGATAGCTTGATAGATGGTAGGTACCAGCGTTAAGATATCAAGTGACACTGGAGAGAGATAGGGAAGAAGTGATAGACAGACGGACAATGGATGGATGGGCAGGCTGAGTAAGAGGGAGGAGGTACAGAGAGTACTTATACGTGAAGAAACAAAAATATATCGGCTGTCCTCAGTCTGGATGGAAAGCAGATGGTAAGTAACGTCACCCTTGGTTCATGCAAAAGACGAGGGAGATTGCCAAACGGTAGGACGATGGCAAGACAGGCCACCTTGGAGGCTACCTTGGAGGCCACACTGTAATGCCACATCGTAGTGCCACTTTGTAGCTTCGTCAACAGGCCTATGGATGGATGGATCACGCACAGCATCGCTCGGCATGGCATGGCATTGGCATGGGCAGACGAGAAATGCGACGATAGATGCGGGGTACCCCGGAGGGTGGGCTCGTCCGAGGCTACAACTGTAACGGGGGGGGGGGGGGGGGGCAACACGGCTCAGTTTTACTATGCTCTCCTTACAAAGGTGATGTGTATGTCCACTAGCCATGGAGTGAGAAAAGAGAAAAGAGGCAATATCTCAAGTCTCCCTTTACACAGTTACACAGCACAGCTCCAGTTGAGTGCATGTAGGTCTGACAAGCCAGGTTCATACCAAGCTGAGCGCGAACGACCAAGACAAACCTACCAAACAGGGAAAGCAAGTTCACAGAGAAGCCCTGTGGACGACGAGTTAGGTGCTGCTCTCGTAGAGAGCGAAGAGACATACATACAGAAAAAGGACTGGGATCATGTCAAATGAAGGTTGGCTGGGGTGACGTAGACCAATAGCTTCGGGACTACTCCATGCTGTGCCTGTCTGGGCAAGGATTACGGCAGGGAAGGGCGTCTATCAGGTGATGGCTAGATAGCTCGACGGCCTGAAACCAGCAGCACAACGCCAGGCCATCCTAGGTGGGAGAGTTCTCAGCGTGGGGTGAAGGGAGATTAGATTTGTCAGTCACAAATTCTCGATGTCGGGAAAGAAAGAACAGCAATGGTCATCATGCCAGTGACAATCCGGAGATGGATGACTCGCAGCAGGGGGACGGGGCATCGAGAACTCTACGTAGCAGCAGCAATCGCCATCGTCAGGGGTCATCACTCATTGAGCCAGACAGACAAGGGGTCGTCAAATCGATCTCAAAACGAACGGGCACGGACAGAACTGAGAACCTGACAAGGATGCTAATAAGCAGCAGCAGTTCGATCAGGTTAGAGAGGTGTTCGTTTGGGGTACGGATACCGTCGCAACCATGCTTAGCAGTATTTTTGTCCGTTCATCACGCAGGGTTCAAAGGGCAAGGGTGTCGATAGTTGACAATGGAACCCTGAGCACGAGACATGAGCGCATAAAAAGATGGATAGAGAGAGAGAGAGAGAGAGAGAGAGAGAGAGAGAGAGAGAGAGAGAGAGGGAGTCGCACAAGCCGAGA
>QUZF01000186.1:427-71428 GCA_003693555.1 Coccinonectria pachysandricola
TAGTTAGACTACTTATTAACTATATTATAGTTTAATACTTATATAAGTTAATAGTAACTTAAAACTATATTAATTTCTTATAAACTTAGGCTTAAGCTATTATTATATAGCTAATTAAGTAATTTTATATTTACTATTTATAGACTATCTTTTATTATAATATAGTAGCTATAATAAGATATAGTCTCTTATTATAATAAGTAATACCTTCTTTAGAGATAACTTAAAATCTTAAAACTTATTATAAAGATATATAATTATAATATTTTATAATCTACTTATCTAGAAAGCAATAAGACAATCTATAGTCTTACCTTCTATAACTAAAGCAGAGCTATTAGCTCTCTAATAAATAGTTTCTATTTTGAGATTTCCAATTTAACCTGGAATAAGACTATAGTATTAAGTGTAACAATTAACAGACTATATATCTAGTGGTTAAATAAGGCAGGCGCAGACATTATAATAATAAGAGAAAAGTAAAGATAAGGATAGCTATAGAGAAAGAAAATCATGGTATTAAGACTGTCAATTTCTTTCTATAACTATATGGCTATCCTATTCAATCAGTTAAATAATAGGCATAAAGCTCATTAATAATAAAGAAGAAGCTATTATTAGCAAGAAACCCTGCATACATAGCCTAACTATTATAACAAAGGCAGCTAAACCACCGAGAATTCCATACTTTAGGCAGCAGAAGCTGTTTCATACATCTTCAAATATAGCTTCCACTGGGGTGTGTGTGATGAAGAACAGATATTCCCAGTATAGCTATAAAGCTACGGTACTATTCCTATTGATCACATGATTATTGTGAGCACAGCAACATTAGGGCTTTGCCCAATAGGGGCACAGCCAGTACTAAAAGGCCTGATCAGAGGCTTCTCTCTTTTGTAGTAATTCATAGCTGATCCAATTGTCTGTTCTGTATACTTATGTGCTCGGCTCCTAATTGCAATGAGGTTGAAGTTGGGGCATCCAAGTACTGTACGTACTCTTGTACGTCATGTTGCGATGACAAAGCCTGGCAGGCCCATTGTTTCTTATCAATCACCTCAACTGCCGAGCGGCGACCATTCCGCATCGACAGTACCGCGTACATATGTGTATCATGAAACAAGAGCTACGAGTCACAATCACGTCTATTACGGAGACGGATCCACGGATGCGTACCGTACCCTGCTACGTCCTGCAATACTGCAATACTGTACAGGTACACATCCAGAGGAGCGGATTGACCGGAGCGGCCCGCAATGGCGTTAACCGAATCTTCCAATGACGGACAGCATCAATCGCCCACCATGGATGGGCATGGGCATGGGATCCTGCTCGACTACCACGCCGCAGCATCGTACTGGACTGTACTGTACTGTAGTACGCAGCCTGGCTCTTCTAGAATCATTCGGCCGCGCTCGCCATTCTCTCTCCCATCTATGGCTACGACATGATGACATATCGGCCGTTTCGGCGAGTGCCCCCTCGGCGAACGGTTACTTTTCGGCGAACAGCAACTCGTTTCGTCACGATTCCGCTCTGCTATGGCCATACGCAGTAGCTGATTCCGCCTTACTATTCATGTCTCCGCTCTCACTTCTTCCCACCCTTCTCCACTCCAGACTCCAGACTTCCGCTCTCTCTCTCTCGCTCTCTCGCTCTCTCAACCCTTCCCTCTCCCTCTTCCTAAGACGACGTATCAGTTGCAGCTTGGTTCGGGCTTCGGGAAACGGTAAAGTCGGCATGGCATAATCCACAGAAATGCACTTCGCTCCGTGGCCTTTGCTTCTTCATGGCCGCGTCGCCATTTGTTGACGCCGTTTCCTATCTGGCATTTCGCATATCGACGAGCCGCTTTCCTGCCGAAGGCCCACCGTGTCGAGCTGCTGCGAACAGAGCAGATCGCTCGCTGCTCGGTGCAAACTTTCGCCTCACTTATTGTGAGATCCGAATCGGCCATGATCTCGTCGGCAGATGGATGATCTGCAACATGTCCTATGCGGTTGCATGAACGGTATGGGACCTGTCATATTCCGTCGAATAGAGGAATGGATAAATAAATAGAGAGCTGCCAAGAAACCAGGAATCGAATACTAGCTCGAATCTCTCCTAGTTTCTGGTCTAGAATACATCTCATTACTTCTAGCGTCCTTCCTCTTCTATTAGCCCATCCTAACTTGAATACTCGATGCCTTCTGCTACATCACCCGCTATCCCTCAGGAGGAGGCCTACGGCCGACGCCTCGTGCCCAACGTACTCGATCATCTGGCCAAGACACAACCTTCACGCCAACTCATCTCCATCCCGCGTTCAAGTCAAAACCCCGAAGATGGCTGGCAGCCCGTCACCGCCAAGGAGGTCGCCAACGCGGTCGACGAAGCTGCCCACGGCCTATCAGAAGCTCTGAAGCCCTTCTCGTCTAAACCGTTCCCGACTGTGGCCTACATCGGACCTAGCGATGTCCGCTACATGATCATGGTATTGGCAACCATGAAGGCTGGAGCCAAAGTACTCCTCATCTCGCCTCGAAACAGCATCGAAGGTCAGCTATCGCTCTTCGCAGCTACCGACTGCAATCTCATCTACTACGCCGAGACCTACCACGCGATGGTGCAACCTTGGCTGAAGGAACGTCCCGAGATGCGATCCGCACAAGTACCGTCGGCCAGCGAATGGCTCGCTGCTACGCCTAAATATTTTCCCTATGGGAAGACCTTTGACGAGGCGGGTATGGATCCGTGTTTTGTACTTCACACCAGCGGCACCACTGGTATTCCTAAGCCGATTGTTGTCCCGCAGAAGAACCTGTCTATTTCGGACGGGTTATATCACATGCCCGAGACCGAGGGAAGAAGCTACGTTTTCAAGGAGTGGTCACGACGGTCTCCTCGCATGTTCAACCCGATGCCCCTATTCCACGCTGCCGGCATTTATACGCTGTTCGATCTGACCTTCTATTGCGACATGGTCATGGTGTTGCCTCCGGCCGAGAAGCCACTGAGCCCGGACTTCATTGTCGACTGTCTTGACCTCGCAGATGCCAGCGGGACTATGCTTCCCCCAGCACTCATCCAGGAAATTGCTACCAGCGAGAAGGGTATCAACACGCTGGCTGGCCTCAAGTTTCTAGCCTTTGGTGGAGGTACGTGTCATCATGCTCGCGAAGAGTGTTGCGATCAACATCAAGTATCATGCTAATGAGATTGCATAATACAGGTCATCTTGCCAAACCAACTGGCGACAGACTCGTCGAGCGTGGCGCCACGTTATGTAACGCCATCGCTTCCACAGAGTAAGTGAAGAGCAGGACTCTGAGCCTGCAGGAACTTTCCTCTCTAGGGGTTTAATACTAACAAGCTATCCAGATTCTTCCCTTATGCTCATAGCTGGCAATTTGATCAGTCACTGTGGCAGTACTTCACCTTTTACGAAGACCTCATGGGCATCGATTGGCAGCAAGCCTCTGAGGAGGACAACCTCTACGAGATGGTCATTCGTCGCAAAGAGGGTGGCAAGGGTTGGGCGCAGGCTTGTTTCAACACCTTCCCGGATTTGCAGGAATGGAGTACTCGCGACCTGTACCAGCCTCACCCAACCAAGAAGAATACTTGGCTATACGGCGGACGTTCCGACGACATCATTGTGTTTTCCACAGGCGAGAAGCTCAACCCCGTGTCTATGGAAGGCATCATCGGTGGACACCCCTTGGTCAAGGGAGCACTGGTTGTTGGACAGAATCGCTTTCAACCAGCCCTCATCCTAGAACCTATGACGCCCCCGAAGGACGACTCGGAGGTCGAGCAGCTGATTGACCAGGTCTGGCCTTGGATTGAGGACGCAAACCGACAAACAGTGACGCATGGCCGCATCACACGACAGCTCATCACGACGACGCAGCCCGACGTTCCGTTGCCCCGAACGCCAAAGGGTACCATTCGTCGCAGCCCAGCAATCCAGCTCTTGAAGCGAGTCATCGACAATCTCTACGACTCAGCTGATATCGAGAGCATCGAAGAAGTGGGTGCTTTGGACGTGAGCGACAAGGCGACCTTGGCTCGTTCTATCAACGAGATCATCATCACCAACCTTGGCGTCGCAGGTGCTAAGCAAGATGTGGACTTCTTCTCTCTGGGAGTCGACTCCATGCAGGTGCTTGGCCTTCTGAGGTTATTGAGAGCAGGTCTGAAGGCTGCTGGCATCTCCGTCGGCGAGGACGATCTGGCATCGCGCGACATCTACCGCAATCCCACCGCTGACCAGCTGGCCTCGCGCATCTTCTCCATCGTTCACGAACCTGACGGTGCGATTTCGAACGAGGAGCGCGAGAAGAAAGAGATGGAGAGCTTGTTGCAGAAGTACACGCACGACATGATCCCAGCGGCGACGAACTCGAAGCCTGCCCCGCTCGACGAGGGTCAGACAGTTCTCATCACCGGCACTACTGGATCACTGGGTGCCTATCTACTCGACCGTATGATCTCCATGCCCAGTGTCAAGAAGGTCATTGCCTTCAACCGTGGAAGCGATGGCGGTCGCTCGCGTCAACCCTCCGTCAACGCCGACCGCGGTCTCACGGATGATCTTTCCAAGGTTGAGTTCCTCGGCGTCGACACATCGCTGCCCGACTTTGGCCTCGGAGAGAAGAAGTACGACGAGCTTCTGGCCACCGTTGACCGCGTCATCCACAACGCTTGGCCCGTCAACTTCAACATCAGCGTGACTTCGTTTGAGCCGCACATCCGGAGCGTTCGGAACTTTGCCGACTTTTCCCGCGCGGCAGCTAAGAATGTGCCCATCGTGTTCATCTCCAGTATCGGAACGATCATGGGCTGGAGAAGAGAAGGAGTCTTGGTGCCCGAGGAGCCTATCCACGACTTCTCGGTTCCTCAGATGGGATACGGCCAGTCCAAGTGCCTGGGTAGCTTGATCCTTGACCGAGCGGTGGAGACAATGGGCATCTCGGCCGCTTCGATTCGAGTTGGCCAGATCAGTGGTCCCCGAGGAGAAAAGGGCGAGTGGAACCGACAGGAGTGGTTCCCAACTGTGGTTGCCAGTTCTCTTTACCTTGGTGTTCTGCCTGACCGCATGGGAGTTCTGGGCGAGATCGAATGGTTGACTGTTGATGACATGGCAGACATGGTCCTCGACGTTATCGGGTTGAACGTCCGACGAGACGTATCCGACATCAAGGGATACTACCACGGTGTCAACCCAACGGCGGTCAAGTGGCAAACCTTGATTCCAACCCTGCAGGAGTTCTACGGCGACCGCCTCTCAAAGGTTGTCAGTTTGAAGGAGTGGATCCAGAGACTGGAGCAGAGCGAGGCTGGACCTACCAACCCTGGTGTCAAGCTGTTGGATACATACCGGGGCATGCTTGCGGCCGAAGAAGCTGGAAACGCGGTAGTGAAGCTTGATTTGAAGAAGACGAAGGCGACTAGTCCTACCATTCGAAATGCCGGGCCTATCACGGCGGAGTTGTTGCGAAACTGGTGTAGGCAGTGGGCTTACTGAGCGTTGATTTGGTACAGGGTGCCTTTAGCTAGTGTTGCATTACTTATAGACAGCGTTGCAATTCCCCACGTATCTTTCTTAAATGTCACTTGTCCCCTCAAGAATGATGCGTTGTCCCTGCAGTCTTATCACTGCAGCGTAGAATATTACCGATTGATACCTAACTCAAGCTAGCATGCTGCCTCTTCTGCAGACTGATTTCCCCACGCCGAGAAGGTCATCTAGTTCTTCCCAGTTACACTATTTACTTCATGATTTTCCTCACCTTGTAAACTGCCCTTGCGAGTCTCGCTATGCTCCAAATCTTGCTGGGCGAATTTGGCATTGAAAACTGTGAGTAATGTTAGCTGGCTGATTCTCAGGGAATAAGCGGATAGATGGGGGCGTGGCCTACTGAGTTCCATCTCCTCCAAAGATCGACCTTTCGTCTAAACGATACGATGTCAGCATGCGCGGAACCATGTTCGGGGGAGAGTGGGTTTACCTCTTTGATGATGAAGAAGGCGTAGAATACGAGCGCCCAGTTGAAGATGCAGAACATGAGAAAGGTCTTCCAGCCGATATTGTTGATGGCGTGAGGCGTGATTTGCGAAAATGCAAAGTTCCAGAGCCATTGAGTTGCAGTTCCAACAGCAATGCCACCTTCTCGGATGCGCGTTGGGAAGATCTCGGACATGTAAAGCTATGGATAAAATATTAGTATCTTGTCTGAGAATGAGCGAAAAAGGAACAGTCGGTATAGCAACTTACCCATGGTACCGGGCCCCAGGAGATGTTGTATGTCACTAACTCTCAATCAGTAACTTGTTAGTCTTTTCGATGATCTGTTAGACTTACTAGCTTCGAGGTAGATCATGGTTAAAGAGGCAACCGAAGCAGACGTCATCTTCCCACCATCACCAGGAGGAAACTTGGCCGTGATGATGGCGACAATCAACATGTAGACACCCATCATGAATGCACCGAGGATGAGAGACCACCTTCTTCCGATGCGTTCAACGAGGAACAGAAGGAAGAACAAGCATGATACAACCTTGACGAGACCAAAGAAGCCGCTGAACAAGTAGGCATTCCCACCAGCTCCGACAGCGTTGAATATCTGAGGAGAGAAATATGCCAGGGAGGTGTTACCAGTAAGTTGAACGCCTAAGAATTTCCCCGTCAGCTACTGTTTTGTTAGATCAGACTGGGCCGACATACCGATTTGAAGGCTGACGACGATGAACATGCGCCATCTGTTAGCCGGAAGAAGGTACTCTTTCCAAGTGACTCCCTGAGTAAGATGCTGCTCTTCGTTGATAGCGGCCAAGATCTCGTCCATCCTGGGAAACTAGTTAGCTGCTGCCTTAAGTTCGAGACTGGTACGAGCAGAGCACATACTCGGCTTGAACCTCAGGGGTCAACTCCCCGCCACGAACCCAGACCAGAGACTCCAGGGCCTCTTCATTACGTCCGACCTTGGCCAGCCATCGGGTGCTCTCCTTGGTCAGTAGCATTCCTAGTCCAAGCAAACCTCCGGGAACAAGCTGTAGTCCGACAGGGATGCGCCACTGGGCCGAGGTGGGTGCCATGTGCTTCGCAACAGCGTAATCAACCCAGTAACTTGTGAAGACGCCGAGAGTGAAGAAGAATTGGAACATGCTGCCGAGCTGGCCACGGATGTTCTTGGGCGCCATCTCGGCACTGTACATGGGAATGATGACCGTGGCGACTCCGACTCCGAGACCAGAGATGACTCGGCCGGCATACCATGTTGCGACACTGTTATTTGGATGGAAAAGCTGAAGAATTCCACCAATGTTGAAGACGAACGAGGCGAGGACAATGGACCAACGACGGCCGAAACGGGCGGTAAAAGGCCAAACGAAGAAGCAGGCGAAGAAGGCTTTGAAAAGACGTCAGCATGTTAGTCTGAGGCGTGCTGGAAATCGAGATTGATTTTTCGGACGTACCTCCGGCTTGTAGCAGACTGGCAGAATTGGAGCTGACGCTGGATTTGCTAGCTGGCGTCATGCCCATGTCTCGTTGGAAACTCTCCAGGGATAGGACACCCCCAACGATGCCCGTGTCATAGGCAAAGAGGAATGAACCTATGCAGCTCAAGGCCACTAGGTATGACGCTCGAAAAGTTCCGAGTCGCGACATGTTTGCAACCGGTGACGGAGCGGAGGACTGGTGACGATGGGTATTGATGGGGAAATTAGAGTGACGCTGCAACACCGAGAAGCTAGGAGTGTCGGGGCAGGTGGTTATGCTTGTTGGGATGGTTGTTTATAAAGAAACCTGGTTCATGCTGTGCTTGATGGAATCTCAAGATTAGATATCACCAGAGGCGAAAATGGGCAGAGAGAGAGCGAGAAGGGTTCACCGATGGAGCTAGGATTAGACTGCAGCTTGTCGGGGCTCGGCCGGGGAGAGATCCTGCTGGCGAGAGAATCTCTGAGGGCTAGTGATTCTGCTGACGAAGCCTCTGCGAAAAGAGTGCTACGAAACAGGAAAGGGAATACCTCGCAGCATCATCTAGCTTGTGCCTCAAAGTTTTCGATATCAAGTACCAGCTGCGGCTAGCGACCAGTGTTCGGGTATAGTCAATTTCTGCGGCCAAGAGGCTAGCTTCAATCATTCCTCAGCTGTTCTATCCCCGGAGGAGGGGCGTACCATTAACTCAAAAATGCAAGGCTAAATGACAACTGAAAACGACAATTAGCAGACGCCAGGTCAGAATTAAGCGATAATGACGGGGAGTTGGCGAGGAACGGCCGGGGATGGTTCGGGGCAAGGGCCGACAAAAGTGGAGCATGCGGGGAGCGTCGGTCGGTCACGGCTCCTATTGGTCAGTAGTTGATGTTATATGGAGAGGTTCTCCGCACGCCATATCTTACCAAGATGTTGTCAGTGGGAAGAAACGAGTTGGATAGACAACTCTAGACTAGACCAGAAACTTTATTGGATGTTGGATCTGTCTCCAAAGTATGGCGTGCTCGAGTTTGCGGTCTTGGATATCAGAGAGATAGCGTAAGTTGAGTGGGAGAGGAGTTACATCTGTATCCGTCCCACTGCGTACGTAGAATGAGTGAGAGGGTCTACACCGAATACGAGACGACAACTTTCGATCAACAACGTCCCGACGCACCGATTCTTCGTTTTTGCTTTTGTTCCGATCGTCCAGCATCACGCATATGGAGCCATGGTAAAAGCTGCCTGTGTTCAATGCCGGGTCCGCAAGGTAAGTCGAGTCCTAAACTCCACTCCCCAATGGCCACACCACGATGCCACCACCCGTTTCTCCGGGACTCGGTCGGAGCTGATCCCGCAGCAGGTCCGATGCGACGGCTCCGTTCCACGCTGCCGCACCTGTGATCGCTTACATCTGCAGTGCTCGTTCCAGCAGGACGGTTCTCAGGGACACTACATCGCCCGGCTACCGCCAAAGTGTCGCGTAACGAAGGCTTGTGCTGAGTGCCGCACTACCAAGGTTCGGTGTTCGGGCGATACGCCGAGATGCTCCAGTTGCCAGCGGAGGAACAGGAAGTGCAGCTACGCATCGCAACAGAGCGGTGCAGGCAGGCTACCGGGGGAGACGTCGTCGCTGCAGGTTGACACGGAAACACTCACTCTGCCTGATCTCTCTCCTGAGCAACATCATCGTTCGAGCATTGCCTCTCCCACTCCTACTTCTTCTGCTCCTACTCTGTCTCGCCCTCAGCAGGGAATAGCTAACCGTTCGACTCGAACGCGAGAACTCCCGCGCTCCGCTTCGACCTTGCTGCTTTCGGAAGAGACAGCTAACGACTTGATTGAACAATACTTTGACCGACTTTATCCCCTGACATCGTACTGTTTCCTCCATGAAGCCACCGTGGTCCAGCGATGTCGCGACAAGACCATCGATCAAGCGCTGAAACTTGCGATATGTGCAATCACGGCGATATACTTGGACAAGCATGGCATCGAGCGCGATACTTGGGCGCATGAAGCGGAGCGAATCATACTCGACCAGCTTGAACAACCATCCATCTTCCAGATCCAAGCATCCCTACTCCTCATACGCTACAGGGCCAGTGTTGGAAAATTCCCCCGGGCCTTCATCATTGCGGGACTCGCGGCTCGGTGGGCGGTAGCGCTTCGACTCAACTACGAGCATACCCGCCTGGGCCCGGTAGCGCAGGAGGTCAGGAGACGTACGTTTTGGTCACTGTACCTCCTGGAAGACAGCTTCTGCGTGGGGCTCAAGGAGTTTGAGCTTTTCGACCCCGACACGATATACCTGCAGCTTCCTTGCGAGGATGTCGACTTCCAGCAGGAACGTCATGTCAGCACCGGGCATCTGCAACCGGGGAAGAGCCTCGAGCCCGAGGTTCTGGGATCTCGTGCTGCGTTTGTCAGGTTGGCGTTTATAAGAAGGCTGATAATGAGGCTTAATCGAAGGGTGTACCTGAAAGAGGTCAGCATCTCGGAATTGCTGGCCGCCGTGGAGAGATTTCAGAATGACCTCCTATGCCTAAAGTCGAGACTATCACCATCCGATCGCTACCCTCCATCCGGCCCTGAAGAACTGCATCGTCCACCTCATTACACGATCATGGTGAGCCTCTCGTGACAGATACGAATCAAATACGGAGTACTGACTCTTTTCCTCGTAGCACATGAGTTGGCATCAATCCCACTGCGATCTCTACCGCATTTTTCTCACGGGCTACCCCGAGGCGACTCCTCAAGTAGCAGTGGAGGGTATCTCAGCCCCGGACAGGGCGCTGATGAAAGATAAATGCCTGGCGCATGCGGAGCAGATCGTCAAGGTACTGTCCGACTTCGTCCAGCACAGAGATGAGAGGGATATTCTAGAGTTTGACGCTGCTGTCTGTGCCTATCACGGTGCGCGCTTGATCTTATTTGGGACGTATACTGGTAAAGATAACACTGGTTTGCCCATGCAAATGGCTATAAGTAAGGCTCAGCTGTGTCTGGACATTATCACGCGGTACTTTGACTTTTCGGCACAGCTCAAATCCATGGTAAGTAGACAACCCTGAGCACGAGGTTTAAATACGTATTCTAACGGGCCGCCAGCGACAAGATCTAGAGCGAGTCATCCAGCAATACAAATCGTGGCTCTCATCCTCGGACCACCGGGCCGTCGCCACCCTCGGACTGAATCCTCGTCCTCCCCCAAAGCTCTCGGGAGACGCCTACATCCGTCAACGTCTTGCCATTCACAGCCTCCTGGGCCAGTCTGATTTCGTCGACGATAGCCGTGACGCAGCTCTCGAATCACCGACCGAACCAACCCTAGGCTGGACGGCATCCACGGAGAATGAGCAGCAGCCGGGGTGTGAGGGAATGGGCAATACAAGCCATCGAGAGGCAGCTTTAAACATACCGATCACGGATCCAGTCGCGAATCCAAACTTGCTATTTGGACTGACATATGGCGCTGTTGGGTTGAATATGAATAACTGGATGTGCAGTTCGACGGGAAATCAGGGCTTGAATGGGTACATGGGTGACTTTGATGAGCAATACATGTATTAGACATATCGAAGCAGATGACCGGCTATCTAGATTGTATCGCCCGAGTTCGTATTTCCAATCAGCAACTAATCAGATCAGACCAGATCAGATGTTGACCTACCGACCGTAGTACCCAGTCGACCAATGGGTGCCACGGGTGGCCGACCTCCGAAAGCCGATCGATGCCGGCAAGTGGATCTCCGTCTCCTCCGGAGCGAGCGCCAGCGCATGTCGTAAAGTACATGGACCCTTGGTTTTTGAAATTCTCGGAACCCTTTTCTTTCTCTTCGATCACGTCAGCTTATCAATTCCCTTGCTTTTAACATTTCTAACCGTCGTTGAGTTGTCGCAATCAATCGCCCTCGTGGAGTAACATAGCCGGTCATACTAAGCTTACGTCTCTGGCAATGGCGACATCGACACCCCAGACCAACAACGGCGATGGCCGTCCCAACGTCATCTTCATCATGGCTGATGACCATGCCTCCAAGTCGATCAGCTGCTACGGAGCAGGAATCAACAACACGCCCAATATCGATCGCCTTGCCAAGGAGGGCATGCTGTTCAACCATTGCTATGTGACCAACAGCATCTGTACGCCGAGCCGAGCCGCCATCTTGTGCGGCACTTACAACCATGTGAACGGCGTCATGACGCTAGATGACCACGTTAGTTTCTATCCCGGCGCTCAGTTGCGAAGGATGAGAAATCTCCCGATGCGCTAACACTCGACCTCAGATCAATAAGCATCTGCCCAACGTAGCGAAACACCTCCGGACGGGCGGCTATCAGACTGGCATGGTCGGCAAGTGGCACATGGGCGAAGAGGAGCAGAATCAACCCACAGGCTTTGACTACTGGTCTGTTCTCCCAGGACAGGGCGAGTACTGGGACCCCGAGTTTATCGAACAGGACGGCACGCACATCAATCCTGGCTATGTCACCGACATCATCACAGACAAGTCCCTCGACTTCATCAAGGCGAGAGACAAGAAGAAGCCCTTCTTCCTCATGTGCCACCACAAGGCGCCGCACCGGTCATGGGAGTGCGACGACAAGCACAAAGACCTATACAAGGACCCTGTCCGACTGCCCGACACCTTCACCGATGACTACAAGAATCGCGCAAGAGCGGCCAAGATTGCCAAGATGCGCGTCGCGGAGGACTTGACCTACCAAGACCTCGGCCTCGTGCAGCCCGATGGCGGACGACGTGTTGGCGAGAGGGTGCACCAAGAGAAGGGCGCGAGCGAGAGAAAGATTCCCGCGCCGACAAGCGAGGAGGACATCAAGGCTCTCAAGCTCATCGACAAAGAAGATGGTACCGTCTTTAGGTTCCAGACAGCTGGTGAACTGGCCGAGTTCAAGTTCCAGCGCTACATGCAGCGATACCTGCGCACCATCCAGTCCATTGACGACAGCGTTGGCAACTTGCTCGATTACATGGACAAGGAAGAGCCTGAGCTTGCGAAGAACACCATCGTCATATACACTTCAGATCAAGGCTTCTTCTTGGGCGAGCACGGCTGGTTCGACAAGCGGTTCATGTACGAAGAGTCTTTCCAGATGCCCTTCCTCATCCGATATCCCAACGAGATCGCGGCAGGATCTGTCTGCGACGACATCATCTGCAACGTGGATTTTGCGACGACGTGGCTCGACTACGCCGACCTGACCGTACCCTCGTACATGCAGGGTCGCTCGTTCCGACGCCTACTTCAGGGCAAGACTCCCGAGGACTGGCCTCAAGCGGCGTACCATCGCTACTGGATGCACAACGATATAATCCATAATGCCTACGCTCACTACGGTATCAGAGATCAGAGGTATAAGCTCATCTACTGGTATAACGAGACGTTGGGTGTCAGGGGCGCACGCCCGGGAGGTGAGGAACACAAGGAGTGGGAGTTGTTCGACTGCGAAAAGGATCCGCTGGAGCTGTTCAACGTGTACGGCGAGGAGGGATACGAAGATGTTGTGAAGCACATGACGACGTTGCTGGAGACGAAGATGGTTGAGATTGGCGACGAGCCAGTGCATTGAAGACTAGTCTGGGATACTCTAGGATACTCTAGGATACTCTAGGATACTCTAGGATACTCTAGGATACTCTGGGATAGCAGACGCAGCACATCGATCAAATGCTACGGTAAATATCTCTAGATATGGGTTCTTAAAGCGTACCAACTTGATACACCCACCCATTGCTAGCTCAGCCTCCAAACATATACGTCTCATGTATGATAAGAGCTGCCGCAAATCCCTAGACTACACCTAGAGTAGTGCGCCGTTGGCCAAGCTGCATCCAGGACCCGCCGAATGGCGACATCTCATCAACGACCAATGACTCTCTCCTCCGCCCGATGTCGCCGAAGCGCGAATCCCCTCACGCTAGTTCCCTCGGGGCCTGCTCCGAAAGCTCAGCCCTTGCATGCAACTCCCCGACACTAACGCCATGTGAGGTTCCCCCGGCTTCTCGGACCTGGACGGAGCCCACTTTGAGAATGCTGTCGCCATACCGCCCCGTCCCAGAGCAATGGTAACCACCATGGTGGATGGGATAAGAGAGATGCAGATCCCGCAAAAGCAAAACGTGCTCTGGACTAGATAGACTCTCAGGTGCAAACGGAGACTCTCCCAGCCCCATCATGAAGTTTCAGTCCATCATCGCGGCATGGGCAGTGTGCCATGCCGCTGCTGCCAAACCGAAGGAGGCGACGCACAGGCAGCGTGCCCAGGCGCTGGTCAAGAAGATGACGTGGGAGGAGAAGGTTGCTCAGATGGGTAGTATTCGACGATTGCTCAAGCTCGGCAACGCTGTCGACGAAGAGAACTTTGCAAAGAGACATGAGCTTCAGCGCGGGACAATTGGTGAGTTGTCTGCGAAACGATGTTGAAAGTCTTGAGCTGACGATGGATCACGAAAGGTTTCGGTCCCATGTACAACTGGATCCTCGATGTTCTTCCCACCGTGAATGAGGTGCGCGAGCGAGAGATCAATGACAGCCGTCTCCACGTCCCTTTCATCACCGTGACCGACTCGGTCAATGGCCTCTTCATCTCAGGGGGGACAGTCTTTCCCAGCAACTTGGCCATGTCGTCGACCTTCAACCTGCCTCTGTTCAAGAAAGTCACGACCGCCATCCGCGAAGAGCAGCTGTCGATTGGCGTGACTTGGGTTCTCTCGCCGCCCTTGGACATTGGATGGGAGCCTCGCTACGGACGCATTGGCGAGTTGTAAGTCACTGAGCCACCTCACCCTGGAAAGCCATTGCGGTAGTTGCTGACCGTTCGCTCAGGTATGGCGAGGATGCGTACCTCGTAGGAGAGTTTGGCCACGCCTACGTCGAGGCGATGCAAGACAAGGACGAGAACGGCAACATCAAAGTGGCATGTACCATCAAGCACTTCGTCTACGGCGAGTCGCGCGGCGGCATCAACGCTGCCAGCCAATACGCCGGCATCAACCACCTCTTCAACGACCAGCTGCGTCCTTATATCCGCGCACTCGAGGCCGATCCTGCTGCGCTCATGGTCTCGTACGCCACCGTCGACCTCGTCCCCATGTCGATGAACGAGTACTTGATTCACGATGTGCTCCGGGGGAAGCTCGGCTTCGGCGGCGTCGTCATGTCCGATGCTGGTTCCATCGCCAACATGTACACGCAATCGCGAGTGGCCGATTCGTATGCGGATGCGGGACTGCAGGCTCTGAAGGCTGGTCTGCAGATGGAGTTGAGTCCTGGCAACCCTGCGACGTTTCCTAATCTCGTCTCAGAGGTCAAGGATAAGAAGGTTGCTAAGCTTATTGACGAAGCTGCGATTAACTTACTCACCATCAAATTTGCTACTGGCTTGTTTGACAACGGAGTCCCTGACGTAAAGACGGCAAGCAAGACTCTTCGAAGCAAGAAACATCTAGAGCTCGCCCGCCAGGCGGCCAGAGAAGGAATCGTACTCCTCAAGAACGACGGTATCCTCCCCACGACTCCCAAGAAAGTAGCTCTGCTTGGTCCCTTTGGTGAACTTCTCAACGCTGGTTCGTACGCCGCCGTAAATGTCTCTGATCCTCGATGGGGAGATTCTCTTCATACAAGTCTAAAGTCGGCCTTGGGCAAAGACAACGTTCGGTTCGTTCCGGCCGTCGATCTCGTCAGCACCGAGGACGATAGTGGTATCGCCGAGGCTGTTTCAGCTGCTAAGGATGCTGGATTCGCAGTTCTCATGCTCGGGTCCCTGTCTGCGTCTATGGAGGACCCTCTTTTCAAGAAGCGAACGGACGGTGAGTTCTTCGCTCACGCAGACCTTGGTCTCCCTGGACTCCAGCAGCAGCTCCTCGACGCAGTTCTCGACGCCGATGTTCCTACGGTCCTCATTCTCACCGGGGGCCAGCCATTTGTCCTGGCCAACTCGACACTTCGCTCCAACGCCATCATACACTCTCTCCTCGGCGGAGAATTTACGAGCTCTGCCTTGGTCGACATCATCACGGGAAAGGTCAACCCCAGCGGAAAGCTCACCATCAGTATGCCGCAGCACTCGGGTGCTGTTCCGGCCTTCTACGACTACCTGCCTTCGGATGACACAGGAGGCAGCGTATCACGACTGGGCTATCACTCAGCCTACCAATGGCCCACTCTGCTCCGCGATTCTCCCATCCCGTTCGGGTTCGGCCTGAGCTACACCACCTTTGCCATCTCAAAGCCAACAGCCGAGTATAAGAAGGGTAGCGTGCTCATTCGCGTGCAAGTCAAGAATACGGGTAAGCTCGCGGGCCAAGAGGTTGTGCAAGTGTATCACCGTCCCAACACGACTGTCGGGCTTGAGTTCCCAGTCAAGCGTTTGGTGAGGTTCGAGAAGGTGTCTCTTGATGCGGGCGAGGAGAAGAAGGTTGAGTTCTCTATCCCGAACAAGGAGTTGGGGTATTATGTCAACGCGAAGCTCAAGGTTAAGGAGGGCTCGTACAACTTCTGGGCAGGTTCAAGCTCGAGGAACGAAGATCTTAAGGGTGTCAACGTGACTGTCACTCTATGATGGACACTGATAGTCAGCAGTGGAAGATGATTTGAAGATTTGTAACATATAGACCAGAGAGACCGTATATTCCTAGATGTCAAGAGGAACTTGACCAACTGATTCCTTCCTGCATGCGTTATTTCATTATCCTGTTGTATCCTGATGGTTGTCTAAGGTTGATACTCTGAAGGAGGCTTAAGGTTCTACGTCATCTTCAACTACGTCATCTCGACCAGATATTTCGAGCACAACTGGAACGTAAGAGGCGTTCATGGTTTCGTGAATACATCAACTATCAACCTTACATTGACCGAAGTCAGAATCTTCTTACTACAGCAAATTAACCTACAAGAGAATGGCAGAAATTGCAGCAGGAGCGGTCATCGCCGAACAGATTGTCTCCACCGGCGTGGAAGTGGGAGTAGCTGCCAGCATCGCGAGACCAACGCAACCTCTCACCGCGACCCTAAGTCAGATAGCTTCATCTACTGACGGTGACATATCGTGGGTCTTTCACGCGAGAAGAGTCTGATGGCAGGACCTGTCACTAACGGTTCCTTAGGCTTGCTTTATCCCGTCGTAACCACTCCGTCACCGTCATCGACAATAGAGCTTACATCTTCGGTGGCGAGTCTACCAAAGGTCGTTTATGCAGCTCCGATATACACGCGATTGCGCTACCGGCAAAAGACCAGCCACAAAAGAACGAGTATGCTTGCTACCCAGCCTGCGGTTTAGACAAGCCTCAGGTGCTAGAGGCTTCCACTCCGTCGCCTCGATCGCGGCACGCGGCTTGTGCTCGAGGCCAGTCTCTCATCGTTCACGGCGGTACCGATGATCAGGGACATAGCATCGGCGAAGGATCCTGTCTGTGGGTTTGGGACTCGGAGACCATCAGGTGGAGCAGGATCTCTACGGCTGGTAAGATACCTCCACCGCTGGCAGGACACCGAATCTTCCTAGACAAGCACAGAGACGTTCTGGTTCTCCATGGTTGTCAAAACAACACGCAATCAGAGACATCAGTCACTTGGTCATTCGACTTTAAGCGAAATCAATGGACGGAGCTAGCAAGCAGCCCGACCAGAACCTTCGATGCTGCATTAGTAGATGGCACACTCTACGCAATCAGCAACAGCTCCGACATGAGTGGCTCGCTCCATGCCCTCGAAATTAAAGCCTCCGCTACTGATGACGACCAACCAAGTTGGACAACCGTGGACTTCCCTACCAATCCTGTCGTCCCCGGACCTCGACCGCGAGTGGGTAGCGCCCTCATTCCCATCAAGACCGGCTATGGGAGGAACTACCTTCTGTACCTCTTTGGTAGCCGCGAGGATTTGACGCTATCTTCCTCGGATCACACGTACACGGACAACCACCCGCTTTACTCCGACATGTGGTCCATACAGGTTCCATCCCGCGACAAGAGTGCATCTCGGGCGAAGGATGTGATCCGCGATGCCATACCAGGCGTAAGCTCGGGATGTTTCCAATGGTCGGAGATTCTGCTTGCCCCGACAGAGCCCAGCTCCGCGTCGGGAAAGGCACACCCAGGTCCGCGTGCGTTCTTTGGCGCTGGCGCAGCTGGGGATGGGACGAGTGTCGTTCTCTGGGGAGGGATGAATCCCAAGGGTGAGACTGAAGCTGACGGATGGTGGCTGAGGGTTAGTTAACATGGTTACCAAAAGCGGATATTGGCCAAGGTAATGTTAATGGTAGCACGCTCAAGCATGGGTGCAGGTTACGCCGTATGAGATTGATAATAGCACCATCAGTTGATTGAGATATCGCGACTCGAGCTAAACTTTGTCACGTGAAGAAAAAGGGGATCAAGCTTCAAAAGCGTTGAACAGGTCAGACTAGATCGTTGAACGAAAACACGCTTAACTTGCAAGACCAAGCTGGCGGCGCCAACATAGATAGCTCTGAGTTCTATTCTTAAGTCTTGATCCTTCCATTTGCCGTCATTCGATCTGCTGCATTCCTGGTTCAAGACTCTCCAATATCAATGACAGGTAATCATATTCGCCTCTCTCTTCCCCCATCCGAGGGAACCAACTCGGCCAATCCTCAGCAAACAAGGTACTTGCCACGAGGTGCTTGCGAGCGATGCCACAAGTACAAAGAGAGATGCAGTTTCACTCGGCAACGACAGGCTTGTAACCGGTGCCATGCGCTGGACAAACCGTGTCAGCCAAGGCAGAAGAGACGCATGGGTCGGCCGCCCAAGGACAAGACGACGCAGCATGGTAGCGCGTTGGTTATCAGGATGGGCGAGAGAAGTGCGAACTGCGGTTCGGTTGACCAGTCAGCATCACAAGCATCTCGCGAAGGCGTCGACTCGTCTGATGAGGTCGACGTTGCCTCCGTGGTTGAAAGCCGCGAGGGCCCAATCACCATATTCAGTAAAGGATTACATGCACGCATCTACCAGAGTGTTCATCACGTCTTGGAGACTACTGAAGGCTTCTTCCAGGCCCACAAACACTTTGTCCTAGGACCAAGTTTTACCCAGCAGTTCCAAGCCTCGGTTCGACTACTCTTCAAGCGGTCTCCCCGGATTTTGGGGGACGCCTACTTTAGCACACTTCAGCTCCTGAGCTGTCGGTCGGATGCATCATCGGAGAGAATTGATGAGAATCATCTGTTGATTGGGTCCCGGTGTCTCCGATATCTGCTGGATAAAGCATCATCTATCGTGGATGTCGAAGACGCAGCAGTTGCCATCATGCTCGGACAAATCATGCTGGTTCACAACCTGTTGCTGCCGAATCCCTCTATACATATAATCAACCGTGCTACGCTTTTCGGTGTCGGTAGCTGGTACTCGGTTCTCATGCAGAAGCACGAGTATGATCCCATCATCCTCATGCCCGTTCTTCTAGACACCTTCGAATGCCTCTTCAGACGAGAAGTACCAGTCGTTCGACTTCCCGATACCAACCGCTACTTCATCGACAGACTCATGGGGGTTACATGGCCTCTTCTGCCGTATTTCTACGACTTGTGTGAAAAGAGTCATTATTGCAAGGTGAATGGAAACATCCCACCATCGACTTACGAGCATGTCGACGTATACGACGAGATTGAGCAGCAGATACGTGCTTGGAAGCCTCAGCTACCCCCAGGCTTTTATCAGAATTACACTGCGGTTGAAGTGACAGCTATGCTGGTGCAAGCGAGGTCGTTCCGCTCGGCAGCTTTACTCGTCATTCACCGTCTACGCTTCCCCCTCGGGATAGAAGACGATGTCGCTCGTTGCCACGCCGATGGCATCTTGCAGGATCTCTCGCTGCTCGCAAACTGGCCTGCTGACGGAGCAACGGGGTTTCATCTCGACTTTCCCCTGCTAGTGGCCATGTTGGAAATGCCTGACTCGGGCGAGAGGATATCCAAGGCTTTTGAACCAGTGAGGTTCCGGCGGCAAAGTAGCGCAGATATCACGGCGTTTGTCACGTTGGTGAGGGACAAGGCTCGTAACCCCGACTTCAGTGGGCTGTGGTTTGATCTAGTTCCAGATGGACTACGCGGAATCATCATCTTCCCATGAGTTCGGCCTTGTCTTACTTGCCATCTCCCACGTCTAGTCGTCGCAGAACAAATCCTGCCAGTCGAATGCAAGGAAATGCCCGGTCTCGATGTGGGGCAATCGACCGGCGACTTTCTACTCTTTTGAGAAAGCTGAGATAGTCCAAGTCGCCGGTCCAAGGTTACAGGCTGATTGATCCCTCTGACCCGCTCTCATATCTGCTTATAAGACGCCCACGCCCAGGACAAAAGGGTCAACATCGTCGTCCGGTACGCTAAGAGCTGTTCTCAAACCATGTCTAACGCATTCCAGAGACGCGCAAGTAAGCCTCCTTTCCAATCCCTCCCTCGGTGAAGCAACCACCTGCAACCGAGTTCCCGGTGCTTTCGACTAACACAGAACACTCCAAGGTCCAAGCGAGCAGCGTAACATCAGTCGTGAGGACTTGGGCTTCTATCATGCCGTTTTCATCGGAGCCATGTACGAGTTCCACAAAAGTCTCGACTTCGCTTCGTCCGAGAGCTTTTTCCGTCCCTTAGCCCGCTGCATCCAGCAGCATCCTTTCCTCAGCGTCGTCGTGGGAGACAGGGAGACCGATAAATCCTTCTACGAGCGCGTGCCTGCTATGAATCTCAGACATCACGTTTTCATGAGCAACCTCTCTGCAGAACACACTGAGAATGAGCCAGGTCTGATACAAAGATTAGCCGAGTCAAACGTGGACAAGGCGTTTGCATCGGACATTCCCCCGTGGAGAATCGTGGTCTTGCGCTTGAGACCAGGCCAATGTTTCATCGCTTTCTGCTTCTCTCATGCCATTGGTGACGGGCTCTCTGGGTATAGCTTTCATCGAACCTTTCTCAAGGCCTGTCAAGATCTAGAGGACACTGCATGCCAGACACCAGCGACTATTGCCACACCAGGCAAGGCTCTCGCGGCGCCCTTCGATACGCCTGAAAGGCTTCCGATATCGTGGTCATTTCTACTTGCGCCTTTGATTGCAGTTCTCGTGCCAAAGTTCCTCGCTAGCCTTTTGCGATTACACAGCAGCTCAGCCCCTGCGGAAGAGGGAACTTGGAGACCCACGACCATGTTCTTCAACCCTGGGACACGCCAGACTCAGCTCAAGATGGTTGAGATTGACGACAGCCAGATCAACAAGGCTCTGCGTCTGTCTCGGCGGCACGACGCAAAACTGACGGGAACCATACACCAACTCATCGTTCGCGCCTTGAGCAAGGCTGTTCCAGATGAGAACGTCACAAAGTTTGTCTCGCAGACCGCAGTCAACATGCGGAAGTCTGTAGGTATACCCGAAGACGAGATGGGTGTGATGGCATCTGGATCCTACCTTTCGCTCCCGCGGTCCACGTCCACTGGCTCTCTCTCCGAGGAAGAGTGGTCAGCAGCCCGCGAAGCGACCAGGAAACTGGCCACGAGCTCACATCAGCTGCAAGACCAACCCATCGGTTTACTGAGGTACGCGCCAAGTATCCGCGACTGGCTGAGTGGGAAATTGGGCGCAAGAAGGGACGAGTCATACGAAGTGAGCAACACTGGCGTTTTTACCAGCGCAGCTTCGAACGAGGAGAAGATGGCTAGGATCACCAAGATGGTGTTCTCTCACCCTGGATCTGTCATCGGGCCTCCCTTATCCTTTACTTTTGCGAGTGTCAAGGGCGGAAGCATGGTGTGCTCAGTTTCATGGCAAACTGGTGCGCTGGCAGTTGCGGACGAGGGAGCGTTTGTTGACGGTGTGATGTCTACCTTCAAGGCGGAATTCGATGCACTGGATGAAGAGTAAGGCCAAAACTATTGTATAACTTCTTTTGCTCTCTCATCTACTCGATGTGACGAAAGTGGCGGTGAATTATAGCCTCCCAATATCAACAATAGCTCGTTATAGTTTGACAATCTCGATGACCAAACGTAGTAGTGGTCAGTTCACTCTAGACTAGATAGTCGACCAAGTAAACTCGACTCGAATTGGGTTATGATCGGACAGAATGTTGCCATCTTCCTGGATGAAGACGCCAGACACGTAATTGAACGAAGTCGCAGTCAGCTCCACCGAGTCTCCCGAACGATAGCTACGGCAATTATCAGCATTCAACCCGGTTGCAACGTGAGACCAGTGTTCGTGTTAGTGCAGCCATGCTTACAGGACTTTGTCGACAATCTCGCAGTCGTTGTTGGCAGCAGGGACGTCGCACGCGTTGACAGCGGAACCAGCAGTTGGATACTTTCCTCCCTTGATCAGCTCGACCCAAGTGTCCTTGAAGCCCGCATCAGCCAGCTTGTTGATGCTGCGATACGAGTTGGTCCATCTGTCGTTGGTATCGCCGCCGATGATGACGGCGCGCCCTTCTGACTTGGACTTGATGTAAGTCAACATTTGGTCAATGCCCGCAGAGCGAGCATCGGCGTCTTTGCTCTCACCACTGCACTCGGGCACACCAAACGTTAGCATCACCTTAGATAATCAAAGCTCGGGAGCGATCACTCGTACCCTGCATCAGCGTGAAGGTTATAAAAGTCAACCTCGGCTCCCTCGATGGTCATGCGCAGGAAGCTGAAACCCTTGGGAGTCAAGCAATCGGCCGAGTTGATATAGCACTTATCCCATTTCTTCTGCTCGTATCCAGTCCACTGATAGTTGGCGAGGTTGTTCAGACCGCTGCCGAACGGGACACCGCCAGAGGTCGGCGTGCGGTGAGGATGAGTATCAGTCTCGTAGATGTAGGCGTGGTAGTTGAAATCTTCCTGGAGGTGGACTACGTCGTAGCCATTGGCTCCAAGGATAGACCCTATGGTGTTGGCGATCTTTCCCTTGTCACCCGGAATGCCGTTGTTGTTGATGATGGCTGGTAAACCGGCGACGTTGTAGCTCAGGAAGTCAAAAGACCCTGTGCCTTGGGATGAAGCTCCGGCGAGGAAGCATACTGACGCGACCAACAGATTGGGGGTAGAGTAACGAACCATGATTGATTGATTACTTGATGGTTTGATTGACTTGAGACGCTGGACTGTTGCTCTGGTGCTTTTCAAACTAACTAGAATCAAAGGATATACTGTGACTCGAAGAAGATCAGAAGATCATATATCGAAACGAGGTCAGTCCAGCGCCAATTCTTTTTCTCATGCATAACCAACTTCCTATTTAGTGTTGTTTAATACTAAGCAAGGCCCATCATCTACCTGTTTAACTCACCGAATGAGCCCTGCCTGCTTCGAGACCTTGGCAATTGACGCTACAACCTGGGAGAACTCATGTGCTGAATCCAGCATCTAAGACGTTGAGATCGGCACTCACATGTTGGTACTCCGTACGAAGCGGCACGCCCACGATGTATTGGTTGCGATAGAAACGTGGCAGCGGGAATAATCTACCGATTCGTCATGAACGCCGCTGCCGTTTTACATGGAAGGTTGAAGACCCCTGTCGATCCAAGGCATTGTCGAACCCAGCGTGGTCGGGATGATGTGCCGAATGAGTTGACCCTATACAAGCACGTGGTAGAGTACAGATAAATGAGTCGAAGCCTTTTATTTCGCTTTAAGCAAAATCAAGGATACAATTGATGTTATAAGAGCCGTGGAGTCTGAGATCTGCAGAAGGAGACTACCGAGTTCCTCGACCTCCTCGTACATGAGCCCAGCCAATACAATGCTTCATCACAGCATCTTACTCACGTTCATCCTCACCACTGCCCTCACACACGCTGCAGGCGTCGGCACCCTACTCGATCCTATACAGCCTGTACTGCTTCCAGATACTGCATTGGCAAAGAACCCACTGACACGATTGGGTGCCAATGGGCCGTGGAGCGCTGGTATGTCGCTGTCTTCTTTGCATGCTTCTAAACTTCCATTTAGAATCATCAATCTAACCTTGAGGTAGGTCCTGATGTGGCTGGGGTATCTTCCGATCTTCCAGAAGATTGCTACGTTGACCAGGCTGCGTACGTGTCTCGCCATGGATCACGATATCCAGACAAGGGAGCCCATGACGGCTGGTTGGAGATGGCTAGACGTGTAAGTATTCAAGAAAGACACACGCACACACCTCTTCGCCAATCGATATGAGAAGGTCATGTCCGCTAAAGCAAGCTTCAGTTCAAAGAGAGTAAATACAAGGCTACCGGACCTCTGTCGTTTTTCCATACCTGGGACACCCCGCTGTCCCACCCCGAGATGCAGATTGCGCAGTTGAGCAAGACGGGTTACAAGGAGATGTTCGACATGGGCTACACTTTGAGACTCAGGTTGGTCTTATCTACTCGCGCTTAACTCCTGGTCTCCCCTGGAAGAATCATCCTTTGCTAGCAGCCTCTAGGTACCCTGATCTCTATAATGAAGGAGATCCATTCTTCGTATGGGCCAACAACTACACCCGAGTTCTTCAGACTGCCGAGCTTTTCGTGCAGGGCTTCTTGGGTGCCAACTCCTCCCTGGGAACGGTCGTGTCTGTTACTGGAAAGAAGATGCCTGCTCATCTTGGCGACACTCTCGCACCCTCGGACATGTGCCCATCGTTCAAGGACGACAGTGACAGCCAGCAAGAGAAATGGCGATCTATCTGGCTTCCATCCTTCATCAAGCGTCTGTCAAAGCACATTGACGGGGACTTGGAGCTCGATGATTCTCACTGGAACGACTTCCCTTACATCTGTGGCTTCGAATCTCAGATCACAGGTCATATGTCACCCTTTTGCGACACCTTCACTCAAGAGGAGCTTGAGCAGTATGAGTACCAGCAGGATCTTCGATACTACTACGGTGTTGGACCAGGAAGTGGCGTTGCGTCTAAGATGATGGTGCCTTTTCTCCGGGCATTGGTACAGCGTTTCGAAGATGGACCAGGTACCGAGGGAACCGACTTTGACAACAACACCTTCAAGCTTCCTAATCTTCTCATGAGTTTCCTCAACGACGGCCAGCTTAACGAACTCGCTGTAGCAACCGGTGTCTTTGACAACCAGAAGAGGCTGCCTCTCGATCACATTGCGGAAGATCGCCTCTGGCGTAGCTCCCGCATCTCTCCCATGCGCGGCACTATTGCGTTTGAGCGACTCAGCTGCAACCGCGACAAGTCACACCGCACGCTCCAGGGAAACAGAAACGAGACGTTTGTCCGTGTACGCATCAACGATGCTGTCTACCCGATCCCCTCATGCAAGAGTGGCCCCGGGAAGTCTTGCTCTCTAAGCAAGTATGCTCAGTATCTGGAGAGGAAGCTCAAGAAGAATGGGGACTTTGCAAAGATCTGCAATGCTTCTGATCCTGCTACGCCAACCAAGGTCCTGGGGGCCAGTTTCTTTACCGACTTGGCACAGCCGCACTTGCAGGCCGTTGAGGTTGCGCCCTAGACGTGGGCCGTGGAACTTCGGGACGTGCCGGGATCTTCAATATGTCGATAGATGCACCTCCATGGAAATATTCGCATAAAGAATTGGATTGACCCTGAGATCAATCAGGGACTAAGCGAAGTCTATCCAGTACATTTTTTCTTTAGTATCTGAGAAAGGAAACTAGCTTGCAATATACGTCCAGCGCAGTAACAGCCCAGCCCTCATAAAGGGCCGTATGTTGACGACCTGTCTCTCTCCCTCTCTACCTATCATTCCACCTCTGCCCATTGGAAGATGCAATGACAAGATTTGTTTCGTCTCATCCCTTTCAGCTACCAAACAGACTGCTTGAGCACTATCCAATGCAATTAGAAGCACAGTAGCAAATTTACATTGCCGATACCCATAGGATGTGAGAAGACCATTAGGGGAGAGGGGAACCCTTGCTCGGCTCCAGATGGTCGTCTACGATGTCTCGGACTTCAAATTAACCAGGTCAATCTCGGGGTTACTGCGTCGTCGGAACATGACCTTCAAGCTTGGGTCTGTTCCAATAATGACACCGTGCCTCGTAACCTTGGGTGAATGTCCAGGCGCAAACTTCCAGTCGTAGTTTATGAGCAGATGGCAAAGAGCGACCTTGATCTCGTTGGACGCGAAGAAGCGTCCGGGGCAAGAGTGCTGACCGTGACCGAAACCAAGGTGCGCCGACCCCGTGCTCACGAGGTGGGCTTTGCCATCCTGGCCCGGCTGACCTCGCATGCGGGCGAATCGGTACGCGTCGAACTTATCAGGGTTCTCGTAGTGATCGGCAGAAGTCATGCCTGACTGGCCGAACACGTCGACACCGCATCGCTGGCCCTTGCGCAGAATGGAACCGTCGGGTAGCTTAGTGTCCCGTATGGCTACGCGCTGCATCACGACTGCGAACGGGATTAGCATATCGATGCTTTGTTGGGCCTTGGTGGCCCGGTCAAGGGTCAAGGGCCAGAGGGTTAGCAGGATCTTTCTCACCTATGGCTGCGGGTCTTAGCCTCTGAGATTCCTTGATGAGACTGTCTACAAGCTTGAGATTGAACAGCGCTGTCTTCTTCCAGCCTTCGGCGCTCAGAACTTCGACAATCTCCTTTCGAAGATCATCAATCAGCTCTGGGTACAGCATGATGTTCTGCAATGCTTCGGTCAAGAGGTCCGTTGTGGTGTGGATGGCTGCCATGGACAGGCTCAGCTGGGCTATGGCTTCGTCGAAAGGTATGCCCTTCGACTCCTGATCAAACCACTCGACGGCATCGTTGAACGTCGGAGCAGGCTTTCCCTCTGCTTCCATGCGCTGGCGCTGCTCTCTTCGGGCTTGGAACACGGGCTTGATGATCTTCCTGGCATCTGCGAGCTGCTGGCGGATGAGTCTGGCCTGGGGCAGGAAGCAGTTAACGATGCGCCGGAGCGGCTGCGGGAAGAGGCGAAGAATGTAGGCGGCGGCGAAAGAGTCGACAGTGTAGTTCTTGGTGATCTTGAGCCACTCCTCGTCGCGGCAGAGCTCAGGTCCGAGGAATACTCTAGTGGACATTCTGGCGATGACGTCGAGGATTTCCTCATAGAAGACGCATTCCTTCCATTCTATCGACTTGTCAGCATCTTGTCTTGACTACCGCAATCGTGTCACGCCGTGTCCACGTTCACACGCCCGTGTCTGCCGGAACATACCTGACGAATGACCAAAGTGCTTCTGGAGGGCGATATCTGTTTCGTGGGACAAGGGTTCCGTAACTTGGTCTAGAAGTTTGTTTTGTTTAGCAATGCTCCTCATGCAGCAGCAAGGGCATGATGCGGAATCAAGGTCGTACTCAATAGCTTCGTCAACTGCTTCTTCACAACCGCTTTGGTGAGGCCGTCCTCGTTGCCACCGCCAAAAGGTTCGAATCCAGGAAGGTAGGCATGGAAGTCTTCGTAGGTGACCTGGGCAAAGTCCAAGTCGGGGCTGTTTCGGATCCCATCAGTAAAGTGGGGTGGTAGCACGACGATATCGCTCGTATCCATGATCAAATGGTAGGGTTTCGGGGAGAACATCTGGCGACCTTGCTCGACCAGCTGGTGGGCAGTCTCAGAAAAGTCCAATCTTCGCTTGATTCCGATGAACTCGAATCCCACAGGGTTGATGACGGGGAACCCATCGCCCGACTTTGCAAACACACGGAAGAGCGTGTACACGGAGAGGCCGAGACACAAGACGAGGTAGACGAGTTCGCGACTCCCCAGCCAGGCCAAGGGCGCTTCCGGCGTCAACGATGCAGCGGCATCTTGAGTTGTGGTATTGTCCATGGCTAGGACGGAGTAGCTCAGTAGATGATGAGCAGTGTATGTCTGTAAGAGATGAGCTCCGGGTATGAAGTCTTCGTTGTCCTGAGCCGTGTGGGGAACAACAGAAGGATCAGGCGAATTTAAAGACACTCAAGTCCTTCCTGATACGAGGGCCTCCGACGGCTGCTCGGCATGTAGCAAACTGCCGCTCCCGAATGTTGATCAGCGGTGGAGTCTGGCAAGCCCTTGTGATCGTGGCATCGTGCGAGGCCCAATCCCAAGCAATTTTCGTGTAGGGGGCCCGGGCCTCTCAGCTACGACCAACGTCTGCATCGCACGGAGTAACACCGGCGGCACAGCAGACGTCTTTGACAAGGCAAGACGACCCCCCGAAACTCCGTGATCTACTACTGCCGGCTGCATCTGAGAGGGCCCGGCTCTTGAAACTAACACCCCCGAGACTCCGTGATCTACTACTGCCGGCTGCATCTGAGAGGGCCCGGCTCTTGAAACTAACACCCCCGAAACTCCGAGATCTACCACTGCCGGCTGCATCTGAGAGGGCCCGGCTCTTGAAACTAACACCCCCTGGAGCTACCAGTTAAGTTGGAAGCCTGGTTTGTGGAGAAAGCCTTTCAAATGGCGTTGCGGAGAAGAAGTCGTGAGGTGAAGTCAGGTGAAGTCAGGAGAAGGGGGTGATAACGAGAGGTGTGCGTGTGTGTGTGTGTGTGTGTATTTTGACGTCTTTATGGGGATCACTTGATCCCCATGCCTGCAGGCGCATTGGATGTGCTATGCTATAGCTAACTAAACAAAGGTAGGTATATGTAATAATTCCCTAAATGTCAAATAAGCCATTTTGATAATAATCAACCATGCCTTCCCTATCAGCGGGTACCAGAGCTGCTGCAGCTAACTGACTGCAGTATGATTTCTATAGCTCCTGAGACCTTGGCTTGGTATTTATATAGGTCATGGGAGAGTCATTGTTAATTCTATATTAGCTAAAAGCTATATTTATATAGTATTGATTTTATAATAAAATTAAAGGAAAAATCTAAGGAAATAGCACTCTCTAAGTTATTAAGTAGGGATTCTAAAGTAGATCTTTAAAAAGAAACTAATTTTCTAAATATTCCTAATATATATCTTAAAGTTCTTTAGTTTTATAGTATATATAATAAAGTCTATAGTACTTAGCTCTAAGTAAAGCTACTTTTAGTATATAATCTTTCTATAGTAAAGGGAATATATATTGTATTTTATATACTATAGAAGTAGCTTAGAGTAGTATTATATCTAAACCTTTTATAGTAATTTTATAAAGTCCCTATACTATATTCTAATAGCTAAGAGGTAGTATAGAGTAACTTAGTCTTTATAGAGCTCCTTAGAGTAGCTAAGTATTATTTATAGACTAAGTTAGTAGTATAGAGTAAGTAGGTTCTTATCTCTCTATACTTTATAGTTTTCTATTATAATTCTCCTAGCCTCTCTCTTTAACTAGGCTAGAGAGAGTGTATTATTAGTTAGTTTTCTATCTATAGTAGCCTTACTAGCTAATGTATCTATATTATCATTACCTTAGATTTCTATATAGCTTGGGATCTACCTTACTAAAGCACCCTAAGTAATAGCTAGCTCTTAAAAGATTAGAAAGACCTTCTATAAACTATTTACTAAACACTATCTTAAGTAGTTTAGTACTACTTAATTATCTAGGAGAATATAGACTTAGTATATAAAATTAGTTATTATTATAAAAGTGGCTTTGAAACCTTTAGATGCTTTATATACCTTAGTATTAATAATATTTACTTTATAAAGAGCTCTACTCTTAGTACTGTAAATATAGTTATATTATTTAATAATATATCTTTACTTAGTAGCTTTTATATTAAAAAGAGAGCTATTTATATTGGTAATAATATTAGTATATAATATGTCGTTTTAATATACTTTAAAGAAAATAGTATTCTAGTCTTTATACTAATAGTACAGTTCTTAATATAGTCTTTACTACTCTCTCTATTTTCTTAACTATCTCTATAATTCCTATTCTAACTATTTTACTTCTATCTTTTCTTATAGATATTAGCTGCTTTAGATACTAGATATTTATACTATAATATAAGATAGACTTTATATAGGCCTTAATTACTTTCTTAATAAGCTATAGCAGAGGACTATACTATATATTTAAGATTAATTAAAGATAGCTAGCTACTTTATTAGCTCTAGCTATTTACTTATTAATATAGTACTTAATGATAAGTTTCTTATTAAACTAAATCTCTAACTATCTTATTTCTCCTTAAAGCTAGATTATATAGCTTATATAGACTATTACTAAGTTATTCTTTATACCTAGCTTATAGGAGAGTTATATTACCTTGGTTTTTCTATAGTTAAACTAAATAGTATTGCCCTCTCTCTATTTCTTAAGTTTTTAGACTCTGAAATTTACTTTAAGTATAGTCTCCTCTAGAGTAGCTTTAATAGCTAGCATATTAGTATTATTAATATAGCTATATCTTTATCTTAAATCTTATAGCTTATATATTAATTTAATATATAGTAAGAATAGAATAGATAAGAATAGTAAGCTTTATAGTAAACTATACTTAAGAGCTATAAAGATCTTTATATAATTATCTATTCTAACTCTATATATTCTCTCTATTATAAAAGTATAAATAAGTTATATAGTATTATCTAGCTACTTTTACTCTCTAAGTCTAGTAGAGAGGCAGTTAGTAAAAATATAGCTAAAAGTACTCTTAATATCTATAATTATAAAAGTACAGACCTTATCATTCTTAAGCGCAGTCTCTATATTATATATAAGTAAAGCTACTAAGTTATATCATTAGTAAATTACCTTAAAAAAGACTTAAGTTAGTTAGGGTTAAGAACCCTTTTTTTAATAATAAGATATAATATTCTTTAGATAAGGATTATATCTATACTCTTTTTAAAGTATAAGGTAAAAGAGATTAAGCAATAGGACTTTAGTAAAGTAAGGTCTACCTTACCTAGTTTTATAATTATAACTATCTCTATATCCTAAAAGAGTATAGAGTAGTGTCTTAGCTATAGAGAGTATTAATAGAATATCCTAACTACTTAGTCTAAAAGTAGTTAAGCTAGTTAGAGAAGATATATATTAACCTTATCTATACTAAGTATAGTATTGCCTATTATATATACTACTTTATAGGCTTTATTTAGGCTAGCCTTATAGTCAAACTTAATTTATCTAATATATATAGTAAAAATACCTCTTAAAGAGTAGTTATCTTTACTACCTACTTACTATAGCTTTACTTTTCTAAGCTTTTTACTCTTTTTTACTAAGGTAATAAAGACTATTCCCTTAGAGATAAGAGATAAGGGGTATGCTTTAGCTATTGTACTATTAGCTTATTTTAAGATTGTATAGATATTCTATTCTGTCTTGACTCTGTCTATATATGCCCTTTAGAGTTCTCTTTTTACCTAAGTAACTACTTACTTAAAAAACTTCTTAAATTGCTCTAAGTAGTCTATAAGAGTCATCCTAGCTATTAATAGCTCTTTATATTTTATCCTACACTCTTTATTTCACTAGATAGCTTAGTTTCCCTTAGAGTTTAGGACCTTGCTAGCTTTATAAAGAGTAGTTAAGAGAGACTTAGATAGAAATATAGCTAGACAGTCTAGGCTAGTCTTATTATTAGCATTAGTCAAGAGATTATAAGTTAAGTAATCTAGAGCTTTTAGAAACCTATTCTTATTATCTTCTTCTAAGCTTAGGATATACTTCTAGATAGAGTATATCTTAGTGATCTTAATAGGGTTAAGAATCCTAAGGGATTTATAGTTAGATCTATACTTAAGATTATAGGCAATGTCTCTAATTATATATAAGATATTTAAGAAGGTAAGGTTAAAGACTTTTCCTATATTATATATAGAGTAGTTAAGTAAGTTTAGTAACTAAAGACTATATTTCTCTATCTAGTTAGTAATATCCTTACCTTAATCCCTATAGGTTTTACTCTACTAAGTCCTATAATATATATTAAAGTCTCTTATTATAATGCACTTAGTAAGAAGAGTCTAGTCTATTAGCTTATTAAGATTATCTAAGTCTATAAGTAAGTAAAGTCTTCTTCTAGATAAGTCTAGCAAGGTATAAAACACTAAAGAAGCACTAAGTACATTATATTAGTCATTTAAATAGAACTAAAATGTCCTTTTTATCAGATTCTAATTCTTAGAACTATTTAGTTAAGTAGATATTGACTAGTGCTTGGCCAGTTTAGGCAAGCACCTTATCAAGGTAGGCAGTGTAGGTAAGTCAAGGAGGGGGTAAATGGCCCCTTGTTGGAAATAGCCCCCCTCCCCGGTCTCTCAGTTTATATGGTCGCTTACCTAGACTAGCACGCAAAAAGTTCGTATTGCTCATCTTCCCTCTCCTCTTTCCTCCTCCTTAGCCGTAATAAATAGCGAGGCCAGACGTGAGGCACAAGGAGAAAAAGACCTTTAAAGGATTGAATGGCGCTTAGTTATTCTGTTTTGCCTGCCGTTCTTGCTGGACATTCGTCGTCAACAACGGTCAAGGTCTAGCTGTATCTATCAGCTTGGAGAGATTGAAGTCAACTCTGTCTTGAGTGGTTAGCTGAGCATAGAGATCTGGGTTTAACTGTGGGGGAGTATCGGTCGTTTTGCGACCAGGGAGCGGCGGGTGGCTTGGATATGGTGTACTAATGAATACGATGTGGTACGCTGTGGAAGATTCTACCCCATAAAACCTGGCGATTCAATTAATCCGATTTATCAATGACCAGGGGGGGCCATTTACCCCCTCCTTGACTTATCCTTAAGGACAGTTCCATTATAGTCATATACCTCAGGGGGGTAGTCATGCATAATATACATACATTAGCATACCACCTTTCTAGAATTAACTCCTCTCAGGAGAGAGAGGTACTTATTCTTTTAATTAAGAATCATATCCTAGGTAAGGATATTGCAGGCAGTCAGGGACCAGCCTATCACAGTCTTCTTAGCTCCAGTGATATCAGTCAGTGCAATGGCAAGAGTCCTGCAGACAAGCTCCCGGACTGCATACTCGGTTTTGTTCCACGCCAGTGACTCTCATCCAACCAGACAAGGATACACAGGTCCTCCTTGCCTCAGGGTTGCCTTGGGGTAGAACCTCGGGCTGGGGCCTGCTCGCGAGAGTTGTCATTGGCTGCAAGGGCGGCAGCATATGACTTCATGATTTGCTTGTTAGTCGTGCTGTTGGCCCGGGCAGGGCTGTTAGGCATTGGTCTTGTAGCTCTGGTTTTTGAGGGTTAATTCACCTCCCCTAAGCAGTTTGCTTTCCTTATTCCTAAGGAACTCGCGCAGGAACTCGCCAGCGTACGCCTTAGCTGGCCCCTTGGCCAGCTCGTTGGCTGCTTGGTCAAGTGCTCGTGCAAGCTTCTGGAAGGCGCTCAGTCTGCACTGGAGCCTGTTTTGGAGTTCAGATTCAAGGCCCTTGAACCTGACTGCAATGGCGTCCTTGCCAGCTCCCGCAGCGTTCTTGGGTGGATGAACTTGCGTGCGGGGGGGGTGGAGAGCGGCTGCGAGAGCTGCGGTATAGACAGCCTGAGTTCTCGTGATCTCCCGCCAGCGGCTAGGCCGCTGAGCGAGAGGGCGCGACGGCGCCATCATCTACGGAGGGGATGTCAGGCTCATCGACGCTCATGGCCTCCTTCCAGAGGCTAGCCTCAATGCCCTGAAGGCGTCGATGTCAGCTCGGCGAGGCCATGACGACGTCTGGAGTGTCATCCCATACCCTGTGAAGGGTGGTCGATGGGCGTTGCCCAGTGTCAGGGGCCATGTTACGAGAACAAGTGGTGGGTGGTATGGGTTCTTAGCAAAAGGTGCCAAGAAAATAAATAGAGAAGAGAGTTGTGATAACGAGAGGTGGAGTCGAGAGTGGAGTAACCCTAACCCAATCATGGATCTGAAGAATACAATCCTAAGAATACAATCCTAAATATCCCGCTCCCCTCATCCCTGTCGATCCATATGTTTACGTACTGTCCTGTACCCTGCTTAAGATAGCGAGCGAAAAAACCCGAACATATCCGTAACTCCAGCTTTGACATATTCTGAAATTGTCGCATTCACACCCGGAGTTATCGAGCCGTGTCCCGCGGACTCCGTGTACTTCCGTCTCAGCATCTAACCAGTAGGTGAAGGAAGGAGAAGAACAGGACGAAGGAGAAAAAGATGAACAAAAGGCCACAAGACTGGGACTTCGTGGAGTGCTCTTCCAAGCACGCGGAGACGATACTACAAGAGTGGCCTGCCAGAGGGGGGCGCTGTTACGTTGGGATGGCTGTGAATTCCTCTTCTCTCCAGCTGTCTCTATCATCGACTATTGTATAAACACCAAGGTCTTCCCAGCTATCGACGGCATGCATATCCACACCTGGATGAAAAGAAAAGCCCGGAACTCCGTTAATATGGTGTGAATCGCTAAAAAAAAACCCACAATGTACCCCATTCAAATTCCGTCACACTACCCCTTGTATCCCCAAAGCCTCTTCCTCTCTAACCCCCACCACTGCACAACACCCTTCGCCTCAACGACCCACTCCGCCGCCTCCTTGCCATACTTCTTCCCAACAGCGTTCGCCAGACTCGAAGCAGCCCACTTGCTCACAGGCTTCAGCTCGAGCGGATCGCTGCTCAAATCCGTAAACTTGTACTCCACCTCGGAGTTCAGCGGCATCACCAACCTCCACGGCGCATCCGCCGAGGTTATCGACAACACGCCTCCGCCGCCGTTGATGATGCCAAAGTTCCACGCTCGTCGGCCGTGGTGCGAGGCTTTGTATTCGCGGATGAGAGATTGACCTTCGTAATCCTGCACGAGGTCTGATGCCACGCCCGTGTCTTTCTCGTTGAGAGAGCCGGTGCTGCGGAGGAGGTCGAGGATGGTGGGGAGGATGGAGAGGGATGTCGCGTTGGCTTGGTATTGGACGCGGGGTAGGTGGGGATGACGGAAGCTGATGGGAACGCGGAAGTTGCTGATATGGCCGTTTTCGTAGGTTCCAGTCTTGGACGTGTCTTCCTTGAAGGCTTGTCCGTGGTCGCCGACGAAGACGACGAGGGTCTCGTTGGCGATGCCTAGGTTTGTGAACATTTGCATCATTTCGCCTAGCCATGCGTCGTTGAAGCGGATCGTATTGAGGTATTTGTTGAAGTCCCTGTGCCAGCGGTTGGTGCCTCGGGAAGGGATGTAATTCGTCGATGGGAACCAGTCTGGGAGACCCCAGGGGTGGTGGGTTGTGCCTGTGAAGTGAGATAGGAACATGCGCTTATTATTGGCTGTTGAGTCGGTGATGAACTCGCGCATGTACCTCTTGAGGGCTGTGTCCGGATAGCCAAAGTAGTTGATCTCTTCGAGCTCCTCATGATTCGCGGCAGCGTCGTGACCAAGAAGCGATTTGGAAATGATGTGCTCGAAGCCGATCTTGTCATCGAACTTGGCTTGTCTGTCGTAATCGTCGGTAACAGCTTGGAAAAAGCCACTCGTCCACTGCTGATCGAGGAAGTTGTCGGTCGATGTGTTGTCCTTCAGGTTATTGAACAAGTTCAGCACCTGAGGTATACAAGGCTGATAGCTCTCCGTCTCAGCCTCCTGAAACTTATCCACCGGCATCGGCCACACACCGCAGTGAGCCGCAGCTAGACTCTTCGTGGAGACGGAACTGGGCGTAAGCCCGCCGACGACGTTGATGCCACCAAAGCCCGCTTCGGTAGTGTCGTTCCAAGTAGGCTTGTAGTCGAGGTCGTCGTTTGTCGACCCGTTGGCGTAAGTAAAGCGACCGAGCTTGCCGGTGATCTTCTCGGCATTGGGTGTGAGGTGCGAGAGGCGAGCGTTTGTCTCGTTACGCTCCTTGTCTGTCTCGTGCGAGTCCATGATGAACTTGTAGATGTCGGAGCCTTCTTGGATTGGGAATAGCTCCTCGCGGAGACTTTCCATCAAGATGAGAGCTACGTGCTTGATCTTGACGGATCCATCCGACATGGCTTCTTGCAAGGGACTCAGGATGTCATTATCGAGATTGGTGATCCTCATCGGATCGTTGACAGGGTTGTAAAACGTGTCGTTTTGCACGAGGCCGGGGCACTCCTTGAGCTTTTCTTCCCTCTCCTTACTCTTTGCATCTGGGTGCGGCTTCTTTGCTTTCGTCTCCCCACGGTCCATCTCCTCATCCTTGAAGCTCTCTGGATCCCACTTAAAGAAGCCCCTTGGAACCGGGTTAGGCAACCATTCTGGACGGTTCGTCCTATATCGCATGACAAACTCGTTGACGCTCCCAGGAGCCCAGGCTCTGAGATCATTCCTGGGAAGCTCCCAGTTGCTTTTGGCGATCAATCTAGGTAGCGGCCATCGGTTCTTAACCAGGAGAGCTTGCTGGGAGCAAAAGTCGGGTCCGGTGTTGATGACAGCTAGCAGGGAGAAAGGCAAGGTGGTGGAGATGTGCGTATAGGGAACGCCCGGGCGGAGAGCCGCCGTCAGTCCTAGGAACAAAGCTCCCGCGAGTGCCGAAGCGGCGGCGACCTTGCGTCGAAGGAGAGCCGGAAGGGGGCTGTTACCATGGCCGTGTTTTTCTTCTCGATCAGGCGACGTGCCTCGTTCGGAGTCGTAGTTGAAGTCGCTGTCGGAGTCGTCGAAAGAGTCGCGAGAGGAATTCGGATGGACGAGGCGGTCGTAGTCGTGCCTCGCGCGGGCTCGGGCACTCCGGCATGGTGCGACGAAACGCCAAACTGGAAGTAGGGTTTAGTATCGGCGATGCGTTCTCGACTCGGAGGGCTCTGCTAGGCCTGGTGGTATACGTACTGTAAAGAAGGTGGGTGCCAGCCCCAGCCAAAAGGTTTCCAACGGCTCTATACGCGATCGCCCTTGTCAACCAGGCCGCGGTCAAGATGATGAGGCCAAAGCCTGCGACGGCCAAGCTCCCGCTGAGCAGGACTTTCAAGCCCTCGACATCGTGTGCGAAACTGCTGGCGTCTTCCCAGTCGATCTCGTTTCCCGTCTCGGAGAAGAATCCCAGCTGCGATGATGCGGCACCCAATACGACGAAGCTGTACGATGAATAAAAAGGGGTGGAAGTCAGTCGTCTGCGTGTAATACGATACAAATTGTCCGCGATGGAGTTCAGAGGCTGAAGGATCGGGGTGCAGCAGCTGCGCGGGGTTGCCAACTTACGCTAAAACGACGCCAAGGACGCAGGCTGCGATCGCCAAGACTCCCCTCTCCCTCTGCAGAATGAGTCGCGACACGCAAATGACGAGCAAGTCGGAGAGGAAGAGCGAAGGTAAGTAGAGGATGAACTCGGCGGGTGGGACGGCTCTGGCGTGGATGTATAGGTGGAGGAGCTTGCTCGAGAGTACGGACACGCAGACGATGGCGAAGCAAAAGGGAACGAATGAGGCAAACATGATGATGCGGTTTGCCGGTGGTAGTACATGGAAGACGGGAGCCTCTTCCTCCTCCTCCTCCTGCTCCTTCTCCTTCTTCTTCTTCTTCTTCTTCTTCTTCTTCTTCTTCTTCTTCTTCTTCTTCTTCTTCTTCTTCTTCTTCTTCTTCTTCTTCTTCTTCTTCTTCTTCTTCTTCTTCTTCTTCTTCTTCTTCTTCTTCTTCTTCTTCCTTCTCCCCTTTGGGCTGCTGGATCAAAAAAGAGCGACTGTTCCGGTGGACGTTGGTGTGGTGCCACGAAGCATTGGTCCAGGTCCAGGCGAGTGGTGCGAGTAGCGATGACGAGGGACCGCGAAGAGATCCCCTGCTTGCGAGCGAGCAGAGTAAGAGATGGCGTTGAAGACCAGAACCGGGGGAAATCAGAGGATGGACATGTACGGATGCTGAAGACGCAAGGTGGGCAAGCTCCCTTTCATACGTCCAGCGACTGAGGCGAGCTGGGAGTTGGCGAAAGGAGAATTGATTGACCACGAGGGCCTTCGAGTGTCAACTTTTGTTCAAGACTACCGTCGAGCACTAGTCTACGTAACAAGGACAGGCGCCAAAGGAGTAAATTGTCGCGTGCTCCACGGGGGCGAGAAGGGGGGGCGTGTTTGGTTCGTAACAGTGGAGAGACGCCGCAACAACACGACCAACTTGATTCGAAGCCTTCAAGCCTCGAAGCTTGGAAACCCCCCAAAGCCACCCGAGGCTAAGGGTAGCCGTTAGCCGCTAGCTGTTAAGTTAGTGCGCGAGGTACAGAGTAATTACGGTAAATCACCATGGAGGCAAGCGGGAGTTGAAGCCTACCACGTACTACTACTAAAGTGGGAGCAGAATGGTTCCCCGAGTTCTCCGTGAGCTACTAGGAACCCCTAACAAGCAAACGGGGATGCTGGGTGGATGTCAGGGAACGCTACAGTAGGCTAAGGCAGTGCGAAGGTTCGACAGGCATCAAGGATCCCTGGCGTTTGAGCGCTCGTACAGTACAATAGGATACGATACAATCGAACGAGGCGGTAAGTCTGTACAGTACGTGCAATGTGCACGGCATGCGCAGCTCGGAAGGCCTGGAAGGAAGAAGGGAGGTGCTGTAGTCTACAGTAGCAGGTAGCGCTCTTAGGTACGGCCCTGTTGATTGGGGCATTGTCGGTTACTGGTTAGTGCTACAGGTGGCAGTACAGTGCTGTACAGTGCTGTACAGTGCTGTACAGCAGGGGAGCACCACATGGGTCCGCACGTCAAACACGAGGTGGGCGGGCTGGCGCAGGGCGCCACCCTTCGTATTGCGATAAGCGAGTAAATGAGCGATGTAAGGAACGAACAAGTTCAATCTCGTCCTCTTCGTGTTCTCCTCTCTCCTGAATAGCTGTCAACGGGGTTTCAAGCGGAGCAGCTGAGTACGGAGCACCGTCCTCCTGCCCGTACCTGACCGAGAGAGGGCCGTACCAGCCTGTGCTGCACTGTAGCGTGGTCTGTAGCGTACAGTACAGTAGTCTAGCGTAGTCTGGTACAGTAGCATGGAAAAGGCGGTCATGCCACTCACTCTCTCTCCATCCCTTCATCTCTTCATCTTTCTGTTCCAAACAGGCAAGCCTTGGTAGATCGATCGGAGACTGATCAGCATTCGGGGACCCACTGTACCTTGCGTGTCCGCTCCGCACAGCCCGCATTCACCCAACTATGGCATGACTGGAAATACGTAATCACGTCAAGGGTACGTCTGCATACGTACCCTTTTCTTTCTGATCCATGCCATCCGTATTAATAGCACGCGCGTCGTCCTCGTCGGCCGCCGGTCGCATTGGGCTGCCGCTAAACCTGAAGAATGATGGACTTTAGGGCCGTGTTTTGTGTATTGTCGTTGCATGTCCAGGGTAAGGCCACTCACTGATCACGGGAAAGGGTTTAGTCCCATACTTCAAGTTATTGTAGCAGGCACAGCAGATTCGAACGAGCGACTCCAGATTGATCTCACCTTTGGGCTATCCGCAGAAAAAACATCATTCTCGCCACACACGACATTCCCCCGGCGAGGCGGATACGATCGCAGCGTCGAGGCTCATTTCCAGCCCTGCCACTCCCTCCTCGTGTCTGGAATGGAATGTGACGTTGATCTCTGGCCTGTTCTCCACGGAGATCCTCTCGCAACTTTCGGTACAGGATGGCTCATTTGCCTAGCAAGTTCAACTGCTTTCTAGCCTGAACTCGTCGCAATCAAGAACAACGCGGCACACGAGAGAAGCTGTCGTTGGAATGCGGCGTACCGAGGCTGGGGACGAGTCACCGGATCGACACGATATACAATGACAGTGGGACTGCTCAGGATGCAACAATTGCATTCCATGTCTCAGCCAGTTGAGACCCCAAGAGCCGTTTTGTTTACCATAAACCATTGTAGTTTCGCAATCTATCCGTACCTTGGCCACCTCTGGGAATCCGCATTGCCCTTTGGACAGCTTTGAGGCCATCGGTTGCCCGGGACCAGAATCAGCCAATCCGTAGGTAGTAAGTGAACAGCAAGGGATAGCACATTGCCAGAGTAGAACCCGAGGAACGCGTTAGCAGCCGCCCGCCGTGGATGTGTCTACTTGAGCTCTGATAAGGGTACGGCATCTAGCAGCTTCCATCGAAGTCGCAGCCTAACTATGTCTTACATTCCAGTCGAATCAGCCCACTCCTTAGGCTTCGTGATTCACGCAAGGGGTTCTGCACGGGTCGGCTCGAATACAATGGCGAAGCGTTGATAAGAACCCGCGACCTGCTCCAGCATCTCGAGTGATTTTCGTCTAACCCCAAGACTCTTGTCAACTAAACGCCGTCAAGATGAAGTTTCTCTGTCTCCACGGTGCGTACGGAAGCGCCTCGGTTAGTCAACCCACCCAGCTCCCCACTCTCCATCATCATGAAATACTAAGACATAGCCTCGTAGAACTTCCAGGTCCAGCTCGCCCCCTTCATCGACGCCATCCAAAACTCCGGCCTCGCCAGCAAGTTCGAGTGGATCAACGGCGGCCATAGGGCGGCCCCCCCACCCGGTTTCGAGAACTACTTCGGCGCGCCCCCCCTGCACCGCTTCATCGACTACGACGGTGTCGGCGTGCTGGACGACGTCCTCGACAGGATTCGCGAGTTCCCAGAGGGTCTATCTGCCGAGGATACGATGCGCCGTTTGATGGGCGATCAGGACATGTACACGGCCGAAGCCATCAAGAGCACGTTGGACCGACTGTTTGAGATTATTGATGCTGATCCCGAGATTGATGTACGTTCTCCAAGCACCTCGCTTTCTTCCTTCTCTTCTCCTCTCTTCTCTTCACCTCACTTCACTTCTCCTCACGGCTTGAGGCTGACCAAGTAAAGGGAATCCTGGGATACTCGGAGGGTGCTACGACGGCGGCAACCCTGCTACTAGAGGAGAGACGTCGCTGGGAAGAGGAGGGTATTCCACGACGGATCAAGGTACGGTGCCCTTAAGCTCTCGCAATCTCCTTCTGCGCATATGTATGGAAGCTGACATCTGGCCCAGTGCGCCGTCTTCTTCGCTGGCTGGCCCCCTGTGCGCATCCAGGGCAACCGAGTTCAGTGCCTCCTCGCGGACGAGTGTGAGGACATCATCGACATTCCGACCTGCCACATCGTAGGTTGCAACGACCCTTATATCCAGGGCGCCATGGCTCTATACAGCATGTGCGACGAAGATGGCGCCATCCTGTTTGATCACGGGAAGGGTCACACCGTTCCGAGAGATCAAACGACGATCAAGGAGTTGGCGTCTGCTATTGATCAATCCATCACAAAGGCGCAAGCGCTGAAAGTGTAGACAAGGAGCTTTCTGGGTAGCTTTAGAATTAGATCGCGTGAAAATACATTAATAGATTACCATTATAGATGAGATTAAGAACATGATCAAGTTGACAGAAGCACTGTAGACAAGACGTGATGTAAAACAAACACCCTCCCAATAATCCAAGCATACCAAAAACACCATTTCTGACACACATGTTCAAGATCTCAAGTTCCCGCGTTCATCATGAAGTCCCTGATCAGGTCAGCAAAGAGGCTGGGGAAGATGTCGATGAACTCTGGAGAGAGAGTCTCCGTAGTGATGGTCTCGTTAAAGCACTCGTTCGTCGCAATATCGCCATCCATAACTCCCCTTAGCCAGTTGAGAGCATTCGGCGCACCGATGAATCCATGATTTGCGTGGCGCAGGGTTGTGGCATTATCCTTCTGATAGTACACATCAGCGCCTTTCTCACAAAAGTCGACTACCAACGCGTCGATATCCTCAATCTCGGCAACCTCATCCTGGATAGCCTGGTAGATGAAGATGGGGATCTCGGGAACAGCGGTCTGCTGAGAGCTGGCTGAGAGCACATCCGAGACGACGGAGAAGACAAGGTTCCAATCCTCAAACATGGCCAGAACGTCGTCCCCCCTAAAGGCAGCAATGTTGGCTTCTAGGCATTGAGATCGAGGCAAGTAAAACCTCTCGCGAAACTGAGGCTTGAGCTGCTGAGCGATGATATCCTCGATTTCCGAATACTGGCCCGCAAGGCCAAGGAGGGCAGTAGGGATGAGACCGGCGGTTCGTGCTAGGTTGACAGGCAAGTTCGCGCCCTCGATGGCGGTGCCGAGCCCACCGATGGCCGCGCCAGCGATGTCGAGGTCAGGTGCGTAGATGGGTTGCAGCTCGGCGGCTCGCTGAGTGACGCTGGCACCTCCGGAGTATCCCCACATGGTCGTCGCAGGAGTTCTGCTAATGCCGGTGAAAGGGGCCGAGTTGACAGCTGCGCGGATTCCGTCCAGGATGGCCTGTCCAGCGAGTTTGTTGGCTAGGTAAGAGCCGGTGGGGCCTTGGAAGTCGGGGATGATGACGATCCAACCTTCGTGGAGTGCGGCTTCGACGAGTAGCAGCTGAACTTGTGTGGTGGGAGAAGAGACGAGGGTGCTGCGGTCTTGCACGATCTGAAACCCATACGAAGGGGCGCAATCGATGGAAGCGGAATCCTCGGCCACTTGAAAAGAGAGGAGCCTGTCGTAGCGGACGTTTTCGGGGATAATCATGGTCATGACCGTGGCAGTGGCATTGTCTTGCTCGTCGGTTGTGCGGTAGGAGATTTGCAGGGCTCTGTTGATGTTGAAAGCCTCAATGTCAAAGGCTCCGAGCAGGCCTGGAGGCTTGCGATACTTGAGGATAGTGCCGGGGGCGTAGTCCTCGATGTTGTCGGGGACTCTATAGAAGGAGTCGCGGCTGGGTGGAACTATGACAGAGCAATTGCGTCCACGAGCGGATACAGTTGAGGATAGGGCTAGTGCGATGGCCAGACAAAGCTTGGAGAATAACATATTGGGAATTAAAGGAGAGTAATATCTAGAAGGTGGTCAAAGGAAGGTAAGAATCTTAATGAGAGTCTGTGAAGGGAAGACTGGGTGGTTGCTTGGATGATTTCTTCCCATCAACAGTGGAAGCACGATATCTAGTTATATACATCCCCAGCGGCCACTTTGGGAGCAGACTTCAGGAGATGAAACTCATATTCTCCATCTTCCAAGACTTTCCCCTTCTGCTTGCATTGGCTGGGCGAGATTTGAACTTCAGACAAATTGCCAATTCTCTCCCCGCGAGGGAAGAGAGATGTAAGAGAAGAGGCTTCGACCTCAACTGGATTATGATTACAAGGCAAGGAGAATGCAACAGGGCTGCAGAGAAAGGCTGCGACATTGAAAGGGGTCAGGTGCTAATCAAACTACTCGCGCAGGTACAGCGCGGCCTTAATCGCAAACCACTTAGGTACGCTCTCTGAGGCAAGGGAGTTGCTTTTCTTTTCAAGGGCGGATCGAGCTTGAGGATATCCATCACCCCCTTCACAATTGGCAATCGAGAGTTAATTAGACAATGCAGTTTCAGAACATGTAGGCGGATTCGTGCGAGTGCCAAATAGAATGATTGCATGCATATTGGCTTTGATCTGAGAGCATCCCTTTTTCAATGGCGTTTATGCTTAGCAGATTCACGTGGTTCAAGGGATTATCTGTAGATTACACGGGGTTAAGATGAGCATCCCTTCAATGAAAAGTGATGCAATCACTTCCTATTCCCAGGACTCTGATGGACTCAGCGTCTTTGGCTTTGGAGGGTATGGGAATGGACACTGGTGAATGGCATTTCTTCATGGGAGCCAGACGATCCTGAATTTCCTCTACTACAAACAGCAAATCTTACATACACGTGTAAAAAGTAAGTATCATGCACCCTAAAGAAATAGTTATGTCTGCCAAAAACAAAACGAAATGAACAAAATCTTCTTCCGAGAACAATTTGTTATAGAATTGCCGCCGTAACAGTGCTTAACCAGAGGACTCCGTCCCCACCACTCTCGTGAACCTCGTTGAAGGTGCAGCGTTTGGTTCAAAATCCGGAATGTCCAAGTCCGGGAAGGCCTTCTGAATGTTTTGATTTTGACTTACTGTTCACTACAAACGAGTTTTCTATAACCGGGACATCTATCCATCTATCGGACGGTGATAGGATCTAAGTTAGACGATGTGTGAGTGAGTGATTCTTAAGGCTGATGATGGAGCATGGGAAAGACTGACCTGTAGGCCGGGCGAATCTACCTTTAGAATGGTTAGATATCCGAAATCTACGTTACTAGGTTAGTAAAATGCCCTAAGTCTGTTCGTGATATGGAAACAGGGGAGGATTGGGTCTGCGGAGAGACCTGGGTATTCGTGATGAGAAAGAAGCCCCAAGTCGAGGCTGCGGTGTGCATGGCTTGAATCTTCATATACTCCTGTACCTGTGAGGTTGTGTAGCGTCTTGCTCCGAGCTTAAACCGGCAACATCAACAATCTCATGGAGCCTAAAACTACTCCAGTCACTGCATAGATAATATAGATAGCTCAGATAGATGTTATTGGTGCTGTGTATGCGAGGGTGGCTTGAACTCTTTTTCATCTGGAATGTAGTAAGCCTAGGGAAATAACTGGGTTGCTTGGTCTCGGCTATAAACTAATTGAGACTTTGCAAGTGAGTGATTCTATATCTAACGCAGCAGAGGCTTTCATGTAAGCTGAACTTCTGGTTTCTAATCTAGACTCCAGTCGGATCCTGGCAAAGAAGAGATTGCTCGAGATAACGCTGACGGCTCTTGCAGTCTAGATCGACGACGCCGAGAACGTCTGTAGCGCAGCATTGTGACGTTTCGTAGAGACCGCTGCATGGGATGTAGACCTGGCGCTTCTCCAAAGGCGATGAAGAGGTAGCCCCTGCGAGACAAGCGATGAGGGCTGTGGTGAGCTTCATGTCGATATTTGGGGTTCTGGCTCAAGATATTGATATCGATGTGTGGCTGGTCCGCACGGAGCTCCGTCAGCCCTATTGTATCGTGCTGGTCCACTCGTTGCGCTCTTCGTATTGGGCGGAGTAGACATCACCAACCAGCTACTCCTCTCGGCGACGATCGATTCAGAACCTTGGACGGGACGACGAGATTGGCTCCATAATAACTGACAAAAAGTCCGTCATGTCAGCACGGCCAGCTCTAGGCCTCACTCGCCCTGGCACGCCTGTTCGACTTGGTCGAGTATCCTTGTAAGAACACTGATGCTGACCGATGCCAGAAGGATAACAGCATCTATCTAGTTACCCAGCCCACCAGAGTGCCAGAATGAGCGAAAGGATTAAGAGATTGTCAGGTAGATCCAAGGACGAGCCCGCTGACATGCCCTTCTCGAACCCCTTGGCCTTACCGCCTAGATACTCAGCTCCGATCTTGGTCAAACCCCCATCACCGTCAAAGAACGAAACACTATCTCCAGTCCACTCATTGGCTTCACTCGATCGAAACGACCCGAACCACGCATATCTATCCACATAATCAGCACCATCCAGAAACTCTACACTTTCGTTCATCATGGCAAAAGTCTCTTCCACGTTCTCCTGTGGCAATGCCAGCTCCGTGATCCAGTATTTGATATCCTGTCCTGCCTGGTCGTAAAATTCGCGAAGCTGCTGAAGCCATGATTCTAGACCTGGCGCGTCTCCATACCAGTGCACGGCGACGAAATCGGTCGGACATCCATCGTCGTCGATGTCGTAACAAGACTGGTTGAAGTCGCTGAGCCACTCGAGGCCTCTAGGTGAACCGGTCACGCTAGGATGGCTTATTGACCACTTGCGCGAGGACTCTCTCAGAGGAGCGATATGCGAGAGGTACGACTTGGCTGCATCTTTGGGTGAGATGGAACTGCCGCCTGTGTCGGTTTCTCCGTCAGGCTCGTTGAATGTGAGAATGTGCCTTGATGACATTGGCAGACCATCCAGTTGCGACCTGAGCTTCGAGTCGGAGGCATCTTTGAGGCCGTGTATAAGAGGTGCAAACTCGAGGCTGTCGCCTAACTCGTTGGTTGGATACAGCGACCATGTGTAATACCACGAGAGCGTTGCGTCTTTCGAGGTCAGAAGCTCGTTGTCCGATTTATGGCTGTCACCTTGAAAAGCGATGCCTCGCTTTGATCCTTGGTCGACGCAGAAGCATGGGAGGGCAGACTGGAGTATCCAGTAACTAAGCCGTGACGACCTCATGGTCGATAGATTTGGTGTTGACGCTCAGACCGGTGGCGTCTCTGTTAGTCCAGGGGGGAGCGAGCGCACACTAAACGAAGTATACACAATATGTGGTAGCAACAGTCTATTTAGCCTAACATCTGTCACCCTAACTTAGCAATGAAAGTGATAGTGAAGTGGCGACAACTCATGGATCTGGGCTACAACCTGGATGTTGTGACGTCATGAAGCTGAAAGTCTTGGCTACGAACCAGCATCTTCGCCATGTTTTCAGTCAGATCGTCGTATCTTTAGCAGGCTCTGAATGGTTATGGCGATAAACCCTGGTCTTTTCCCAGAGGCGACATATGCTCGCGAGCTTGACTTGATACCTGGAGGCGGTGAGCTGTATCTTCGGCATTCCACAATCTACTCTAGTCTAGCGTACAGTAGGTCAAGCATTCCCCAATCCAGGGATTAGGGTTATCGGCTTCCTTCAAGTTAACCTTATTAGGGATGCCGATCAGACGCTCTCCGAGGTCTCGAGAGTGACTTAGAGGGCATCGTTGAGTGAGGGCACAAAAGTTCACCGTATCACGCGTAGAGGTGTATTGTATGTAGTATGCGCTCAAAGAGCTTCAATTTTTATGTCAATTTTTGACATCACCTTAACTCATTCGTCATTCATCTCATAACAACTTAAAACATTATACTTGGCATCATCGTCCGTCTATCTGATGTTGCCACCCCCGCAAGGTCCGGAGTGGACATGCTCATGCGAAGCAGTGCGCTCAAAGTGCTGCGCATAATCCGCATCCCAGCGCCTCTGAACGTGGTTCACAGAAGGCAGCGACTTGAAGCTCAGCGCATACTTGGCAACCGAGTTGGCAATGCCCTTGGTGTTGAGCAGGAGAGCATCCTGGGCCAGATTGTCAATGTCGTCACCAGCCTTGTGGTAGTTGACATCGTAGGCGACACCAGCCTCACCACCGAACAGCTTAGCCTCTTCCTCGGTCTTGAGGGCTTCGGCACCGGTGAAGAGACCACCAGAGGGGATGCCGTTCTGGATGAAGGCGGCGTAGTCGGAGCGACCGCTGAAGTCGGAGGGAACGAAGGCTGTGCGCTTCTTCTGATAGAACTTCTCAAAGTCACGCTCGAGGACATCGGAGCCAGCGGGGCCAGTCAAGTTGAAAGCATCACCATCGCCATCGTAGATACCGTAGACGAAGTTGGGGCTGGCAATCTGTGGAAAGGGTCAACATCTCAACTAGGCAGCGCATTGTCGAGCCAGGACTCTTGCTTACCATGTCAAAGTTGAGGTAAGCTCGGATCTTGGAGAGCTCAGTCTCGGAACTGTTAATGGACTTGATGTAGGCGTAGGAACCGAGGAGGCCAAACTCCTCAGCACTCCAGAAGGCAAAGCGGACAGCGTTGTTGATCTTGAAGTTGGCGAGGGCCTTGGCGACGTTCAAGATGCCAATGGTACCGGAACCGTTATCGCTGTAAGACAAAGCATATTAGACAATGCGCCATGGAAGACGAAGAGAATCGAGGCTTACTTGATACCGGGGCCAGCAGCCACAGAGTCGGAGTGTCCTCCAAGGACGAGGACGTTGTCGTGGTCACCTTGCTTTGTCTCGGCGATGACGTTGAAGGTGACTCGCTCCTCGACAACAGCATCGACCTCGAGGTCGACATTGACACCTCCAGCCTTGAGGGCTTCGAGCAGCGCCTTGCCATCTGCCTGGCTAATGCTCACGACGGGAGCGTAGTCTCCGAAAGGCTCGCCCAAAGTACCACTGACAGCGCCCTCGGCATTGTTGTAGATGATGGCAGCCGCGGCACCGGCACCCTTGGCAAGAGTAGACTTGAGGGCAAAGTTGCACTCGCCTCGGGAGATGAGAGCGACCTTGTCCTTGACGTCGGCGGGATAGTCCTCAGCTTTGCAGCCCAGGTTAGAGACAGCAACGAGAGGAGTATCGGGGAACGAGCCGCCAGGAGTGTAGGTCAAGATGCTGGTGTCGTATTTCTTGTATTTGGCGGCAAGAGTAGCCGTGCCCGAGGAGTAGAGCTCGGTGAAAGGCTGCTTCTTGACGTCGTAGTAGTCAAGGGCCTCGAGGGTCTCGACGAGGTAATCGACGGTCTGGTTGTGACCCTTGCTGCCGAAGACACGGGTCTTGCCATTGGCGTCGGCAATGTCTTGGAGCTTCTGGGATCCAGCGATGAGATCCTTGAGGTTGATGCGATTCTGGAGCTTGTCGGACGTGACGCGGTCCTTCTTCTTGTCGGCTGCAGCAACGGCGGGCAGGGCCACGGCTGCAAAGGCCAGGACGCCGGTAGAGACCTTCATGATCGACTTATCAGGTAGTGAAGAGAGGGAAGTCGGAGTGAGAGATGATTGGAAGGGTAGGTCAAAGATCTACCTGCTCAGCTGCGAGACGCGAAGGGCAATCACTCTTTATAGCCAATTACCTCCATGTCGGTATCAGGGTCGGCATGTCATACTAGACCAGATTGCTGTGGTCAATGTTGACGCCTTCATACAAACGAACAAGGCCTCCGCAGTGAATGCTGCTATCCGCCAATGAAGTCTCCAAAGGCGTGATGCAGACGTTCCCAAGACGGCAGTTGTGAGAAGCTCTGCGAGTGCAATTGACCTTGCGTCGAACTAGAGGTTCGCGAGCTTCCTGATCGAGGAAAGGTGCCGAGACCACAGGGTGCCATGTTGGTCAGGGGTCTTTTCAAGCTACCACCACTACCACTACATACAGTACGACGACGACGACTACTACCTATGAAGTAGGCGAAGTAATAGCGGCTTTCACCATGTCACGTAACCAGCCAGGATGTCAACGGAAGGTCAACAAAGACGACAGAGCTACGTGAACGATGGAATTGGGATGGTACATGCATCATTAACGACATGCCGTGTCTTGGTGGAGATGCAACTACGTACCAGATGTTGGGAGAGATAAGAGAAGCGGCCCCTGGCTTATATGTGGTTCCGTTATTGATTCGCAAGATATCTCATTGATTGAATGATGATGCTGTGACTTGCTCGTCTTGCTATCGCGTTGCTTCCCCCGCGCCCTAGCCGAATAGAATGAAGTCTTATACCCCTTTTATTATGCTTAAGCGTTAGAGTTGAGAACAAAAGGACTTGGCTAGTGCTGATTAGAAGGTAGACTAGAGCATCCGTAGATCAAGGTGATCTGCGTTCTCACCGGTCGGCGACAATGACCTGTCGATTGGCTAATCGTGCAGCATGTAAGGCAGGTTTCCTACGAAGCGGTGACAGCACAAACATCGTTTGGTACAACATAGCTAGCTATGGGGAACGAGACATTGAAACGTAATGAATATATAGATGTCATAGGAACTCTTGCTGAGCAGATTACTTGACCTGTCAGCCGAGATGTCAAGCAAGCTGGTTGCTAGGTAGTATCTCCGACCCAGTTCGGATGCAAGATGGAGCAGTGGGGTTCCGAAACGACCGATTCCCCAATCATCAAGCTCTCGAGCAAAGATGATGGAAAGGCAGGTCGATCCAGTTATTGCTACTCAGAGAAAAGAGCGAACCGAGTGCAGATGAGCTGCAAGATGTCTTTGGTTTCGTCTGTCTCTGCTTAGTTCTTGGTGTTTTTTTTTGTGTTGTTTTTTTAACTTTCGGGTTGAACTCCGGTCTCGATCAAACTTCCGACAGCACTCGGATCTTGAGAACACCAATTCTACTATAAGAGACTGGACAATGGCAGCGTCTTCAGATGAATCTCAGAGGCAATCGCACATTCGATCTTGTTCACAGAGTTATCCAACAGCGAACCCGTAATGTCTACCCCAATCGATCTTACGAATGCGCATCGCCCCGTCCACGTTGGCGTGATACTGATGAACGAGTACATCCATCACCTCTCCGATCTTACCACTCGTCCCTCAGAGCTAACAACCATCTCAAAGCGTCACTGAAACCCTAGATGTCGCTCCAGTTGACCTCTTGTCCGGACTAGACAAGCGTTCTCTCAGCCAGATGTCCGATTTACTCATCCCAAAGGAGCTCCGATCGCAAGGTCTCGATTTGGAAATGCACTGGGTTTCTGAGTCGGGCAAGTCGGCGAACCATTTGACAAGCGGAATCAGCATCAACCCAACGGTACGTTGTTTGTCTCCCTGTAGCAGTTAACTTGAGCAGAGACCGAAGATACTAACCCGAGCTTGTGGAAAATCAGGATTCTTTCGAGACTTGTCCCGACCTCGACATCGCCCTCATGGGAGCTACTTCACCATCATACAATCCAACACCCGAGGAGATGGCCTTCATACGCAAGTCCTGGGAAACCTGCGCCGCTTTCATCACCATCTGCGGCGGCATGCAACAACCCCTCCAGGCCGGCATCCTGCACGAGAAGACAGCGACGGCACCACGCCAGCTTCTTCCTCTCCTGAGACAAACAGCGCCTACAACGAACTGGGTCGAGAGACGATGGGTGAGGGACGGGAAGCTCTGGACAAGCGGTACCCTGCTGAATGGCATCGACCTGATGGCCAACTTCTGCTTGGAGTACTGGGGTGAGGGCAGGGGAGGATTGGTTCAGCATATCCTGAAGCTCGTCTCTTGTCCCAACAGAGATGTGAACTACGAGGATGGATGTTGAGATTCGGTCACTTGGTGATGAGCCCAAGCCTGGAATCTGTGTCCTAACGTGGTGCTCTGTCAGTGAAGTTGTGAAAGGCATTCGTAGCGAGACAACCAGCTCAACTCTCTACGCTAGAGCGGGATCAGCTCGAAGGTTATCTACAGATTAGATCAACCAAGCAAATTTCCCAACCACATCGCGAGCTAGGAAACCCCTGTTAACATGACGTCTTCCTCCTTTGACCCCGCCAGGAACCAGACGAGCTACTGTAGCTTGCATCGGCAAGAGCTTGAAGGTGGATCTCTGATAAACAACCGAGGCTTCTTCTCCGCTAGAGTAGAGTACTGTAGATGGTTTGAGGGGAACAAGCTGCAAAAGTACCAAAAGTACCGCTTGAATGGGTCGCTCCGGGTAACGTGAGCAAGAGGGGGGTTCAATCGTATCACCAGGCATCAATCAGTATTGCAGATGATCTAGTCTAATGCATCAAAGGCCATTGCTAGCCAACACGTTCCTCATGAGATCTTGGCTAAGCTTAATACAGGCGATCGCTCGCGATTATGTACATCCAGACAGATTCCATTAAAATTGCGTATGATAAATGTAAAGCCGACTTCATTAGAACTGGTATACAACTGTGTTCAAGTCTTGAATCAGATCAAAAACGACTCCAGCAGCCTCTCAAAGACCTCCAAGTCATTCCCAGTCTTTCTGTCTACACATCAAAAATCTCCCTCCCAGAAATAAATGCCAACTCCGATTACATACAGGTATGATACATAACTCCATGTCCAAAGAAAACCAGGTCAAACTTGACAACAAACGAGGGGGGAGTATCAGTCCGCCTCTGGATTATGCATCTTATTTCCACGGTACGTTCGTCTTTCTTGTACACGTGTCCTTCGAGATTGCAACTATTTCTATCGCATCGTATGTATCGTATCGAGTATTTCGCATTTATCGTCTAGCGAAACAGCACATCAGGCCAGTCCTGCCCATGTAGTACAGGAAGCCAATGAAGCGTATAATGGAGAGGACGGCGGTCGAGTACAGGAGGAATTTGAAGTAGTATGGGGTTCGTGTCTTGGCGGCGTTCTGTACAAGTCAGGTTAGCAAGAGTGTTCGCGTCCAAGGGGGGTTGAGAAAGCGCAGAGCTGAGACTTACTCCCATTCCAACTTTCTGGAAGTCATTTGTAGTGACGGCGACGATGAGCGAGAGGTTTGTCAACAGCCAGGTAACGACCAGACCCGTTCGGAAAGACTTGTAGGAATCCTCGACATCCTTCTTCTCAGGCGGCCCGTCGGACGGATCCTTCATAGGCGCGAGAGCTCGCTTTACCGTCTTCTCAAATTGACTATCGATATCTTCCTGTTCTAGTTCAATTTCTTCAACGACGGCCTCGTTCTTCTCGCCCTTGATGATGTTCGCAGAGGGCAGTGACTCAGCCTTGTCGGAACCCTTGGTACCCCAGGACACATCGTGCCAATTGTTGAAGGAGTAGACCATGAGAATGTTGATATAGGTCGACATCAAGACGAGGTACTGGGGGAAGGAGTGGAACATATGCCACGGGTCGAGGTAGATGAAGGAAGCGAGGAAGTTGAGACCGTAGATGGTGACGAGGGCTATAATAATGACACCCGCGACACCTTTACCGCCGAAGAAACTCTCGTAGAACTCATGGCCGTTTTTGAAGCTGATTTGCTGATCGATAGGCGTGTCAAAGGCTTTGACGACCAAGTAGAATGTCAAGACGAGAATGTAAGTCTGGATGAGGCCGAAGACAGCAAAGGACAAGATGTAGGTGTACTCTGAACCCTTTGGTCTGTTTCCGAGCGCAAGAATGAACTGCAAGATGATGAAGCAGATGTAGATGTATCGAAGAATGACGTTGATGATTTGCGAAGCCGTGTCGCCAAAGGGCCAACCGTGTGACTTTGTCGCTTCCTGAGGCGTGCCGACGAGTTCCATGATGACGACGGTGGTGAGGTAATAGGAGCCGAGAGAGAACCAAGAGAAGATCAAGTTGCAGAAATTGTATAGGAGTTGAACGTGCAAGAAGATCATGCGAATGATGTTGTGGCCGGACTTGTACATGCGGCCAAAGTGCATCAGCGAATACAGCGAAGCAGCAAAGGATCCGTTGAGCCATCGTCGTCGTTGACCGATGAACTCGGCCGCGCCCTCGGGAACATCGGTTTCGCCCTTGGCAGCCTTAATATAGGAAAGGTGCCACTTCTGGCCAGCCTTGGCGACCAATTCGAAGCAGAGAATACGATCTTCGGCCAAAAACATGTTTTTCTTGAAGATGTTCATACCATCGATACCCTTCTTACCCAGAAGCTTCGAGAGGGTATGATCACCGTGGAAATATTGCTCGAGAGGTCGTCCCATGATAGCTCGGAAGCGATAGGCGGAAAAGGCACCGGGGAGCACACTGACGTAACCAAAGGCGGATTCGAGAGGCTTGTCGAGAATGTTGGAGATCTTGTACTCGAAATTCTGAATGGCGACGAGCGGGTTCAGGACAGCGCGGCTGTGCTTGCCCAGCATGGCGTGGATCTCACCACAGGCACCGCCGAGGTCCTTATCGTTGTAGAAACCCTCCCAGAGGGACAGAAGGGCGCGTGGGCCGGGCTTGGTTCCCGCGTCAATAAGAATGGTAACTTCCGGGTTGAGAATGCGACCGAAAGCGTTGAAGAGCCATCGATGCGAGTTGATCTTCTTGCTGTTCTTCTGCTTGAGACAAAAGATGAATTGCACCGGTGGTAGGTTGTTGGTGCTCTCCTTTGACGGGCGGACGAGCTGCTGATTAGGCGTGACAGAGATTTGACTCGTGTACTCAAAGATGTGAGCTACGGTTTCCTTGCCGTCGACGTCCTTCTTGATGACACCGTCTTGGTAGATACCTACGGTCGCGAGGACGTCGAAGACTTCGGGATCAACCTTGTCGATACCGTCAAAGACGAGACACACGACAATCTTCTGCCACGCGGGACCACCCTTGTTCCAGAAGCTCGACTTCTTGAGGTTGACGATGTCGCGAACATTCTGCATGACACCGTGCAGCGTACGGGCCAGGAGAACCTTGTCTTCGTTGTAGTAGGTGATGGCGATGAGAAGCTCGGTGTGGCGGTTGTGCATTCGAGCTCGCAGATCGTAGCCGTTTCGCAAAGTGAAGTCATTGGGGTCACACGTCGCAGCGGTGTAGCGCATGGTTGTGAATTCCTCGGTTGGGCCCTCCGAGGTGAGGTACTGCGGCTCCGCGGCGTTCTTGATGGCACTGGGGACGGGGTAGTTGATGCTGAGGACGGAACCTTGAACGAGCTTGACCTTTCGGGTCTTTGAGCGCTTCAGACCAGTGGTGTCGCCGCCGATGACAGGATGCTGCTGCTGACGCTGAACCCAGGCATCTTCGGGATCCTGAACGGTAGAAGCAGGACGATACGGCCTCATCCCGGGGGCGGAGGAATCATAGTTGTCGAATGCTCCCGAGCCGGCGAATCCATCGGTGGTGGGCGAGTGCAACGGCGCGGCACCGGGCGCGTAGGACTCTGTGAGACTGTAGACAGAGGCTCGGGAGTCTTCTGGCTGAGGGCTTCCGAGGTAACCCTGCTGGTAGGGGTGTAGTGCGCGAGGATCGTTTAGGAGGCCTCGCTGGACCTCTTCGTCATGTTCTTGCTGGTCGTGGGGGAGATACTAGCACAAGATGGTAAGTGAGTGATCCCATGAGGTGTGAGACGGGTTGTTTTTTTTAGGGTGGGAAAAAAAATGACGCCTCGGTAGCGAGATTGGTAAAGTCTGACCCGGCGGTTCCGTCCAAACTTACGCTTGCGCTGGGAGATAGATCCTGCAACGGATGCTCTGCATCTCTGTCGCGGTCGTGAGGAGGACCGTTGTAATCCATCTTGAGCCGACTGTTTCCGTTCTTGAAGCGTCTGCTGCGCTGTGCTCGTCGTGTTCGCCAGGAAAGACAACGTCAGGGGGTGCGAAGTGCAGAATTCGCCTCGTCGGGTGCGTTTTGCTTGCCGGGGAAGAAAAAAACGGAGCACCACAGGAGTTTCGTCAAAGTCGCAGGGTTACAAGGTGAGAAAAAGGTAGGTTATTAGGCTGGTAGGACAAAGATGGCGACAAGCCCGCGGTTAAAGAGAGAGAAAAGTCAACCGGAGATATTTTTCTTAGGCGTTAGCTTCCGGCGTTGGCGTTGGCGTTGAAGGTCGTGCGTCAGACTTTCTCTCGGCCTTTCAAGCTTATTCGGTTAAATCTCTGCGAAAGGACCGGCGGGGGTGAATGACGGATCGTCCGTGTTTATGATTTCAGTGAAGCAATCCCCAACGAGAGACTAGAGAGGGTGGGGAAAGAGGATGGATTGATGGATGAATAAGTGTGAGAAGAGATGAAAAAGAAACAGAGGAGATCAGAAGCCACGTTAGATGATTGAAGTGACCGGGGGGGGAGGCTTCGAGTTGGTTTTCCGAGGTAAGGAAGAAAAAAGAGAAGTCCGTATAGTCCGTATCCGTACTGTCTTGTCGTGTGCTGCGCCGGTGCTTACGTAGGGAGCCGGGGAAGCTAAGCTAAGCAAAGCTGCAGAAGTACGTGCGTTTGTAGAAGCAGGGGAACAGCTGCGAGAGAGAAAAGGGGGGAGGGGGGGTTGAATTACAGAGATGAATCCATACTGTACGACAAGTCCACTGTTCACTTGTATATTACCTTGCCTGGTCTGCTGGTCCAGTTTGGGATGTATGGATGGATCCTCTGATCATGCAGATCCCGACCGCCTTGGATCATAAACACTGGGTACGGGATGAGTACCTGTTTGTCTTCTCTTCGTCCCTTCTTTCTCCCCCTCTCCCTGTCCGCGTCATAACAGATACAGCTTCTCTCTCGCTGCTCACTGCCTCTGGGTTTGGTTGCGTTGCGGTGCCTGTCTGTCTGGCTGGCCGGCTATGTCATCGTCTAAAACTGACACAGCAGCCGGTAAGCCAGCCGAATCAGATTCGTTCTAGAGACAGACGCCCGGCTTCGTATTGCTCCACTTCCAAGAGAAAAAAGCTTTGAAGTTTGTGCCTGGGGTCCCCACCCGCTATATTTTTAGACTGCTATGCGACACACACGCACTGCCCTCGCTCGCTCGCATCATGCGTCGTTCTGGACTTCTGATCTCCATTGTTGCCCTCCCATTCATCGCTGCGGTACTTCACAGTACAGTACGTGCTAGCTGTTCCACCCTACTCGTCTTTCATCCATCCGACCCATATGCCGCTCTTCGGGACGGTCAAGGCATGACAGGGCTGACAAGGCCAGTTCGCTGTTGTTTCTCAAGCTGAAACGTCCTGTCTTTTCGCCTACGCCAACGGCCGCCCCGATCCATCATAGCGCCCCGATCACCTGATTGCCGTGGCTCAGCGCCATGCTCCGTACTGTCCAGTACTGTACGCGGCATCTACAGGGGCCTGTACTGCTGTATCACAAGACTCCTGCGCCTGTCGAACCACGTCGCAGCATGGCATGGCATGGCATTCGTTGTGCGCAGTATGGACAAAGGACAGTTGGAATGCTGCACCGCCATTTCATCATTGTCACTATTTTTAGCATTGCCCTCTTCTCTTTATTCTCCCTATCCTTCTTTCTTCTTCTCGATCTGCTTCTTCTCAGTTATTCCTTAGCCGCGTCTCCTTCTTCCTTTTTCCCGCACCCTCCAATCTCTTTCTCCGCCCCCCGTCTCGCCCTTCATCTCGTCCGTCGTTTCGGCCTCTCGTTCTGCCGAAAGGTACCCCCAGGCGACGAGCCTTGCTCAGCTCTCGTCCCGTGCCACAGCCACAGCCACGGAGGGCCAATACAATACACCCCTACCTCTGTTGCATAATCCTGGGCTGACAAGCGTACTGTAGTGTACACATCTCACGGATACGCCTGTTTATTTCCACGTCTTCGCTCTACGTAATATCCCTTATTAACCCAGGGTGAATTGCCATCCTCTCTGCCACACTTCCGGTACCCGCCATCGCTAGATCCCAACAGGCTCACCAACTTTTGCACGTATAGTACTGTACATAATGCAAGCGGTATCGTCCTTGCTGAGCCGTTCAATTCCCGTCTGCCCGGTTGATCGATGGTGCAGTGGCGTAATAAGCTTTTCACCCGTCGGCATCACCGAGGCGACCGCTCGCCTGTAGCATTCCATCAACTCCCGACAGGGCATCCACCCTGAACAAACGAACAAGCACTGTGTACTGTAGCAACCAACTGGGAGGTAGAGGATGCCGCTACGGCAGAGCTACTGCGGGAAATCACAACGATCAACATCCAGTCCAATACAGCAAAGCAGATTCGCGGTGCAAGTATCCGCGGGAAAGAAGAAAAAAACTTCACTTTTGAAAAAGCTCTACCGCGTTTGAACGCGCGTTGATTAACGCGCTACTCCGTAGATCAGACTAGCCTAGACTGGCTGATATCTCAGGGACCCGTGTGATCGAAAGCCTAAGCGAGCGCCACTGCGACTAACGTTACTTGAACTCTGAGACGCGTCTGCCGCTCGTTTGATCTTGGCCATGAGGCTTCATCACGCTGTTAATTTCAACAGGTTAAACGCGAACTAGCCCTGCCTCACGTTTACCGCTCATTCGGAGTATATCGCCCCGAGATAGTGCCATCTAAGTATTTCAAGTGTCACATCATCGCAATAATTGATTGACAAGTTAAGAAGCCATCGTGGGGTCGAAAGCTCGGGTTACAGGGTAGCTACTTATGCTTTGCGTTGCATAACTTGCCTCTCATCACCAAGCTTGCCAGACTTGAACGAGCCGTCAATCTGATTAATCAAGTTTGAGCATCTACGTTGCTTAGATCTATTAAGCAAGGTTCAAGATGTGTGGACGTGTGGTGATTTTTCTTCTTCTTTTATTCCCCAACCCAAAACACTCGTGAGGAGGTTTACATGTTTATCGTTGGGAAAGTTCTGGTTTTTGATTTCGTGGAATCTTTTCTGACCTCTACGCAACCATCAACAACAGCAGAATGGATAAAATCAGAAGGCGAAATACTTGAATCTTTTCGTCTACGTAGATATTAGCAATCTTCCCCGCGTTCCTTCCCCGCTTACTTGACCTAGTAAAGCAGCATCTTCGTGCACTCTTATCTATTCCCGGTCTGCAACCGTGACGCGATGCGCGGGATGGATTATGTGCTATGCCACAATCCCGTCTCCGAATGATGTGCTAGCCAGTAATCTCAACGACCCATGTCACTGCTGACCTGCAAACCTGCAACATCTCGACTTTGTAGACAGCGAAAGTGGAATCTTGGTAAGAGAAATCATCCATCTTGTCTTAGTTAGCGATACCTGGGTTGCAGTTGCGATGGGGACACTTGCAGTTGAATCTGTCCTTCCCGATGCCGGATGCATCGCATCAATCATAACCCACCAGGTTAGCGTTGTTCTGTTCCTATCTCCCTCTTTGACCATGATGAGCACCTAGTTCGTCCACCGCTCTGCAGATCGTTGGCTAGAGATTCGGTGTTGAAGAACAACACGCACGAGTCACGCAATATTGCAAGATAAGAAATGTATCTTCATTGGCCTGAAGGAAGCATGCAGAAGAAGTGACGGAATCTGGTTTGAGTTATTTAGTCTTTGGTTGGATTGGTATAATAGTCGTTGAGTTGCTGTCCTTGGCTTTTGATATTCTGCAGCTCAAGCTACCCAAAATCACAGCGCAAGCAGCCGCGCCGCCATGACTCGCTACCTAGACTTGGTGAACCGATTTCGGTCAGACGATAAGAAGCAGACTTCCGCTATCGAACCTGTACCTGAATCCGACAACGATGCAGGAGGATCCAAGTCTTCAGCTGCCCGAGCTGTTGTTGTCGAAGAGGAGGAGGAAGATATCAGCCACCTCATACAGCAAACGCCTAAAGCGACGTGGAGATCATACATATGGGATACGTTGGACAAATCGCCAGAAGAGAGAAGATTTCTCTTCAAGCTAGATGCCCTCATCTTGACCTTCGCCAGCATCGGCTACTTCAGCAAGAACCTCAACCAGATCAACATCAACAATGCATTCGCGTCTGGCATGAAGGAGGATCTTGGCATGTATGGAAACCAACTCAACTATATGCAGACGTGCTGGACCATAGGCTATGTGCTTGGCGAAGTCCCAAGGTAGACAGATTCTCACTCCAACCACCTACACTGAACAACCCCACTGACGACACCCAGCAACATCATGCTCACCCGCGTTCGACCCTCAATCTGGATCCCAGCCTGCGAAGTCACCTGGTCAGTCCTGACTATCCTCCTCTCGAAATGTACCGACTATCGTCAAATGTATGCACTGCGCTTCTTCATCGGACTCGCCGAAAGCGCCTTCTACCCCGGTATGCAATACGTGATTGGATCCTGGTACCGCAAAGACGAGCTTGCGAAGCGATCGTGCATCTTTCACGCCAGCGGGGGCATTGGCGGCATGTTCTCCGGATATCTCATGGCTTCTGTGTACAAATTGAGCGGGAAACATGGGTATCGCGGATGGCAATGGCTCTTCATCATCGATACCGTCATCTCGCTACCCCTTGCTGTTATGAGCTTCTTCTTTCTTCCCGATGTTCCAGAAATCGAGAATTCATGGTTCTTTACCAAATTAGACATTCGGCTTGCAAAAAAGCGCATGGAACTCGAAGGGAGGGCAAAGAGGGCCCCGTTTACAAAGGCCAAGTTGAAGAAGATCTTCACTGGCTGGCATATCTATGCGCTGCCCATTCTCTATATCTTCTTCAACAACGGATGTGGCACCAGTTCGCAACCTGCCTTTCAACTTTGGCTCAAGAGCGAAGGCCGTAGCGTTCACGACATTAACATCTTCCCAACAATCACGTCAGCTGTCGACGTCGTTGTCACGCTGACATACGCTTGGACTTCCGACACCATCTTTCGTGGAGCTCGCTGGCCACCGATCGTATTTTCAGGCGTCGTCAATCTCTTCGTCAACATCAGCCTATCGGTCTGGTACATACCTAATGGTCTCAAGTGGGCGGCTTTCATTATGGCAGGTTTTGCAGGTGGAATCAGCGGTCTGACGTTTGCATGGGCGCATGAGATATGCAAGCATGATAACGAGGAGCGAGCCCTCGTTACGGGAGTGATGAATGATATCGCTTACGTCTTTCAAGCTTGGCTGCCGCTTATTATTTGGAAGCAGGTTGAAGCACCGCAGTATCCGAAAGGTTACAAGACCATGGCATGTATTGCTGCTAGTCTCATCATCACTGCTTTTACGATTAGATATCTCCATGCGAAGGAACTAAAGGATCAAGAGCGCGACTTGGAGTCCGACAACGAAGCTCGGTATATCACAGCTGAACTGTAAAAAAAAGATAGACTAAGCACTAGATACTGACTGTCATAACTAAGAGGGTTGTTGTTGGAATTCTTAGTGTGTTGTAGTCTGCTTGTGATGTTTCATTCTGGTTGTGTAAGGGATGGTTTTTCTAGACAGCAAGGAGCAATCAGTGCATTTCAAATGAGAGGTAGATTTGGAATTGGAAATTTGTGTCCATCCCCAGCCACAAGAGTCAACTCATACATTGAGCTCTCGATTCTGATGTTCGCATCGCCTCCACCGACCTCTTAAGTCTCCAGACAGGGGCACAGCTACGCGGAAGGGAGAGAGAGACGCGTTTGCAAAAAGACTAGCCAACGGAATCACGGTATTTGGCGAGAAACAGAATTCCTCCATACGATATTCTTAGCTTAGTCCATGCGAGGAATGCTGTGCTGCTCGGAAGAGTCTAGGTCTGGAAAGAGGCGTTTGGCCAGTCGATATCCGGCAACTCAGCCCATTCCAGATTCGAGAACACCCCTGTTAATCACGAGTAAAATGCTACTTTCAACATGACAGATGTGATACAGGTGGGCTTCTCGGCCGGTGATTGTGATTGAGATTTGACCAGGCCCTGAACGCCTGTCTTGGCTCAGGGTCGAGAACCAGGAGGGTCACAACAGAATACCATGAGCCAAACAAAGAAGAACAATTTAAGCGCAAAGAATCCTGTTTCGTGAACGAATTTGTTTAGAAAGTGAACGAGAACCTTCATCCCTTACAACTTGATCAAGAAAGCCAGTATTGAGTGTGGTCAAGTCTTTGGCACTGGCCGCACGACAAGCAATACCACCAAGAGACAAGTCCTGCCGTCCTGCACCCCAGCAGCCATGCACTCTCTACGCATAATTCCCCTATTTCTAGCCCTTCTCTCATTGACGATAGCTTGGCAGCCTCCATCATACAGTGGCTACAGGCGCATCTGGGGAGCCGATTTCGTCGGAAAACCAGACTCGCAACCAAGCAGCACCCACTGGAACCTAATCGTACGCGACAAGAATTACAACAACGAGATCCAAAAGTATAGACGGGGCAAAGATAATCTGCGTTACAGCGGAGGAGGTACACTGCAACTGATCCCCCAGAATGGAAAGTCAGGCTGGACGTCAGCGCGTATCGAGAGCAAGTACAAGCTCACACCGGCAACTGGGAAGATCACACGAGTCGAAGCCTCCCTGCGCCTAGCTGGTAACCCCGTGAGTCGCAGGCAAGGCATCTGGCCTGCGTTTTGGCTTCTTGGTGATTCTAGCCGACGGGGTGTCAAATGGCCTGAATGCGGCGAGGTCGACATAATGGAGAACGTTAATGCAAACGGTGCTGGCGTGGGTTCGGTGCACTGCGACAAGGCCCCTGGTGGTGTCTGCAACGAGTACACTGGTATCACGGCGCAGACCACTCTGAACGACAACAAGTATCACGTCTGGCGAGTTGAGTTTAACAGGAGGAAGAGCAGTTACAGGGATCAGTCGATTACGTGGTATATGGATGGTAAGAAGTTTCACCAGGTGACTGGGAAGAGGATTGGCAACGCCAAGGTATGGAAGACGTTATGTCAAAGTCCGTTGTTCGTGATTCTCAACGTCGCTGTGGGTGGCGATTGGGTACGTTCCCCTGTCTGAATCTCTGAGACTCAACAAATTGCTGACATGTTGGATATAGCCCGGCCCGCCGAACACAAGGACCTGGGGAGGAAAAGGGAGTATGATGGAGGTTGGCTACGTGGCCCATTATGTGTCGAATTAGAGAGAATAGACTATCGTACTTAGATGTCTTAAATATGCAGATGGCGACTAGATGACCGACCTCTCAACCTCTTGATGACTTTAAGCTACTACTTTATATTGATTTGGACTACGATGAAGACACTGCCCGAATTGCTAAGGGAGTCTTGGTGCTACTACATGCTTAGTACAGAGCCCTAGCACTTTAAAGTTGCGTCAGCTGTCATGGCCAGAGATTCTGGGTAATCTACGATGGAGAACCACTGACCTTCTGGCTTTCGGTGAGCGCTTTGGGTAGCGGTGGCCTGGAACGAGTATCTACACTCTAAGCCACTTTAAGAGCAGTCTCACCGGAGAACGTGTTATCGATCGGCGATGATCTTGAGTGGAAGGGCTGGTTGCTCGGGCTAGTTAACCTTCTGTCGAACTTTCAGCTGGCCTCTCGATCTGACACCTAAGCAATCCAGAAGAAGCTATATCCTCGATCACATTTTGGGATTTTTGGCGACTTCAACTTCGACAGTATCCAATACTAACGACTGATCTAGAATACAATCCAGCCATGGCACGAACCGAACAAAGTTCGACCCCATGCCTCCTATGGCCTGGCACCCGCTAGCTGGAAATATACTTAATGACGATGACCGAGATTTCAAAGGAATTCATATCGATACACGAAAGGGAAACGGCACTGTCGTTCAGGTCACGTACCGAGCCTTGGCGTTACTCTTTGCGTCGATATGTGGCGTGATCTACACCAAAACCAGCGATGTCTAGACTAGCCGCCACTGGGATGTAGTCTAGACTAGGATGTGTCTTCCATTCTTGGAAAATGGTCCCCAGAATCTGGATCTGGTACCATTAGTCTAGCCGATAGGTTACTAAATATCCCCGTAATCGACAGCCCCTTCAAGGTACTAACTCTAAATTAGCCCAGAAGTCAATTCAAGCCAAGGCCCTCTTCTCATATTCTAGAAGCCCATGTCCTTCGTGTTGCGATGAACTACAGTCTGGTTGAATGTATCTATATAAGTTGGCATTGTAATCTTCGAAATCCCAGTCCTTCTCTAACTAACAGTTCACACAACTCTATCATTCTTGAACGCATCCTCTTTTCGCAATGGTTAATTTTAAATATCTTGTTCTATACGCGACTGCCCTCTTAGGGTGCAGTCTGGCTGCCCCTGCTCCTGCTTCTGTCGCCAACCCCGGCGAGGTCATTAAGGGCAGCTATATTGTCACCCTTAAGCCTGAAGTCGATGCTTCCAAAGCAAAGATCCACCTTAGCTGGGTGCACAACGTCCACAAGCGAAGCCTCACCAAGCGTGACAGTGAAAAGGGTGTCGAGAGGACGTACGACAGCAAGTCGGGCTTCCAAGGCTACGCTGGAACATTTGATACCGACACCATTAAGGCTATCAAGAATAGCCCCGATGTAAGTCCATCCAGCATGACAAGAGACTCCCTGAGACCATGAGCTGACCCGTGTCATCAGGTAGCAGCTGTTGAACCCAATCGCATTTGGAAGATCTCGTACATCCGGAAAGAACGTGATATTGAGAAGAGGGATGAGATAACCCAAAAAAAATCAACTTGGGGCCTTGCCGCCATCTCGCACCGGAAGAAGGGTTTCAAAGACTACATCTACGACAACTACGCCGGCACCGATACCTATGCCTACGTTGTTGACACTGGCGTCAAGATTTCTCACAGCGAATTTGAGAAGCGCGGAAAGGCTGGTTGGACGAACTGGAAGGGCGACAACTCCGACACTGACGGCCACGGCACCCATGTTGCTGGAACTATTGCAGGCAAGACCTACGGTGTCGTGAAGAAGGCCAATATTCTTGCTGTCAAAGTCTTCAGGGGCGACGAATCGGATACTTCCATCCTCCTGGCTGGGATTAATTGGGCAGTCAACGACATCATTTCCAAAGATCGCACTTGGAGGGCAGTCATCAACATGTCTCTCGGAGGTGATGTGTCTCCAGCTGTTAACAAGGCTGTGGAGACGGCTTCTAAGAAGGGCGTTATCTCTGTCGTCGCAGCAGGCAATGAGGCAGCAGATGCAGGCAAAAGCTCACCTGCGTCGGCCGCCAGTGCCATCACCGTGGGAGCCATTGACTCTAACTGGGCTGTTGCCGATTACTCCAATTGGGGAAAGACGGTTGATATTCTTGCCCCCGGAAGTGGCATTGTCTCAGCCGGCATCAAGAGCAATACCGCAACCGAGACCTTGGATGGCACCTCGATGGCATGCCCCCATGTTGCTGGCCTGGTGCTCTATGCTATGTCTGTTGAAGAAGTCGAAGGTGTTGCCCCTATCACTAAGTGGCTCAAGGACTTGGCTACCTCGAAGAAGATTACGGGAAACCTTCGCGGCGCCCCTAATCTCATTGCTAACAATGGCAACTATCTCCAGTAATCTTCCAAAATGTATTTAGATCTAAAGAACATTGCAATGGTTAGATCCTTGCCTCTATAGAATTCTCTGTTGTTAGTGGAAGCTAGGCTCTCTGATTGGCGACTCATGTTGACCTAGAAATAGATGGCCGCGTGACACCTCACCTATCCCCACCTGGCCAGCTGTTTTCGTGCGCGACAGAAATAGACTGCGAAAGGCACAAGGCATCTTATTTGGTTCATCTTATTCAATCGCTCCTTACATATGATGCGGCCATGGGCGGCCTACTTCTTTCCCGTCTGAAAGCACTAACCAATACATACCGGCTCTATTCTCTACGCCAAATCAATATCTTCCCGCCCCCCTTTGTGTCATTTGCGACTATGTCGACCAAACCCCTCCTCTATGAGCACGTCGACGAAGTCGAAAGGCTTGACCACTATCGCATGGGAGGCTATCACCCGATTGAAATTGGCGAAAGTCTCAATAGCAGATACCGTATAGTGCATAAGCTCGGCTACGGCACATACTCAACCACCTGGCTCGCCCGGGATGGCCAGCAGTCTAAGTATGTTGCTGTGAAAGTAGGCACAACTGACTCGGATGACAGAGAAGTTGATGTTTTGACTCGACTCGCCGATCCTACTATCAAGCAGGGCAAAGATGAATCTGCTTTGATTCCACCGGTTCTTGATCAGCCCTTTGGTGTATGCCGCGATGCGTGAGCCCCATCCATTCACCCTCCACATATATTGGGAAGCGCAACGATACCCTCAATTCATTCAGAAGGCGAGGATTCAGAACCACTCTGACCTCTCGTGGCTCTTGTGTCACCCAGGCGTAGACGTGGCCAAGCGCCGCTGTAAGCAACGCGTTAAAAAACCATGTGTCCCGACTCACGTCGTACCTGTTCGCAAACGCGATCACTTCCCGTTCCATGTCCCTCTCCTTCACCTGCAGATAGACAAACTAACCCTGGCTTGTGAACCTTTCGGTACCAAGATGCCATCCCGTCAGGTAGGGTGCCGATTCCCATCTCCTTATAATATCGCACATGCCATTCCGCATCTCTTCGGGGCTCGGTGCTCGCGCCTCTCCATATCCCTCCACATCTTGTGGGCTCTGCGCAGCCTGGATGGAGCCCTGCGTTACCGTCATCGATTCGTCCTCGTTTTCTCGGGTGTCATCTGGGATCTCCTCAGACTGCTTTATGTGTCAATGTCGGTTTCGTTCCTGAAACTGAGCGACTATACACTTTTGCACTCATCCTGTCTGACATGAGCCAAGTCAAAGAGAAATGGGATCCGTGTTTACTTGCGGGGTCCTGCACCGCCTCAACCTCAGCTCTGATCATTTCGTCGACTCGAGGATAAGAGTAAAAGGACGGATGGGGTTGCTAGGTAATATAACCTCGGACTGCAGCGGGCGCTGGCCGTTTATCTTACCGTCTCGCCCCTTCCAAGTCGCGCTAGATCGTTGTATACGAAAGCATGGGTGCAGGGCTCGCTTCCTATATCCACAGAACGATCTTGTGTGGATTTGGATGGGTTCTCCCGCCCTTCCCCGTCTGTGTGATAGATAGCATTTAGTGAAAGGTGAGCTTAAAAGTCTACGACATTAGCGTAGCTGTTCGTGCATTCACCAATCACAAGAATACTTGTCGCTAGCATAGCGTGATAGCGCCTGAAACTGTAGTGGAGGCCGCCCTGAGTTAAACTCCGGAAAGCCCAACCAAGAGGCCGCGATATGCCCCTCCCCCAGGGGGACACAAGAAATGACGGTCAGCAACCCACCACCAAGATACCCTCAATTGTAATTAAATGACCGCAATACCAATTACAGTCAGAATTTGATGAAAATTATATCATTCTTATCGCTGAAGCTAGCTCTAATATCCAGTATGTTTCCCTTTTAATTTAATATAATCATTAAGTCATTTAGGCATTGAATAAATCAGCTTGTCAATTGAGTCTTATGAGATCTTATCCTAATAGTCAATAGCTGCTTTTTTTAATAAATTAATATCCTAAAGAGAATATCTCTATATCTTCCTCTTTAGAAGTCCTTAGGCATTCTCTATAGGGGATAGGTCTAGTAAAGAAGGGCAGTTAAAGTAGTATAAAAGTCTATGCTATTTCTTTTATTAGGATATATAGTTATTCCCTTTGGGACTGTAGCTTAAGTCATTGTCTTTCTCTAGAATAAAGGTCTAGCCTTCTTTAAGGAGTAGTTTAATATATTTTTCTAATATCTCTTCTTTATAGCATTTCTACATTATCTTACTATTATTATTAATAGAGATATTATAGAAAACTAAGAGGGATTTATATCCTATACTAATAGCAGCCTATATATATAATTTCTTCTAATCTTTCTTATCTAAGGACTTTATCTCTTAAAGATTATTAGAATCCCTTCTTATATTAGGTTTTTAATAGATATAGACCCTTTCTTTATTATTATAACTAAAGTGAGTTTTATTACTAAAGAAGATAATATCCTAGCTTTCTAGCATAGGTCTTTCTTAGTATTTACTTATTGCCTACTCCTTATAATAGTTAGTATATTCCTTATTAATAAAATTAATCTTCTAAGTAATTCTCTTATTATAGTCCCTTATATAAAAACTATAATGTATTATTCTTCTAGATATTAATTCAATAGCAGTAGTAGTACTAATTTCATTAGGTTTTATTTATTTTACTTTAAATCCCTTACTTTTAAATAAATCCTTAATAGTATCTATAGCAACTTCTATTACTTTTCTCTTCTTTCTATAGTCATCTCTCTTATAGGGGGCATTATAATACATTCAGTCTATATCATTATTCAAAATGCATCGCCCAGTGGCTTTATAGATATTATTGAAATTGAAAACTTTCTGTCTTGGGATAGGGATATCATGGGCTTCTAAAAATTCAACTATGCCTTTAATATATGCCTTTCTAGGCGTATCCAAGTGCGCAGCTCTAACCATCATAAATTGATGTAGTTGTAGTTATTGAAAGTTGTGGTGTTGAAATCGTAATATACGAAAAAGGAGATGTTGTTGTAGTGGTGTGGACCGTCATTTCTTGTGTCCCCCACTAGCCCTCTTCCTTATTCTTCAATTATGCCACGATGCCACGATCAAGCAAGGCGATAAAGATATGCGGCCTTCTCACGCTGACATCGTTTTTTAGGTGATGTGATTTATAGCTCTACTGTGGAGCTACCGACAAGATTACCATGACGCTTCCTCTGCTAGTGCAATATCCCCTTCAATCGACGCTTCTCGGTCGAGCAGTAAGTATCTACCTCATCAAGCACAAGGTCATGATAGGAGTGTAGGTAGACATTCAGTGTCTTTGCGTTAGAAAGCCGAGCATCAACCGCACCATGTAGACTTTTCTCCCGCACACGGTCGGCAGCCTTGTGGACACGTCTACGTTTAACGAGCACAATCAAATACACATTGTCCTGTTGCTCGTCGACAAAGACCACAGCCAGGACTGGGTCTTTGGCCTTGCAGCTGATGCGCTCGTATACTCCGACGACAGCTTGAGCGATACGGCGGCCGAATCGGACCTCGGGTACAAAGTCCTGCCACACGACATCCCCGAAGCGATGACCAAGTCGAGAATATCTGTCTTGACCCTTCCGTCCTCTTTGGCAAGTGCCGAAAACGGAAGTCCTACATATTTTGGCCCTCTTACGGCTTTCATCAAGCGTGTTGATAAAAGACTGGTAGTATCTATCTTCGCCTGGAGCCCTGAACAAAGCTGGACAGCCAGGGTAATACATACTCTTTTCGATGGCTATGGAAATTTTAAGGATGGAGCAATAATTGGATCAGTTGTAGATTCAGCGATTGACCCAGTGACTAAAGTCGGAGAATCAACGTCTAGAAATAGGAACCTATTTCCTGAGTACCGTAAACACAAACGAGCCTTTTAACGCTTAGGGGTTACTATCTAGGTTTACTTCAGTACAATTTGCTGACTTTTTCGAACGTCTCGAGATTAGAGTGGCAATGGAGAAACAAGAACGGTCTATCACGCACCAGACATGCCGCAAAAATGCAAGTTTCACTGTAGATTCCTTCGTCGGTGCCCATGGAGATGATTTGAACGTTGCCCGCCTCAGAAATCGTTTACGAGAACGCAAAAAGATTGGTAGACGGTGGAAGATGCTTGTCGGGCCAGCAGTATCTCTCCTGGTGATTTACTCTGACGACGCTGACGGAATCGTGTAAGTCGGCTTGATTGTCTTTCTTTTAGCTATCTTTCCCAGCGATGGAGGCGATCCCCATAAGATTGAAGGAAATATGCATGTCAATCTCTCAGATAGTGACAGAAGCGGGGGCGTCTGGGGCGGGAGACCCCCTGGTCTCATTAGCGCGGGTTAAGGATCAAGTCCTGCTCGATTCCTTTTGATCTTACGTGTGGGCACTCGTAGGTTATTCTAGTTTATCAGTATCTTACACCTCTTGAGGTTTGTGTCCCGTGTCGACTTGATCAACAACGCTTCAAGTGCGGCACCATAATACAGCGCAAGCCATTATAAAATACCATCAGGTCTGATCCCTTTATTATTATTTCAGCCCCGCAGTCATACATACAGATCATCAACCTACTATTTTATCTACTTTCCTAGCAACAGCTAGTGCCCCTTAGCCCAAAACTGATCCCATAGCTACAGTACTACATTCACCAAAGCCCCTCAGTTTTGACTGATCTGGTTAAGGATCGGTGAATTGTGCCGGCAATTTGGCATGTTCCGTTTCACATGGAAACAAGTAGTCGGGAATAGCTCATGTTGGTCAGCAATACGTAAGCCCGCCCTAGCTTCTGGGTCCGTCTTCTTCGCCAGGCACACAGACTCGAGACAAGGTCTATATGCTTTGGGCGATTTAACCAAGATCTCGTTCGCTACCGGGTTTGACATCAAATAACGCTCTACATATGCTATTAACTTCACTGAATATGTTGTCTTAGCTAATCTCCACACAAGGGCTTCATGTTAATTGTTGAACTAGAGATGTCATGTAATGACACGAAGAGCGTCTTGACCAATTGAAGCTCAGATAAATAAAAGGAAAGTCACCTAACTAGATCATATCTCAAATAGAAATAGCGCAAGGATAACTACCCAAATAAGGGGAAGCAGGCTAGATAGATCATCAATCAAGACACACATCAATGTGAACCACAAGCTATGGTTTGACATTAATGCTCCTCGTAATGAACACAATGACATTCGACACAGTCACACTGAGTTCCGCATTCACATCCCCTCGGCCCAGGCTGCGGCTGCAGATTTCGCGGCGTGAAGATCAGGTGGCATGCATCTTGGCGGGAACGGAAGCCATTAGCTTCAAATGGCTCCATAGATAAGGGCGTGGTCTCGGGCGCGACCGACAGACGGAACGTACGAACGACCGCTGCCAAGATCATACGCATTTGGAAGGATGCCATGTTACCACCAGGGCAGCGACGAGCACCCAATCCGAATGGTGCAAGGCAACGACGCCGCTCAGAAATCAGGTTCGCATCGTCGTCTAGCCAGCGTAACGGGTCAAACTCATTGTAATTAGGGAATAGATCTGGTCGCTGTCGACTCAGTGAGAGCGACTGAGTTGTCACAACGGTGCCAGCGGGGAGGTAGTAACCTAGGATACTCAAGCCTCCAGAGGGTACGACGCGGCTACCTGTCAAGGCCACTGGCGGGCGAAAGCGGAGACCCTCTGTGATGCAGGCATTGAGTAGCTTCAGGTTCTCGAGGCCATTGAGCCCATTGACTGACTGGAGCTCCTCATACAGAGCCTCGACTAAAGTTGGTGCGCCGGCAAGGAAGTAAAAGATGAAAGCCAGTGCTGAAGATGTTGTCTCTGTGGCAGCGAGGATCTGGCCAGCCATTTCAGCGCTGATTTCGGCCTTGCTGTCTCCAAGTTGCCCGTTCTTCATGTTCCTCGTGAGCAGTTCATATACTGTAGACACATCATCATCTCCTGTCCAGTTCTCTGCCGCCTCGACAGTATCTTTACCCAGAGAGAACAAGTAGTCGCTGGAACGAATTCGAAAGGCGGCATGGCGAAAAGGGCTCGACTTCAGCCACGCGAAGACCCACTCGGGAAGGCAGAGGCGCCAAACAACGAGGAAGTTATACTCGCCGACGACATGAGGGAAGTCTCCTGGTTCCAGACTCACTTGAGGGCCTGCCATGACAAGTTGCGAGTTTAACAGAGTTGCAATGCGCAAGTGATGAACAATATCTTCCGATTTTTTACCCTGAGATACACCCAGATCGGTGACCATGTCCCCAATGTTTTTCTCAAACATAGGTTGCCAATACCGCAGCGCTTTGGTCGTCGTTGCCACCATGACAGGGCGACGGCGCGGACGAGCGATAGGGTTCTCCGGGTATGTGACTGTCCAGTCGTGACCGCCGATACGCAGCGCTCGGATAGCTTTCGGTGCGGTATCAAGGTCATGTCTCGCAAAAAGCGTTTGTACAGATTCCAAATCATTGACGAGCACGATATTCGGTGCTATGCGCACTATAGGGCCATGTTGTGATAATAGACTGTCAGCCTCGAAGGACAGGCGGCCGTGCCATCTCTGCCAGCGTATCCAGAGAGAGCTCGCTGCAGGAATCCGAGGACCCGGAATCTTTGAGAGAGCGTGGAGCTTGGCATAGTATATCAATTGGCTGATTTGGAGTAAAAGAATTACAGCCAACATAGCCAGAGTTGTGCTCACTGGCGAGGCTGTTGAGAACATAGTCTCTAACATGTCGGATGGTTTGACTCGTAGCGGAACTGACGTTGGGCGAGATTGAGAAGAAGATGTTTGCTTTTGCGTGTAGGTTTGTTTTCGGAAAGTCAGCTTCTCCCTTTGAGATAATCGGGTGGTTTACCTATCCATTATATAAAATGATAAGAAACTCGGTCCGAGTATGAAAAATGGAATAAGGGGATGTTCAACGTTAGCGTCCCCCCGCCTTCGTGCTGGGATTAGACCTGTATCACAATATTTTAAGTTCTGTAACGTTATACGATAATTAAGTTCTGTATGCGATAATTAAGTTCTGTATACGATAATTAAGTTCTGTATATGAGAAATAAGGTTTGACTTGAATCTTGCTCAGTCGATCAGCCCTACGATCAATGTTTGGGCATGATTTACGAAATTAAGAACTCGCCCTGCCCAAAATTTCGATATTGAGTAATTCGATACGTTTTTAAAACAAATACTGACTCTATCAATGTAAACAGGCTCCAGCCTCTGTCAACACACCGCGTACGCCGACGCCGACAGAATCTGCCCGACATGATTTCATGCCGGTAGGGCGTCATGTCGGGAGCACAGTGGCCGATACAGAGTTCTGCCGTCATAGCGATAGCGCTAGGTCAGCATGTAAATATGCCGGCACATGTCCGTGTCGGCATATCTTCCATGCCGCCCCGCCTACGTATTCCTTGTCAGCAGGCTACCTCCTGCCGGCAGCAAGTCTGGCCCGCCAGAGTTATTATGCCGGCACTTATCAGTATCAGTCTATTTTCCTGTGCCGGCTCGCTTACTACGGCACCCGGCATAAG